>VWZP01008598.1:952117-996424 GCA_013396995.1 Dicaeum eximium
GGGCTGGGAACACAAGCCATATGAGGAACGACTGAGGGAACTGGGGTTATTTAGCCTGGAGAAAAGGAGACTCAGGGGTCACCTCATCACTCTACAACTCCCTGAAAGGTGGCTGTAGACAGGTGGGGGTTGGGCTCTTTTTCCAAGCAGCAACCGACTGAACAAGAGGACACAGTCTCAAGCTGCGTCAAGGGAAATTTAGGTTAGATATTAGGAAAAAGTTCTTTACAGAAAGGGTGATCAGGTACTGGAATAGCCTGCCCGGGGAGGTGGTGGAGTCACCATCCCTGGATGTGTTTAAAAAAAGACTGGATGAGGCACTGGATGCCATGGTTTAGTTGAAGTGTTAGGGCTGGGTTGGACTCGATGATCTTAAAGGTCCCTTCCAACCTTGCAATTCTGTGATTCTGTGATACTGCAATGCAGCTTTAGAGACATTACAGTCAACAAGAAGTTGTCAAAACTGACCTACATGGGAAATCTGAATGCACAAGCTCTCTGTGAAGTAACTGGATTAAAGAATTCAACTGGAAATTACAGAAGCTGCAGAGTTCTGGGACAAATGCTCTACAGTGAAACCTCATAACCAGGATATACCTCCAATTTTCACAGGCTTTGACAAAGCCAAAATAAAGAGCCTTCACAAGAGAAGGAAAAAAAGAAAAACTTACTGCTTCAAAAATCAAATCAGGAGGAACAGAAGCTGTTGTGAAAAATCATAAAGCAGGATGCTCTGTTTAAGGCAAGAAAACAAACATCTGAGACCACCACTGCTTGGTGTGAAAGAATTATACATCTAGAGAAAGCATCTGGGATTTACTCTCTGGAGGCAAATACAGAGATAAATAGAATTGAATTCCCTGATTATATGAATTATTAAAAAAAAAAAGAGGGAAAGATTATAGGAACATGAAATTTGTCATCTCTACATTACTGCTGACAACCAATTGTACAGCATTTCCAGTACATAATTGCTAACATTTGCTGACTAAAGAATAAAAAGTATATTAATGAACAGAGATCACATATTAGTCACAGTAGGCTCTTTCATTACTTGGACAGAAACATAACTGACACAGCTATCAAAATGCTAATGAAAAAATAAGAAGAGTGATGGGGTTTACTTAAATCTTTAAAATTAAAACACTTGGTACAGATACAGGGTCAACATCTCAGTGTGGCACACATGCAACTCAAGAACAAGAAGCTCTACACATCAACTTAAGCAAAAGGAGAAAAAGGTGAAGCACTTAGGCAGCATCTTCCTCAAAACACCACCCAACTAATACATCTAAGGCATGTGTATCACAAGATTTCAGAAGGACAAAAACCAAAATTATTTTTATTTACATGGAACCTAGACTCATTACAAAGAGCAGAAGAGTACAAAGAGTACTTCAATTGACTTACTCAACTCTTCATCATCTCTTCCCTTGAAAATTTACACTATAACAGAATAAAAGCTACTGGAAGTATATTGAATGCTCTCAAAATATCCCAGATGGGACAGTCTGCTACTAAGCAAATCCACAAAACTTTGTCAGAAGACTTAACTTAGAACATCTCTTGTGTTAGGAAAAAATTCTTTCAATACCTCATACCTTCCTTCTTGAAGCCTTCTCTCTTTAATATCCTTGGAAGCACTTTTTATATCAGGAAACTATGTTATGATAAACCCCTTAAACTGGCACAAGTGGCAAGAGGAAGATACAGATAGCTAGAGAGAACTCTGAAAATACATCCCAGTTGATATGATTCTTGTGGCAATAAAGAACAAGAAATTAGAGCAATGTTGTTTGCAAATTAGGATAATTCTGCTTCTTTGTTCTGGTGTTAGCCAAGCAAGGACCAAGAGGATCACAGAGATGTGCTCTTCTAGATACTGCTGCCACTTTTAAGCAACTTCGGCAAAACGTGCTTTTGTTTCCATAAGACAGCCTCCACTGGAATTGTAAAAATGGGTATTTTAGCTCTAAAAAATCTAAAATAAGCTGGAATAAGCTTGTGTTGTCAAGACTACACCCTTTTTAATATGGTAACAACTGTTCTGCTGAAGTGCTAAGTCATTGTTTCAAATTGCTGCCATTTCAGTTTTCTAATGATGACTTAGAAGAAAACTGAGCTGCTTTCATAGCCAACAAAAGCATCCATTTACAAAGTGGAAAGGAAAGACAGGTCTGATAGGGTCATATCCTAAGACCTGTCTAGAATGCTTGCTATGTTTTGCAGTAGGTAAGTCTGAAGGACAGGACCAGGAATCCTTCTGGAATTCCTGCCAGCTACAGAGGACACAGCCCAGAGCCAAGGACACTGAATCTGGTAAGTCATAGCTTGTACTTTACAGAAGGTGAGAATGGCACACAATGAGTTTAGTCAAAAGAGATACAAATCATAATTCTTAAAATATTTTTTTCACACAAATTCTTAAATCATTCAGTCAAATACAATGCAAGAAAAATCCCCTACCATGTAAGCAAGTTAATATCTGATACGCTCTTTTCTGTCTCAATGCCTGCTGAGTTGCAGCTATTGTTTTCTGCTCTGTCTGGCACTGATGTAGCAGAAAAGTGGTGAACAAATACTTGTCAACAGTCAATTTCCTTTAAGTTAGCAACTTCATATATATTCCACGCTTCTGCCAGCAGTACATGTCTCCAAGACCTCAAAGATAGAGAAATCTTGCAATTTCTTCTCCTTTACGATGTAACGGTATCCCTCTAAATTAACCTTTTTAATACAAAACATCACAGTTTCACCTCATCTTTTATTTCAACATTTATGCTATGCTAAGGCTGAGTTGCACTGTGGATTTCAAAGTTATTTGCCTCTATAGGGCTAGAAGGACATGAAACAGTCTAAAAATTCCTATATTTCTCAAATTAGAATACAACGATACCACCTTTGCAGTACTATGCATTTTTGTTTTATCCGAACTTCAAAATTCGAATTGAAGAAGTCTAGTGTTGCTCTTCCATAGCAAAAATCTTCCCACACCTCATGTACCATCTTTAAAAATTCATTTGCGCAATTATCATATTCCTATTCAAGTTTGTTGTCCAAACTGATGTATCAGATACACATTTCTCCTGAAATCGTCATTTTAGTAATGAGACTTTTAAAAGAAAAAAGGAAATTGAGTTAAACTTCAGTGAGGCATGGAAGTCCAAGTGAGATAGACCTGATTAACATGTAGCTATTCATTTACAGTTTATATGTGAAAGCTCCCCATTTGGGGAGCCATCTGAAAATGCATGCTACTAAGATTTCCATATTCCACAAATGTTTCATTTGGAAACGCACATCCTGATTTGGAAACACGCAGCTAATTTAAAGCCAAGACTGCACTATGCTAAAGGCTGTGTCATTTACAAACATTAAAGTTGTACTTTTAAAACCAAGAACAAATATTTGCCTTCATCCTACACCACACCGGGCAGCAGCTGCAACAACCAGTGCTTAAAAGAAGTGTCAACTTAAAAGCATGTTGTCAAAGTACCGAGTTATATACATCCACTAATATCACCTGATCTGATGCATGACTTAAGCTGAGCAGTGCTACAGGTTGTGCTCTTCCTCTGAGCTCTCAAAAATTTCAGATGCATACAGAATTCACAAAATACAGTTTTTAAACATTTATCTAGTAATATTTTTCAATTCCACCCTACAAGACTGACTTATGCATAGCCTCATTTAGTATTTTAATAGGAAGTTATCTATAGGATAAGGTGCTCTTCCAATTAGAGAAGTAAAAATTCTTCACGGAAAAATCTCAGACAAACACATATCCTTTGTTACAACCACAACATTACATAATGCACAAGATTTTTAGTCAAAACATTAGTTCAATGCAACCAAGGCTCAGTTTCACAACTTTCTGAAACAAATGCCTCACGACTGTCACATCAACTAGTACTGCCACTGAAAAAAAATTGAAATCTCAGCCTTCAAGCCATTCCTCCTTTGTGCTGACATAAGATTTTCCTTTGCTGTGCTGCAAGCAGACTGAAGACTAACCTTCCTTGCAGCTCCTAGAAAACACTCCAGCTGGATTTGCACACTAATCCAATTCAGGCCAAGTGCTATTAGTTATTTCAGCAGCAGCATAGACTTAGGCCAGGTTAAAATCTGAACTTCAGCCTAGAGGAACAGCTACTATTGCCGGATTACAGTTTTTCTAATTAAACCAGAAGGATGCTTTATAAATGCCACTGAGGATATTATGATTTTTCAAGTACTTAAAAATTAGGAAAAATCATTTCCATTCTCTTACCCATGCCACTGACACCCTCTACTAAATCAACTAAATTTTCCCATCCAGATATCTTTAAAGGACTGTCCACTACATTAATAAACAGCATAAAAAGAGAATTCCAGCATCTGTAAAAAGAATCAGAGACTTTGGGAAAAAAAAAAGCTCTACAGAAAAACTAGCCAAAAGGAGGCTGACCACATATGGAATGCACAGTATAATTTTTTTTCTCCCTTCACTTTGTTCTGTTTTTCATTAAACAAGCAAACCTTTTATGTTTTGGGGTGGCTTTTTGTGGGTTTGTTTGGTTTTGTTTTGTGTGTGTTTATATTTTTTTTGTGTTTGTGTTTTGTAGTTGTTTTGGCAATGGAAAGTAGTCAAGTCTTATTTTCCTAAAAACCACTATAATTTGGTCTAGGAAAAGCAGCTGACAAGCGCATGATACTTAAATGCAAATATGTATCCAGGTTTTGCAGTTTTTAAAGATATGCAATTATTGAAAAGCTAGAAGAAAATGAGAAGAACATGGACCTTGAAATCAACAAATCTAACAGTGAGCCCAGTGCCACAATAAAAAAGTAGTTTTCTTTCTGCACAGTTTTATCCATTAACATCTGTGATGCTCGTCATCCTTGCCATATTCTTATGGGAAACCTCTCAAAGGACCCATCAGTCTTGGAGACAGCAGCTCTGGTTATTTTCCAGTGGTTACTTTATGCTGGTTATGTTACAGATCTACCAACTTTAAAGTGACTGAAGAAAGCCTACAAAAAGACAGTTTGCCACCATCACATTGGTTGGTAGAAAAACAGCCATGTCAAAGAAATCCACAGACACTGATATTAAAAAAAAAAAAAGGCAGCCAGACGACGTATAGAACTCAAAACCAGAGTTGTATCTAAGGCACTGACTGACAAGGACTTTCTACTGATTCTAATACTTTTGAAAAGGAAGATCCAAGTCTGGGTTTTTCCTAGCCATTTCCAAATTCTATTACTAGTAGGAGAATAGCCTTATAAAAAGAGGGGGGAATAGAGGTGCTTTTACCATTTCAATAACATCAGCTATTGTTAAAACTTACTATGATGAAAAAAACCAGGGTTTTTTTTTTTGTACTTGAATACCTGTAATGTTATTAGGAACTCAGTTCTCAAAAGTACATGCAAAACAACAGCCAAGTCAGCATGACAAAAATGAAGATGCAACTACGCAGCTAAAGGACAGAGAATTAAAAGGATGAAGTCAGCAGACTCAGTCATGCTGCACTGTAAGGTGTCTCAAACATCAGTAATCATCCAAAGGTAAGCCAGCCTGCAGGAAAACACACCAGAATCAACAGAAAACCTAGGGCTGGAATGAGGAGAACTGTGAGAAGAGAAAGTTGGTAAGTGTTCAGAAAGTACAAGACAGTTTGAATAAAACTGAAAAATTAACTGCTATCTATATCTGAAAAGAACAGTTACACAGAGGCAGCCCAAATCTATCTGCTTCTGAACAAGAATTCTCAACAGTGAAGCACCTACAACATGCACAGTGGACAGAGAAAAAGCAAAAACAGAGTCCCAAATCGAGTATAAACTGGGAGATCAGCACCAGTCACCCCAGCATCTGCTTACATGCTGCAGTGAGACCGTCCTGCAGAAAAATCAATTAGCAAGCTGTGGAAAATGGTTTCAGGCAAGATTCAAACTTCAGCAAAAATATGTTGTGCTGAGCTGTGTTTCAGGGTACATCAATAAGCCCTCTGCTCCCAATAGCATTCTTTCCAAAAATAAACTCACCATAAACAACCACAACAAACTTCCTCTTTCTATAATGTGTTTCAGGCTAACTACTTTTTACAGTTTGATCTTAACTCTTCTATTCTGTAAAATAAAGACCAAGGTTGGCACTATCACCCCTGCAAAACACAATATTTTCTTCCAAATTTCCATTAGGATTTATTTTTTCCTCCCTACTCATCTGTAATAATGCTTCATTTGAATTATAGGCCTAAATTGCTCCAGAAGTCATTCAGGTACTGAAGTGACCAACAGAAATTATTTGTAATTGGAACCAACTTGCTACTTGTACACCAGAGTAACATTTCTCAACACGTTCTACTCCCTCAATTGGAGATGCAGGGCTGTAATCTCTATTCAGGATGCTGTACTGTTTCTTTCAACCATACCTCTAAGTACAAAAAGAAGTAAAAATTATCGTTCTCTGTTAACTGACTGCCCAATTACTGGAAAAGGAGTATCCAGGGGGTCCCTAGCCTCCTGCAAAAAGAATATGAGATGTGCATTCCTGCCCTCCCCATCACGCCCACAAGCTGTGCCTTTTCTGCTGCTTGGAACAACCTTGAAGGACTGGATGCAAAATTGGCATACTTCTGCGTCAGAATTTTTCCTAAAACTTACCCAGCTCTGTTTCTGATAGGAGCTATTTAAAAGATAAACAATGAAGATTTAAACGGAAATGTTTCTTGAAAAATAAAGTACTTCAACCACCACTCCTGAAGTCCTCGTACCAACTGTACTAAAGGTATTCCAACAAAATACGTATTCCCAGGTTGGGTACTTCGGGTTTGTTTTTTCTTGGTGAGAGGGGCCCATGTTGTTTTTTAACTTGAAAAGCTTAATTTCAATGATGAAAAGAGAAAATTACTATGACTGGGGGAAACCACAAAGTGACCTGGATGGCATCTTTCAGTCCCAAAGTATGTAGTTTTTAAACTTCTTATTTAAGTATAAATAGCCCACAAAGAGCTATATTAAGATTTCTAATGTGATAAACAACAGTAATGTCTGCAGCACAGGAAGACATAGAAAAGCCATTTTCTGCTATAGTGACTCTAATACAAGATGCTCTTTTAGCATTAAATTTCTTATTTCAAATCAGGTCAGATCTGCTCCAAGCTACACTCATATCACAGCATTTGTACAGTAGCACAAAATAAATTGGTCATATTTTTAATACCAACTAGATTTTTAAGAGCTTTTCACTAGCTTCTTTTGGCTGTCAGAATCAATTTCCTTATCTTAAAGATCATTATGACTACAGGCCTTTACTTAACAAATATTTGTAAGCTCCTCAAGTCTACTACAGACACACCACACCTATGTTCCTGCATCTGTCTTCATGCTTATGTCACTGTCTTGAAATGTCACAAATGGGAATAAACCGGGGTCAGGGGAATCACTAAAATGCCACCATCCATCCCAGAGGAAAGAGAACCACCTGCTAATTTCCTCATTAGCAAAGGAAAAGCAAATACAGCAAATCCATAGCAGACCTTGAAGTGTTACCTCTTTATGCTAAGCACCTTGACATTTATTGAATTAAGATGAACAAGCTTGAAGATTTACTGCTGAGAAGTTTGCAACACTTGACAAAGTAATCTGCCAATAAAATGCAGTCAGAATTGCTTTGGCTAATTCAATCTCACTTCAAATGTTCAAGTTATAGCTTACACCCTGCATGTTAAACATATCATGTGCTTTTATGGTTTCTCAGTTTTTACACATAAAAATCCCCCAGACTTCTGAAGCTTGTACTAGACACCTTGTTTCCTTATATCCTTTCAAAGAAATCAGCCTCACCTAACAGAAAATATGAACTACTTCCTACATACAAGAAAAGCCAAACACTGCAAAATTTGCAGCAAAAGTTGTATTACAGGAACTCAAACTTTACTACTGCACCTAAGGCCACACTTACACTTTTACTGGAAACAGCTATGCTCAGAAAAATTGCCCTCATTTGTAAGCAGTTATTATGGGCTTAATTGCAAGTATAGACTTATAAAGAGGTTTATAAATTCTATTATTGCACACATTGTTCCACAACTTGGCAAAACCAAGACTGGTTTTCTAAACACCAGTGGCTATCCCCTCCTCCCAGGCAGTTAGCACAGGTTCCTCTTTTAGCCCTCCTGAATGAAAACCTCAAGGCAGATGGACTGAATGCTAATCAGCAAATAGATGCTATTACCTGTAACCCTTGACAGGACCTTCTGATTTAGTATTTTTTTTGGAAAGAAATTGAGTTCACATGTTGCCAGACTGCCCCATAATATGAATGAAAGCTCAGTAAATGGGAACAACTGGGAGATGTACTTAAAAAATAAATTTAAATCATAGCTAAAACTGAATCGCACATGCAACCATGTAGCTCACAAGTGAGACTTGCTAGCCAGTAACACTTGTGCTAATTGCCCAACTAACATCAAACGGAAAACAGAAAAAGCTTATTTATATTCCCTCCCAGGGAAAGGCACACAATTCTATAAAAAATGTGCAGTAAAGTGTCTATATAATTATCTGACACTTCTGGTCTTCAGAACCTTTTTAAATACTCAGAGAGTCATCAAGAGGTGGTAGAATAGAAGGGCCCTGAGAACAGGCAGCTTCATCACTGTGACTTCCATCCACAAGGAATAAGAAAGTATTATGGTACCAGAGAAAAGGTATAGGGAGAAAGCAGCTCCAATACTTCATACGAGTATATATAATCCTGAATTAGGCTATCAAAGCAGTAATTTTAAAACCTGAATGCAGAATACTTCCCCAGTTTCAAGGAGCTGTTTTGCATGATCACTGTTGCTGGCCTTGGGTATCTCAAAGTTTTTTTGAAGACAAAGCATCTAATTATAGGGGTATAATTTATATACAATCCAGAAAGGAAACAAACCTCCCTTCTACCCTTTTCCTCCAAACTTTAGGGTCTGTCTTCTCACACCCAGAATTGGGAGTGAGGAAGTAAGCTTTATTCACCCAAACAGGAACACACCCAAACCAATTTTTTCCTTATATTCTATTTCATATATATCTGTATTAATGCTTTTGGCTCTAGCTTCCTTACATGGAGCCTTGCTGTTGCTGTTCACTTCTTTTCCCTTCAGCTGCAGAAGCATTGTTTCATCTACAGCCAAACAGCACTTTTTAGTCCTCAACTCCTCATATAGCCCTAAAGCAGCCACCAGTAAGTCAAGAGATATTTCACTGACCCCATCAAAACACAGTGCTGGTTTGCCAACCAGTGCAGCAGCATTAATACAAAATAGCAGAGAAGCTCCCCCTTCCAGAGCCAAAGCTGAGAACTCTAATATTAGTGCCTTGGAATATAATTACTGGGAGCAATCCATTAACTCTGCTATTAGGGAGGGACAAAAAATTAGTTCTGTTCGATTCTATTAATGAAGCCCACTCAAGAAACCTGAAAGAGTCTATGTAAAATTATGCAATTTTTGCAACCAGACTTCTACCCTCAGAGATTTCATAGCCCACTGAATAAATTTTATTTACAATTCTAACATTGGTCCATTGACCCAGGCAGCAATATGCTGCAGAGTATGGTTAGGCTATTTTGAGTAGTATTTTGGCAAGTACACATGAATGTCTTAAAAGAAACGGAATTTAGTATCTCTGGATCTTAAAATCCTGACAATGAAGGATGACACAGAATATAGCAAACACACTCCTACATGAAATGCATCATTATATAACAGATCTCATGAGACTTCATACAAAACAACATATTTGAGCATCCTTTTGCATACAAGTTTTATATAACAGTAAATATATCAGTACTACTGAAAAAATAAAATAAAAAAATCCCACAACATTGCAGCTTTTACGTCATCTTTATCTTTTTCACTTGCTTCTTTCCATAATCACTCCTGGATTGGACCTAGAGCATAGATGAAACACTGTTTTACAACTTCAGTGCATTTAACTGAGAAGGATCAACATTAGACAGCTACTACATTCCGCATATCCTCAAACAAGAAGTGCCAAGAAAAACATGTCTGTGACAAGGCAGAAAGCATTTTGAATTCATCCTGTTCAGAGCATACACAAAAGTGCTTAGTTTTGATTTATGGTCAAATAAATTAGCTGACTACTAATTAGCAGGGTTAGAACTGAGATATTAAGAAACGTGTTCTGAAAGGCAAGCTAGAGTAGTTTCAACAAGCTTGAGTAGATAAATTATCAACATAGTACAAGTCATAGTCATTATGCATAAACTCAAATATGCCCAAGAGCAAACAGAGACATGCTGAAAAAAACCCTAAAAACCACCCAAAAACCTTTCAAAAACAGCATTTCAAAACAACTTATATAAGCATGTAAAAAAGGGAAGGTTTTACTGCATTTTAGCAAAACGTATATTTTATATTTAAAAGGTTACCAACAAAGTATTCAAAATTTTCTTTGCTACTTTGTAAGACTCTTAAAAAAACCCGCCAAAACACAGAACCATAATCTCCATATCCAGGTTTTGTTTATTAAAAAAATACAAAATCCAAACACTGCTCTCGAGGTTTCTATAGCTAAATGAGATTGGGATCACATGGCTCAAAAGAGCTAATGAGGGCAAAGACCTTCAGAATAGCTTCCATATATTCTTTTCAGCCCTCTGTAGTTTTAGACAGAGACTTCAGATTCAAACACCCTTTGAAAGCAGTAAATTGAACCAACTTCTCAGTGAGTTGCAAGGCAAAAGTGAGAAAACCCTTCAGAACAGCATCGGTCAACACATCCATAGAATGACGGTGAGCCAATGGATCACTACATCTGTGCAAGAAACAATCCTGCACTTAACGTATTACAGTGCCTGTCTTTGTAAGACATGAATCACACGAGTCAGATGAAGAGTTACCCTGAGGATTACTGCGTGGATTTAGTGGTACTTGATGACAGAAAGGGCAGGACCAAAACACTTCTAAGGCTTCAACAGCAAACACCCACCAGCTTGCATGTAACAAAAGCAGCAAAAAAATCTTCTGATGAAAGAGGTAGAGAGAATTCATGCTTTCAAAAATTCCATATGATACAATATTCAAAGCATTTCCAAAAAGCTCAAGTAGAATATAGGGAATTGCATTAATTCTGAACAGTGCCTATGCAAAATGTCACAGGCACACCTGACTCAAGATAGGTCACAAGCCTCCTTTTACAAATCTGCTTTGTAACAATCTATTAAGTGGCAACTCATTTATCCTAATCTTCTAGGGAAACATGGAACATTCCACCTCTACTTCACACAATTTCACAATCCCAAAGTGACCTCACCTCAAAGTTTGATGAAAAAATGCTGTGGTATTCAGCAGATTCAAGATAAGAGAAATCCTTGTGGGGTGTGGGGTACCATCTGACAACCTCTTTTGGCATACTGCAAGAGGCTGAACAGAAATTCACTTGTTAGCAGATCCAGGCAAGGAAGAAGGTTCTCCATGAGCCACAGCCCTCTGCTGCTCCTGCCCACCTTCTCACCAGCCAGTCACATGGTTTCCAGTTCTTCAGCAGCACCCAGTGCTAAATCTGAATCATGGGATTCAAACCAAGAGGGCAGCATACAGTAGGTACATCTGTCCCAGTCACATTTTTCCACCTTTTTATCCATGGAAATTCAATTACTAATTATTTTTGCACATGAAAATTTACATCTCAACACTAAGAACAATACAAGAAGTCTCCTCTGTCTCCTGTTTTCACCTTCCCCTTTGGTACTTTCCCACCTTCACACCCAGCATATCAAGTTGTCACTTTCTCCAAGAACAGCTCAAAGAACCACAGCTTTTGCTTGCTGCTAGAAGCAGATAAAGCTATACATATGTTTTGACATATGCAGGCACTTTGTCAGAATATGTGAAAAAAGCTAAAAGTGGTTTTTGAACAGTAAGTAATAAAAAGCCCTCCGGAAAAGGTCCAGAGTGCATCAACAAAAAAGCTGCAGCCAGAAACATCAGAAACAAGACCACTACAATTTACTGGGCCTGAAAGAATGCTAAATACACTCAACAGTACTGCTATGACACAGCAGCTTGGACTAAACAGGTAGAAAGGTAGGCAAGAGACAGCCCTCGATCTTCCATTCTCAGAAACAAACATATTCAAGATATAATTTAACCAAGAAGTCACATGTGAACATCTACAGAAACAAAAACAGTCTTTCTAGTTATCTTAGTCCTAGCTGGAAAATAAAAATTCCTCAGGTTTTTTTTTTAAGGTTTATTTTTAAATAATTATTATAAGGGCACTTCATTTAAAGGCTTCTCACTGTATCAAGAAAACCCAGCCGAGTTGACATATTTTTGCATCTCCATGCAGCAGAATTTACCATAGAACTTCACCTACAAAGAGGCTTTATACAAAAACAAAAAAAGGCGGATCAGCATACTGAGGCTGCAGATTATTACAAGTAAGAGGACCTGCACATTTATGCTTCCTTGTAATAAATAGGTAACATTAACTGAGTTGTCCATGTCAGATTATACTACTCGTATATGTGACAGCAATATCTGACATGAAAAAACCCAGGTGCTTTAACAGGATAGATACTTTATGGGGAAATATACAGCAATTACTGCCAATATAAATGGGGCATATACACCCATCTCTCTAAAAGACACCGCAATCTGCAGTATTACTGTGTCAAAATCGATCTTTTATCTTTCTGTTGAGTTAAAAGTGCTAAGAGGCTCTCTCTTCTTACCCAAGAAGAGCCAGCCTCAAACCTCATCTGAAGTGCGTGGATAGTAGATTTGTTAGAATAGTACATTTAGGTTTTTTTGCATGAACAAAAACAAGCAGCTTAAGATGTGACACTTCTCTGGAATGTGACTCTTCTACTTTACTTGCAAAGGTGTAGTTCTCAGCAGCTGGAGAATTAGGAAGCAGTATTCAGATCAATATTAAAAACCTACAAATAACATAATGAAAAAAGCAAAGCCAAAAAAATAAATCCCATCATTTTATTAATGTTTGGATATGGGCACTTTCTCAAGAAAGAGCACAATCTGTGAAAGTGTTCCATAAAGCACAAATATGAAGAGAACATAGAAATTATGAAAAGTCTCACAAAAACTATCGAATGCAGTAAGAAAAGAATCATCTTTACCGAGGCTAGAGCTCTAACCTGAGTGCTTATTTTTGCATTTGGCAAGTTGAGGATACCCTGACCGTGTGCTATATCTACATCAAACCACTCAGAAATATGCAAACAAGTAAAAAACCACAACATGTTTAGTGAAGTAGTGAAGCATGGCTACTGGGCTTTTCTTTATATTATTATTATTATTTCATTGTAATAATTTACTTATTTAAATATTAATCACACTCAACATGCACTGAATTGATTTTTTTCTTTAAGCTGACAGCAGGAGTTTTAAGGAAACTGGTAAGTACACATATTGACAAAAACACCCTTATTTAAGTAGGCAGAAAACTTCTCTTTATCTGCCAGCAGTTCATCTTGCTAGTAACACCGAAGCCTTTGTCTCCCTGCTTTTCAGTGACACAAAAAAAATCCAAAAAAAGATGCAATAACGTCAGTTTTAAGATGCTAGAAGAATAAGATACTCAATTATGGATTTACTCACTAATTGCATTACCTTTTCTGTAGCAGTTTATTAAAAAAACAAACATCAAGAAGGGTCTTCACAATCTGCATATTCAAATTAGTGTAATTCAAATAAGAACTGTCATTTTATGCCATTTAATCAAATGCTAATTTCTACTTATTTCCATCTCTTTTGAGGCACCTCTATTTCATCTCTGGCTAAAAAATCTGCTTTTGGGTAAAATATTTTCACTTTCTCATTAACCCAATACTGTGAGTGGCCTAACTTCACCTGATTAGCAACTGCAAAGCATGTCAGGACACAAATTTAGCCACAGAGCAATTCTAAAAGGTATTAGATTCACAAAGATTTTAGAGTCCTATCAAACTATCAACATCTTCCATCTTCCTGAGCTCTGCTTCTGGTTGAAATGGTATAAAAGCATTTCTGCAGTTCAGCCTTTTTTGAGCCAAAACAAATCACCGCAATGGTAAAATAACAATGCTGAATGGCAAAGATAGCTTTGCAGCATTCTCATCCATATGATGAATCTCTACATAACAATGCTGTCTCTGGAAAGGCTTGGACAACTGAGTCCTTAAACTGATTTGACAGAAACATTTGTCAAGTAATTTTAATAATCAGACTGGAGAGCCTATGTTTCACCACAAGTTCAGGAACGCAACTGACACCAGACCACTATCATTGTGTGTGACTCTGAAATGAGACCTTGCTTATTTTATCTAACCCAGCATCCTCCTCTGGAGAGAGGACAACAGCAGATGTTCAAGAGAAACCACACAAAGTACTTTGAACAGTGGTTGGACCAGATGACTTTTGAGAGATTCTATCCAAAAAACAATTCCATGATTCTGTAGAAAGGCATGCAAGCAAAAAGTGATGCTTCCTTGCAAGATCACTTGCCTCCCAAAGTTATGGTGCTAGTTGACAGTAATCTTTATTTTGACCTCTTTACAACATGTGTTTTTGAAAAGTTATAAATAGTAAACAAGAAACTATCAACAGCCAGGCCCACACACTATTAAACTCAAAATTTATTTCTCAAAAACCAAAGGCATGGACTTCAGCGAGGCACAAACTTCATACAAGAAATGGCTGCTTAACATTTACTTGCATTTATTTATTTATTTATAAATGCTTAGCATTTATTTGCTTAACATTTATTTGAAACCTCTTAAATTAGCTCTATAAATGAAGAGTCAAGAAATTGCAGGAGGCACAAAACTGGAGACCTCTTCATCCATCTCTACAGAGAGCTGTTTTCTCCAAATTAGTACCATGACATTATTTCAGCTGCTGTCATTATGATGATCCTCCTTCTGATTTCCTACTTATCCTGTTGTCTGTATCTTTGCCTGGTCTTAGTCAGCCACTCAACACCATTTAACAGGCACCAGAAATACAATTAGAGCACTCTACACTGTGCCCTAAAAGCAAATTACTTCTTATAAATGAAGTTTATTTACAGAAAAAAGACCAAATAGAAAACTTCAGATGAGTGCCAAAATAGGGAACAAGAATGAATATATATACACACACAATGCCTAGAAGTTTGTCTGTTGATTACATAGCACAGCTGCTGCCTTGAATGGTAGGTCTCAACTCCTTTCTAATTAGACAGGTATATAAAAATGTTATGCAACTGGTTGTAGAATAAATGCATTTACTGCTACTTAAAGCAGAAGCTGTTTTTGAGTAGAACGTCAAACAGTCCAAGTATCTGCAAAGCTCATAAACTACTTCCTCTGGGTTAGTTTTATTTTATTCAGCTGTCTGAATGCTTGCCATTTGACATAAATCGACCAAAGCAGATAAATTCACAGTCAAATAACAATTTGGACACTGTCCTCAGTTCAAACCACAGCCAAACAGTATCTAAAAATCACATTCTTTTCCTTATTGTAGACCGAAATAGCTGTGATAATTCAAGCCAAACTGTTTCAATTTGCCAAATATTTAAAGCTAAAATCTGGCCCAATCATCCAGATCTCAACTAATTTCTCTGCATTCAGTCACTAAAAAGTATCTGATAATACAATGACTTCACTATTAAACAATAGTGGCTAAAAGGATCAAATTGTACAGAGTAAGAACAGTATTTCAGAAACACAGCATGTTTTTCTTCTCATGAACACGCATTCAGTTTTTCAGCCACTAGACAGTGTTAGTCTATTAACTGGATTAGTAAGCACCATGCATTATTGGATTAAGGTCTACCTGTATTGAAGCAGAAGAGGGTATTGCAAAGTCACTGACAGAAGACATTGTCCTGCAGTGTTAATTGGTTAAGTTTTTTAGTTTCAGTTACTCAGAAAGAAATAGGAGACAATATATATCCTTGAAATAATAATTCAAATCAAAATTTTACTTACTCTAAGAGAGCAATAGAATAAAAATTGAAAAATTCCAGCACAACTTTACAGAATAAGCAAATGCAAAATGCTATTTTTATTGATAAAGTAACCTTTATACAGAAGGAGTTTTGACAGAGCAACCAAGATCATGCTCTTCAAGGTCTGACTTTGCAGGAGTTTCACTCAAATTAATCAGTGCATCACAAATACTGCCATGGAACATGGGTGCAGTGTGGGACAAGTGTCTTGTGTCCTGCTCAAACCAACCTCTGCACCAGTTCCCTCACAGGCTTCGGAGTACATGGAAACAAGTTGGCTGGGATTTTGTTTAAAGCTAGTTTCTTCTGCATCTGAAGATTGCTACTAACAAGGTAACTGCTGGCTTTTTCAGAGCTGAGAGTGTCATACACTGGACCTATATAAAGATATGATATGATTTCTTTTCATAACTACCATTCCTGAGAGCACTGAAGAATGGTTAGCCATAAACCAGTGCAAACATCACAAAGGTTTTTACATTCCCCAAGTATTTGGCCAGAAGTCTGAAGATACAAGGTGAGAATCTGGTGACCAAGATGTTCAGAAGGGACATTCCCTTCAAAATAATTACAATAAACTTGAACATTACTTTATGCTGCTAACCTATCAAGCAAAGCACCATCACACTTCATCCAAGAGCCAAGAAAACTTGTCTTCAGGTCCTTAAAAATCCCCCTGTGTTTTATTTTGTTACTCAGTCCTACGTGAAGAGAGGGTATTTTTCCTGTAGGGCATTACACGAATTGCTTAAAGACTTGTTTGACAGACTGTGCCAATGTCATGTAAAGCATTTTCTGGGATGACAAAAAGAAAACAAACCAAATCATTTCATCAGTGTCAGATGAAAACAGCTAATAAGGAAAACAGCAGAACAAAAAATAAGCGGAAACCGACAATAAACTGTCTCATCCATCAAACCAAGGAAGAACAGATGGTAAAAGAGAATTGCTGACTTTTGAGACAAAGAGGCTTACTCTCACAAAACCTACAGCTCCCCTTAAACTCTTCAGCGTGGGACAGAAACTTTAACAATGTCTTGTCATCAGAAAAATCATAGAGATGTAAAGGCAAATTAACGCATCACAGTTTAACACAGGGAGGAAGCAAATGTTTTACAGATTTACATCATAGGGTCCAAGGAGACAGTCATAGATGAAATATCAACCAACTCTTTACCAGATTATTACATCACAGGTGAACCACTCATATCTTTCATGAGCCAAACTTGGAATATTCTTGAGATTCCTCCCTATCATGCTTGTGAATACAACACATAATATTTCTGTTTTGAAAGACAGAAGACAGAGGCAATGTGCATGAAGACAAGAACAACCGATGGATGTGTGCAGTGAACGCCCTTTGTTACGTCATGCCATTTTATATCTTATCAAGCATCAGCAACTGCTTATTGGATAATTATATACTTCAGCAGTGGTTTGTTTCTCAGTTGTTCAGTTTAACACAATGCTCATGATCCTGTATTGAAAAGTGTTTCACAGACATCCAACAACTTCTTTCCACTTCAGACCACTGAATACAATTTTTTCACTATCTGAGCAACAGAAAATGGATCCAAAATTCTGGATTAGCCCATAAATTCAAAATTCAACATGTAATGACCTCAGACTTAAAAGGCAGTGCTGTTTGCAGTTTGAGATGCCACCTGGGAATGCTCCAGATTCTTTTCAAAAATGCAAGCTGTCACCTTATACAGAAAGCAACACCACTTCACATATCCTAAGCAGTAAAACAGCAGAGCCAGATGCTGTTAGAACTGACACTTGATGTTTTTATACAGCCCATATTTATCTGTGTCCTTACACTGCATTGCTTCTCACTCCACGGAAGGCTGAGTTTAATTCCCTTCAATCACAGACCATTTTTGCCCTTCTGAGGAAGCCTCTGTCCCATGAAACACATTTGTTTAGCCTTCACAGGAGGAGTTTCATGAGCAGAAGGACATGCATTAGAGCATGCTCCTAGAGCACAGGAGCAGTTAGTTTGCATTAACTTTGACAGATGCGTGGTTCCAGTCCTAAGATAAACTTTCATTTCAAGTTTAACAGAGGAAAGGAACTATATTTAATGGCATTATTACAAACTTAACATAGCTTAAATCAACACTGACAAACTTAGTACTACTCTGAGATAGCGTGTAAGAGTTCTCAAATTTGTACTCTTGGCTAACCACCTACAGAGAAAAATCAGGATAAAAGTAAAGGATGACAAGAACTCAAACAGAAAAAAGTAATTTGATTAAATAGTCAGCTTCAGCAGCCTTTCTCCCCTCCAACCACTGATAAATCTAAATAGTCTGCCTTCAGTAGTGTATTATGGTAAAAATTACTGGAAAATACCATCAGATACACCATAAGAAGTGAGAAAAAGTTTTATTAAAAGATGGTCGTTCTCTTACTAAAGAGAAATTCAAGACAAGAGTATGGTATAAACTCTAATTTATCAGTAAATGTGCTCAGAACCTCTAGAGAAAAATATCCAAAATGAAACAGTTGCATATAACAATCATACTACATAAATACTGGAAAAGGAAGAAAAACTAACTGTTTCAAATGGATTGACAAGGAAGATCTGAACTGACTGTTGTGAAATCAGCCAGAGGGAAAACAATCATACTGAATCACATTTAATGGGTCGCATGGGTTTTACTACAACTGGATATTTAGACCACAAATACTCCATCCAAGAATACCACTTTGGTTACAATATGAACCTATTCCTTAAAAAAGTTGCCAGCATTTCTTGATACAGCAGGCAAGACTAACATTTTCAGCCAACAAGAAATGAGAAGAAGTTGGAAATTCATACTGCATATTTATCTATACAAAAAACTGGCTCCTACTTTGACTCTCACTCTGGGCTTGTAGCAATGATGGCTTCACAAACCAGTGCTGCAGTATGGTGGCACCTGATTATCAGGGGCTAAGGAACTGGAAACAGTATTAATGTGACTTCTAACAGGTCACTGCTTACAAGATGTGCAGCATTTAGTTCACACCCTCCTCATGCACGTGACAGCTCAGGACAATCTGTTCAGTAGCATCAAAACAAGTGTTGGCCACCTGATAATCAATTTAAGAAATAAAACACCCATTAATTTGGTACCTTCTCCAAGATGCGTTCGAGTTCACACATTACTAATTATCGTTATTCTAATATTAAAATGCCAGACTCATTCATTTCAGCTAAATTGTGGCCTACAACCTGTAATCAACAGGAACAAGGATCAGCTTCAAATGCTGATCTCACCATAATGAACAAGCTTATGAGAAAAAACTCAATATCAACAGAGTAACTGTGTGTTTGTGTGCATGTACACACGTACCTGGATGTGTAAAATCAGCAAGCACATTTAGAAATAAAACAAAAAAAAAGTAAAGGTAGGAGAAGAAAAAAACACCTGGAAAAAATATTTATGTAGTTAGGAATACAGCAAAGATGGCCTGACGACAGCTAGTACTGTGACAGGATTGATATGTAGGGAACCACCTAGAAAATCCACAAAGCTTCAAAAGTGAAGATGACACCCACACAATGCAGAGCACAGTCCCTCATTAGATGGTTTTTATGAAATTTCCTGAATTCATCTGTTAGAGATCCAGTAAAATAATTCACAGCATTTTTATGAGACTGACAAGAAAACAATATATAGAACAGAATAGAAGAAAAAATAGTTTGCAACAGAATCATCACTTTTTTAAAAAAATAAAAGCCATTTAGATTACAGGCAGATTTTTGCCAAATTATGGGTTCACATCCACACACTTGGAAATATAAGTCTCTTCCCATAACAAACTTTGCTAGTAAACAAAGAATTTTAATAGATAAATTAAGATCTGACCAAAATACTGCCACATGAAACAGATCAGCTACGTTTACAATCACCAAAGCTTCCCAAAAATATTTCCTTTATTTTTCCAAGTAATATTTTAATATACTAAGACTTGGTACTTAAGGTTAGTTGTCAGAACTTGAGTCCTGTAACAGCAAGCATCCAATAAGAAGTACCTTACTGTAGTTGGTTTTCATATAATCTACTCAAGAAGCTTTGCACCCAAACACTTAATAAGAAAACAAAAATCCAAAGGCTCTTTAGAAGTTATCCAGTAAGCACTACAACTCCAATTAATGTAATTGCAAACAATTAAAAAATGAGAATTGAAGTTCAATCCTATTAAATGCCAACTTTAGCTCTGTTCATTAGAACCTTTAAGCTACTACACAGAGAGGAAAATGTTTAAAATGAGCTTAACAAAAATTAAGATTAATTTTTTTTCCTATTGAGTGATTAAAAGCCACTATGCTATAAGCAACTTGTGAAAGTATTTGAAAAGCTATGGTTTCTAGATAAGCTCAAATAGGTAGATTAACTGAATTTCCCTGACAGTAAGTTTCAACAACAACCCACTGTAAAAAGTTTCTCAGTTCCATCAGGTTGTAGACTTTGTGCAGGTTTCTTTTCCCAGCACTAGAAAAAAGAAACAGCAAAATACTACAAAAGAGGAAAAAGCAGCAAGTATGTTGCCAACTGTACAAAAGAAGGAGGGGGAAAAATAAGAAAAAAAATCCATCCATAAACCAACAAAAAAGTATGAGAAGATTTTCTAACTGAAGCCAAGTACTCACATGAATTGTACACATGAAGTGTACTTCAAGCTCCCATCTGAAAGTAACTCACTGGAAAAGCATGCAGGCCAGTAAACTCACTGTTAAGTTACTGATCTTTCACATCTTGGAGAGACACTTATCTCCTCATTAAAGATTTTCAGAATTCATCTATTCTGCCCTCTCAAAAATTTTTATCAACCTCTTTCCACAAAAAGGCGTGACAGGCTATTGATGAAGCGTTACTCCAAAAGAGAGATTACTCCAGAGGACCATATCATCTGTGAGCACACACTGGCTCTAGTTTCCATTTCCTTTGGTTTTACCTCTGCCAATTCTCCTACATCCAACCTATTTTGCTTTGGCATCCCCATCAGGTACATGTTAACGTATTTAGCCATCAATTTTTATACTTTGTAGCCATCATCAATAGAATACAATAAATAACTTCTTTAAAGAATTCTGTAACCTTAAAAACAACCTTTTCTGTATCTATACTTCATGGAAACCTCATAATCCTCTGAACAGAATCTCTGCAACTTAGTTTTATTTTTTATCTAGTTTTCTAAAGAAGCTATTTCCATTACACCACAACACTTGAACCCCGACTTCAACACTTCTTTATAGAAAAAGTCCCCTGAGAAGAGTGCTGTCTAACCCAGCCTCAGCCCACTGGCACATCTGTACCAGACAGGCAGTCACCATGCAAGTAGCCCGAAGGGGGCTGCAGCCAAAGACATAAAATGGCACACAGGACAGTTTTCAGAGGATGAGAGAACTAGAGGAATTCAGGTATTCTGAAGAAGTGGACTTGTACAGCAGGAATGGAGGCGGGATACCTGCAAGAAATCTTGGTAGTTCTTTTTCATCATATGCTTTTTCTCAGTAAAAACAAGAGGACTCCACTCCAGTCCTGTACACGAGACTGTACTCCCCTGACTGTATGCACAAGGCACTGCACACTCAGCAATAGCAGTGCAGATCCTAACAACCAGTAATGAAGGCCACACCAAAGGCCAAACACCTACTCAGATACTGTGGTAGCAAGAGACAAGACTGAAACCTTAACTAGGAGCATTTCAAAGCAGCGGATCAACAAGAACTGGCAACATCACAAAACTGTTACTACTTAGTTGTTCTGCCCACACACAGGTTACTCTTGATTTAATTATTCTTCCTATCCTGTGATAAATAATTTTGTTCCTAGCATTGAAATTGCCAGCAAGTAAAGAATAAGTATCTGTGAGTAGCTGAGTGCCTTAGTACCTTCGCTGAGTGTCTGGTTGGCTCGATAAATAAATAGCTTCCAAAAGGGAACCAGTCAAGGGGGTAATTCTAATCAGATACAAGTATTAAACTGATCCAAGGTTTCTTAAGTGAACAACAAAAGCATTTTAAAATCAGGGTGTGCTGCTTCTTTAATGTATCTTCAAGTCTTGCAAAATACAGTCTTTTCTTTGCATCCATGCCAAAAAACCATGTTTAAACCAAACCCCTTGAGTGTGCATATAATTACAAATTAAGGACTCCAACAATATTGCATGGCGTTTTCCTTCCAGTTGCAATCTATAGGTGATCTACAAGGGTAAAGGAACAATTTGGAAACAAAATGGGCAATTTGCTAGAGGAGAGGTTTCCAAACAGCTTTCAAAATCAAAGCTACCAAACAGTTGCTCAAGAACCAGAAAATGCATAGGAAGGTCCTCTGGAAAGCCACTCAACTGTAAGTGTTCTGTACTTAGGAAATCAGATGACTTTAAAAAACCCCTGAACTTAGAAGTCCACTTTCTAATGCAACTCATGAAGCCTGAACACTTTGAAATATACAGCTCTAGGAAAACTCACCACAAATACATTTTCTTAAGTACATAAGGTCTATAGGAGAAAGGAATTTTTAAGAATTATGACTTTGCATCTACTTGGGTGTTGGTTCAAATCCCATTACCGGCGTCATTTCAATACAAGAACAACAAAAGAGGGATTTCCTGACTCAGTGTTTAGAAGGAAGACACACTGAAAAATAACTATTTGTTCCACACCTCATATACACTAAAGCAAAAACACACACCCACTACTTAAGCAAGGGTAATTACATTAACAAACAGACAGAACTACAATTCCACAATTAAGGCTTTCTTTAATTATGAGTTACTAACCACAGTGGTATTACTTCTGGAAGTTGTCTTTTCTTAAGCATCTGACTTAAACATGTACTTTCCTCCAGAAAACCCGTAGAGCAGCAAAACACAGAGAATACTCTTTGGATTTGAGACTAAATATTCATGTCGGGTTCTCAAGTGTTTCAACAACTATCCTGTACTTGAAGATATTACATAAGATTATGAAGGAAGCAAGCTACCAAGCAAACTTGACATTTTTCCACTGCTGAGCTTTAATGCTTCAGATGTAGAATAAGTTTAGCCTTTGAGAATATAACTAATATGAAATTGTCTCATGAAGATTAAAGACAAATCAGTGAAAACGGATTAATAAAGAAAACAAAAGGCTATCTCAGTCTTCAGTTTCTCAAAGAAAGCTTATAAACACTAACAAAAGAATCAATACGATTTAGAGAAAAACAGTTTGAGATAGAAATGTCAAAATGTTTATTATGGCTAAATATTATAGAGTAACACCAGTATCTATGAAGGCTTACTTTTCATTGTATCTTAAAACATTTGATATAAAAAATATATTGACATCCTCTTTTTATTCTTCTATGTGTGTAGTTCATAATCACTTCACCCCTTAGTTATATTTAATGTAAACACTGTAATACCTGGAAATCAGCAACTATACTTACAGGAAAGAGCTCGCTAACATTACCAGCTTCAAATACATCAATCCTACCAAGTCCTGACTCAAAAGAGCAAGTTACGGGACAGAACACTTTTACTTACAAGTTACTTACAGAATACAATTACTTTCCACATGGGTCCAAAGCAATGCCACCAACCAACTTAGCCCAGGAGGAGAAAACCTGCCCCACAAACCATTCTCTAGGCTATTCAACAACTACTCAGCCTTATGCATGCCCACATTTAAAATCCCACTCTCCAACTTCACTGGCACAAAGAAGAGCAGGAAGCCACCATACACTGCTATGGACAGCTCATCATTCCAGGGCAATGACAATAACTGAGGAAATACGCATTTTATGGAGTACACTCTCACTTTAGGCACAGGAAATGTTCTACAAAACTAATCCACTTCCCTGCAAAAATCCTTACTGGAAATATCAGATCTGTTTGATGCTGTACTCACTACTTGCTCAGTCACAAAAATCTTACACAGTTAAACTGAAAACAGAATTGTTACCACAGTAGTAGAAACACACACAATAGTACAACTATACTGGCAAATTCCCCCCAAACACTGTTCAAGTGAATTTTCATAGTACACAGTCCAAAGACAAAAAAGCTAGATATAACACTATGCACATCTATTAAGTTTAACTGGTAATTCCAGACTAAATATACAACAGGAAAACAGTTTCTATACAACTGCATTAGCTGCAATGTCAAGCCTCATGGACACTTGAAGAGAGCCGGACACAGAGATCCCAAACATGATTTGTTTTCTTTGTTGTACCTGTTTAGCAACTACAAGCATTGTTTTTCTCTTTTTTCCTTTCAGAACAAATGGGTAACACACTGACACTGAGTACCTCCAAATAAAGGAGAGCCAGCCCATCAGTAGCTGTGCAATCTGCAGTAAAAGGCAGCCATGCACGCACAACTCTTACTAGTAGAAAGAGCAATAGAATATTTTAGATTATCTCCAAGAGATAATACATCCAGTATTCTTTTTCCTATTTCCCAGCACTGACCATACACAGATAAACACTGCATTTTAACTTCTAAACTTCACCAAGTCGATTCTAGATAATTCCATTTACTATTAACCTCAAATCAGGTCAGAGTACACTACCTTACAGGATGAATACAGCAACAAGTAATTACAATCCTAACAATCTACTTGCAGATTACATTACAGTGTTTACCAACACAAGTGATCAGTAATACATGAACTATTTCATCTTCATCTTTAAAAACAAACATTTTTTCAGGGTGTAGTATTTATGACCAGGCACTCAACTTTGAAACAAAAGTTCTCTACTTCATCCCTTCCCAAATGTCCCCAGAGATCAGCCATCATTTTATTCAGTCACTTTCAAGTATCTGATTTCTATACTTGGGGGTCAAAAGAAGAGTATTAGTGGAATTTTTAATTTAGGAAAATACTGCCACCACTCCTAGTAAGCTTCCAGATAGTGGCACAAATCTCCATGCAAACAAATG
This sequence comes from Dicaeum eximium, assembly GCA_013396995.1. NCBI lineage: Eukaryota > Metazoa > Chordata > Aves > Passeriformes > Dicaeidae > Dicaeum > Dicaeum eximium. Next base: position 977,033 of record VWZP01008598.1, read on the forward strand.
AAGCTGTAGTAGTAAGCACAAAAATAGTAAAACTAGTCAACATCTCATTTTCAATCTGATTTTGGACCAATTTTTCTTCCAGCTTTCCTAAATGTAATTGCTTTAAACTATACTACAGGGAAACAAGAGAACATCGAGGTAATTTTGCAGACTTTCTCCAGTTCTAACATATCCATACATCTACCACTTATGAGGAGAGGTTCATCTCTTCCTCCTTTTTATTACCTATAGGTAGCAGAAAACCAAATTTTACTTTAGACTTAACAGTTTTGTACTATATAATTGATTATGTACTTGGATGCTAGACTACAAAGGAATGGGTCATCAAGTTCCAAAAGAAAGAAACAACCCTCAAATTCTGAAATTCTAGCTCACTTTTGTAATCAAAAGAAAAATATATATGATCTATACAATGAGTTTGCACCAATTTGCCCTTGATTTCTAACTCTGTCAATAGTACTACTATGTTACATGCTACATGCACAAAGTCTGCACAAGAAATCCATTGAGTCAATGACAAAACAAAGCACTATCAAGCTAGCCAAATTACAAAAGATAGAGCTAGATAACAAAGTGACAGCTGGCTATTATAAAACACTTTCTCAACTATTATTATTATTAGTTCACTGATTAGCATGCCAAAACAGGGTCACATATCCAGTAGCATCAGTTACACACAAATTTACCCAACTTTACTGACAGTCTATTATCATAAAAGTACTCAAAAGAGTAAGAAAAAGCAAGAAAATGAGATTGCCTAGCAGGAAAGATGACAAATTTGGGTCATCACTGAAGCCTAAATGAACTGTTCTGAATGGTATTATTCATTCAAAATAACAATAATTTCCCATTTACTCTAGTCCATAGGGAACAAACTGTTTACATTTGGTTTTCTTTGCAACCATACAAAGCAGAGAGGTTTGTTTAAATTAAAGCTTTGATTTTGTAGCATAGTTTTGTGGCCACAGAAGTGCAGGACAGACAAGATCCTACTGCCTAGTTATGTACAAGGTTTGCCATGTTGCACTCAACCATAAAAATGGTTCTTTGTTTATTCAAACAAAAATCAAGTTCAAATTACTTAAGTCATACTTGCACACAGCATTTTAGACCAGATCCACAGTGAACTGAACTATGCAGCTCTCATCATTTATTCATCTCCTCATTAACTTGCAGACCAGACGTGTTCTTTTTAACCAACCTAAGTTTATCAGTCTAGCAGGTGAAGATCCATGTTTTCTCCTGAGATCATGCAAAACATACTTATATCATCATCACAGATTTTAGTAACTATGTCAAAATACTTCTAACTATCAACAATCAAAACAAAGAAACTTACCTACTACCATGAGAGTGAACTCAAATCCTCTCTTCACAGACTTACGGTAAACTTGATTTGGAAGATTTGCAAACCCCACATATCCTTCAAGGTTCTTCTGTTGCTAAAGGAAGAGATATTTAGGGGGAAAAAAAAGTGAAAAGGAAAGCAGGTAATTTCCTAGTTGGCTTGTATTCTTAGCTATTGAAATGTTCACTTCATTGTCACATTTGTAGAGAAGTGCTATCTACCCAACCTCTCAACAACCCAAGCTGTCTACATTCAAGACAGTATAATGAACTGCAGCAAAAAATATAAAAAATTTTTTTTTTGGACTGGATGGCCAAAAACTGGCACAGAAACTCAGGTATACTAAGAGCATTTTGAACAAACACAATTGCCATATTATGACTGTATAAGCACAAGAGTGAGCATGTGCAAACAAATTCAAACATAATCAACTTGGTACCAATGCCCATTTGAAAAACAGGCCAGCAGCATGCATGCACCTTTCCTATACTTCCAAGTCATGGGTGGTACTGCCTCAACATGATGGGAACCAACTTGACACCTCTGCTTCTGTGTCACTCAACTGGAGGCTTTTGTGTTAAACCCAGATTTACACTAATGCAGCACGCCTGGCAACAAATTCTCCATACAGGCAAATCCTCAGTTGCCTTGTACTCTGAAAAACTTACCCAAAATAGTGCGTACTGTGAAACAAGAGAATAATTCTGGAAGTTAGCTGTTACTTCTTCTCACCACAATAAAGGAAGTGCTGGAGGTGCTTAAAATGCCTCCTCCTCTCTGTACTAGACCCAGCAGTCCTTCAAAGCTCAACTGTGCTACATTTACACCACTCTTCCAGCACAATCCTACAACTGTTTATTAATGCAGCAGCTCTGAGGATTGTCTTATGAGATTGGACAATTTAGGTATTTTACAAAGATTCTGAAAACACTTTCTTAAGACAACTGTCTACTTAAAGCAACACAAGGCACTGCTTATCATGGAGCAATGATTTCAGCCTTTAGGCATTATGTCCACGCAAAACTGAGAGGATGTCATGTGATGGTGGTACTGCCCCAGTTTCAGAGTTTAAGAGAGCTGTACATATCCACACAGCTGAAGTGCTGAGTACAAGTTCAAATTTCACTCCCTAAAATTATCTTCTTGAGCATAGAGGAATTCTAAAAAATAGTTTGTAAAAAAATTTTCTACTTGCCTCAGAACTTCTCTGTATGGGATACAGTATGGTTAATTCAAGTTTGGTATGCGGCTGACTTCTTTATTTTGAAATTTTTTCTTTCCAAAACTGACAGAATAAGTTCAGTGTAGTAATAACTCATAGAATTTTTAAATTAAAAATATTTATTTAATTAAAGCAAGGATATAAAAATCACTATCACTTCTGAAGTATTGAATACAAGAAGAACTAACCAAGAACCAACCTCCTGGCAGTCCAACATGACTAGTCAGTAAATGGACTCTCTGCTTAAAGTCGCCCAACTGGTTTCTCCATTTGGCAAATAAACTATTAATCTCAAACAAAACTACACCATTGCAAAGACTAAGTTAGAGGTTCAAGTTTAAATACTCATAATGCAACAAATTTTATTACTTCCCTAAACGTAGGCATCTCTGCATCATTGTCATCGAGGAACTTTTCTAAAGAAGCTTTTTGTTTCAATATAGCCTTTGGTGCAGCTATAACCTCATCTGAAAGGTTTTAAAATATTTTAAAAATCAGCCAGGAATTTAAAATCCAAATATTTGTTTTAATTTTCCAATCTATTACTGCATGTAAGGAATGGAATTTATCACAATCTAAAACCCTGAGCAGAAGCCAATGCTTCAGAGATATTACATGACATGCAGGTCAATGCTGCTTAAGATATTAAAGAGCTCCTTAACAGTGCAGGTCCTTAATAACCATTAAGAGTGTGAAACTCCTATTTGTCTTACCAGATATGAAATATCTAATCACGGTCAGACACTCTTAATAGTTCTACTTGTCAACCACCTGTATTTTTTAGTATCTGCATACCTTTTAATGTTTACCTGTGTCATGTTTACCAGAAACAGCTCACGCCCTCATTAGCTAATTCTTTTGCTTAAAAGAATGAGTTTCCATATAGTTCTTGTTTTGAACTACAGTTATTTCTCTTCCCCTTTATAAAGAGCTCCACACATCGGATAGTTCTACCCCTATGACCTTTTAGATCACTGAGTTTGAAATGCTAAAAAAGAAAATACGGCTATTTTTGAGTTGTTTGCTCTATTAAGTGGGTCTACATTAATTACACCTACAGTTTTAGATAATGAAATATAAATGGTAGTAACCAGAAAGATGAAGATGTATGAAATGTTACACTGGGCATTAATTAATGCTGTGTTTAATGTGAGCATTTGCTGTCAATAGGAAAGAGCCTTTTAAAAAACTGCAGCTGGAGGCCAGATTCAGATTTCTGGTATACCAGAAGATTTCAACATACTGGTTTTTTAAATGGTTGCCTTTGTTCATAACTTGCCACTTCTGAAGAGACCAAAACAAATTAGGAATTGAGTTTAATTCCTCCAACAGCTTTTAAAAGAACTTAGTACTTTTTTTGTAGAAGAATTGACTTCCACTGTCTTGAACATGGTGCCAAATGAGATCTCAAGTTTCTAATATTTACAATACCTTCCCCTTAACTTTTATCCCTTCCTGATTTTTAACCAGCTGTTACCTAAGCTCAACTTTAGTTCATCTACTAAAAACCTAAGGCTGCTTCTACTCCTACATATAAACGTAATACTTACAGCTACTTTGTAAACAACACGTTTCCATCATTTTCAGGATTGAAGATATAAAGAGAATACATTCAGACGAAGTCCAGTAAAATGATGAATTTGAACCATTGCAGCAATGAGTCCATACAGTTGCAGCCGCAATCCAGAGAGACGAACAGGGGCAGTGAGAGAAAGAAAAGAAGAAAAAGTTACTTACATTTGATCAAAGTAACCCACAGTATTTTCCATCTAGTATGCACAGTATGCAGCATTTTAAGCAGAATCATGGAATGGCCTGGGATGGAAGGGGTATTGAGGAACATCTACTTCTAAACCCCATGTCATGGGCATGAACACCTTCCACTAGGTCAGTTTGCTGTAAGGCCCATTGAACCTGACCTTGAACACTTCCAGGGATGGGGCACAACTTCTCTGGACAACTGGTTCCAATGCCTCACCACCCTCACAATAAGGAATTTCTTTTTAATAGCTGATCTGAAACAATCCTCTGTCAGTTGAAGACCATTTCCCCTTGTCCTCTCACTTCATACCCTTATAGAAACTCCCTCTTCGGTTTTCTTGCAGGCCTCTTAAATTGGCTTTTGTTAGTAACCTTAATTTAGTTTGGATTATACATAAAACAACCTAATTTCATGGTAATATACTACATGAACTCCAGTCATCATATCAATACAGGTAGTTAAACAACAGCTCTTTCTACTTCAGTTATTCAGCATGCTTTTTGTTTGCCATATGGTACCTGAACCTGTAATGGATTCAGGGGTGTTTCTTCTTCTGAGGTGTTCACTTAGAATATGCAATCTCATTTCATCACACTACTGCATAGCATCTTTATTTTAGTGTGGAAAAGGTACAAAGATCAAAGCCATCATCCCAGCAAATGTCTCCCAGGATTCTGTATTTCTAAGTAACTTTATACATTAATTGAACAGTGTCAATTCACTTCATTTGCAACACTGAGCATTAGAGCACTTCTGCAACCTTGGGCTCAACTGTCATGATTCAACAGCCAGAAAATAAAGAACAAAGCAGGGAGCACAAGTTAAGCGTCTGTTCAACATCTAACTCTGTGTGTGACAAGAGGTCTACAACAGTTCTCCAACACGCCACTTACAATACCTTAATTGAAAGCTGTATCACAAAGATCCTGTTTGCCACTAAACATCTTCCCATGCTTGAGTATTTCAAGACATTGATATCAAAAAGTAAAAAAAAAATCTTAATATCAAATTCTAGGCCAGCAGTTAAAATGCTTCTGCACCTTAATCTCTAATTTTTAATCAATCCCATAGTCCCAGAGTCTGAATCCATTTTTAGAAACTTTACACTGTGATGGAAACTGCAGTTCAAAGTGGCACTGAAGTCTCCTTCTGCTTTTCTACCTACTGCAATATAAGCTTTCTGTTTTTACAGCTCCCTTCATGTTCTATCAGCATCCAGAGCCATAACAGCTCAGCACATTGGGTACACGGTACTTTTCTGAGAGGACAAAAAAGCAAAGCACTGCTGATCAATGCCAGTCCTTCTCTGTGCCTTGCAGAAAGGTGGCACAAGATGCTCTGGGAGGAGGCTCCCTTTGTGTTTTGGGAGGAAGACAGATGCATATGCAGCAGAACTGGAGCAAGCTGTACAGGCTGGAATACAGCTAATACTGCAGATCCTGCAGCAGTCTCAGTACTCCAAGATTTTAATACCAACCACCTTCAGTACTACATTACTATCAGGTATCATGTTGCACATCACTACTTTCAACTGTGAAACAAGGTGCAGTGGTTTTGGTTTGTCAATTTGGGAATTTATTAATTTTGAAATTTTTTTGGTTAATTAATTAATCCATGTGGTGGGTTTGGTGTTGGTTAGTTATTAATATTTTTTTGTTGTTGTTGTGAGGTAGGATTAGGAGAGAGGTAAAGTAGCCTTAGAATTTTAAAAGGGTATAAAGAAAATTTATTAATAGTTACTAAAAGAAGAAAAAGGTAGTAAGAATTAAAATTAATTTTTTAGAATGCTTTTTTCTCCAAACGACTATTCATAAAAAAATTTAAAATAAAAAAAAATTGTTTTTTCCCTCTCATATAAAAAACCTCCATAACATTAACAAAAAAACCTTCTCTCTCTAAATAAACTAAAAAAACTATTTTAAAAATAATAAACTAAAAATTCTAAATTTTGTTTCTTTACATTATCAATAAAAAATTTTATTAGCTAAAAAAGAGAAAGAAGGTTTTTTACATTTTTATTTTTAACATGTGTTTTTTACAAAAACATACCCAGCTTTTTAGTAGTTTTACAAACTATCAGTTACTCAAAAACTTTTTACATTACTTCCCTAAATACCTCCCATTCTAAAGCAAAACACAAGGTAACATCATCAAGCACTAGTTCACCAAGTGCATACAGGGGCCTCCTTCCATGGACAAAAGCGATACTACTTCAAAACCTATCACCCAGCAAGAACAGCCACATGGGTCACACCAAAGCTCCTGCCTTCAACAGTGGCCAGAAACCTACATCTCAGGTAGCACATACAGCAGAACAAACAGCAGTGTTTCTCTTAACACCTCCACAATCACCAAAGAGCTACCTTGCAAGCATTTAGGATGGGCTATTTCTTCACTTAAATAGCATCTGGCCAATTTCTCTTCCACATACATTCTTCTTATCACAAAAACAGCATCCACAAAAGTCCCTGTAGCAAGGACTTCCTCTGTACATTGTTAAAAGGATTACTATAATTTCAAAATTACCTCCTGTTAGCTTAATTGCCACACAGTAGTATCTTCATTGGAAAACAGCCCTGAACATCTAAAGCACTGCATTCAAAAGAAGCCATTTCATGTCTCTGATTGCTCCTGCCCCTCTTACATAACTCTACTCTAGCTCTGTACTCTTCTGAAGAGGCCAAGGCAAAAGCTACACACGGTATCCAAGAGGCAAACACAGATCCAATGTCTGATCATGTGCTATCTCTTACTCTCTGATCCTTTTACCAATTCTCAACACGTGACTTGTTTGACTTCTTCCAAGCACTGAGCTGATGACACTGTACACAAGACCTCACTCCTGAGCTTTAAAAAATGTTCACAGCTTGTCACTGAGCATACAGCACAGCAGTCCACATGTATCACTTTACATTCACCCATGATGCATTCCAGCTATCATTTATATCAACTCTTCTAGTAATTTCATGTTCTTGTAGTTGTCAGCCATCTCCAATCTAACTTAGCACAAATGAAGGCAAGCCATACAATTATAAATTTGTCCTTAGATGACTTTCAGTGCATCCTCTCTGTGTACTCAATGTTGCTTTAATGTACGTCTCCCTCAAGCAAAATGTCACAGCCCACATAAACCAGCTGCAGCGCTGGTGTTTTTGGATCATCATCTGAATCAATGAATTAATAGCCAGCAGCAAACTGCTCTAACTATGCAAATGAGTGAAAAGAGAAACAAGGCATCAGTGGCTTCCCAAGCAGTTCTAAAGGAGATCACAGATTTAAAAAAAAAAAAAAGTTTATTTTAAAGTAAGTCTATCCTCTTTGTTATTGCCCAGACACTGTAATTTACATTTCACCTTTATTCTGCAATGACTGTGTTCAGGAATGATAAAGTCATTCTTCAGGTATTACCATCTGGGCCAAAAGATGAGAGTCTTGGGCCTAAGGTCCAGTGCCTGACAAGAGAGCACACCTTATCACTCTGATCAAGAGGAGATGGAAGTCCAAGGTGAGCTAAAGCCATTTTTTACCTCTATGATGTGCAACCTGAGAGTTCAGCTCACACTCAACAAAGGTAAGTGCCACTGCTGTGCACTGGCAGCAAACAACAGCCTGTAATATGATGTTATGAAAACTCTTCGAGGATTTATGACATGGCAAAACTAGCGGCAAATATTAATGAAGACAGCTGGAGAGAAAATAGAAGACCAAACAGAAAAGCATCAAGGAGTCACTGTCCTTTCCAATCAAAGTTGACTTCAGGGCTTCTCAATCAAACTTACTCCAACAGAAAGAAATACTTATTTTTCCTCTAGTCACCTCCTAGGAAATACTGCTATTAATAGTACCCAGGAATATCACAGAAAACACAAAATTGTTGAAATCTGACCACAACACAAAGTGATATTACAAAGGGCAGATACCCTCTGCATTTGGCATATGATAGCAATGTTTGTTGTCATCAACAATGGAAAAAAAAGCTGATCACTCTTCATGCATTTCACACAGCTGGAACCAGAACACCCTCTGAACACAGTATTTTTTTCTACACTTTACATTTGCTATGGTGTCAATTTAGTTTAGTAAGGTAACTAGACATAGAGCAAGTTTTCTTTAGACACAATTTACTTTACTCAGGGCTGCTAAAACACAAGAATTTGCACCCACTCTAACAAGGATTTCAATAATTAAAATAGTATTTTTACAACTTTTGGTTGAATTTCCTACCACCATACTGTGAGTATGACCAGCTTGACAGTTTCTGGTTCTATACATAAAGACTGCTCTATAAACATTGTTTACTTCTATTTCCTCCACTATCCCTGACATGGTAACTTTTTATTTTCTTCTAACACTGCTAGTTATTTGAAGACTCCATATCAATACAGAGAAGCCGCTAAAACTTGCAAGAAGGCCTTACCAGTATCTTCAAAATCCCTTTAAATTTTCTACAGTTTATTTAACTTTGCATTTTTTCAACTTGTCAATATGGAGGCAATACATAAAGAAAACAAGTAAGACATCTCCCTATCTTTTCCTCCCACATCTCAGAGACAGACATCAACTGCACATCTTGCAACTTACAGCTTTGTTACTGCATTCTTAAAATAGAGGCTTCAGGTAGCACCATTTCGTGTAATAATGCTTCCACAATGCATGAGCACTTGTTAAGATAATATGCAGTACCTCAGCATTGACTTTTTTCTCTGCAAAAACTCTTAACATAAACACAATCCACATTGAAAAAAAAAAAAAAACCAGAAAAAAATCCAAACAACAATAGAACAAAGTACAGAAATAACCATATAGAAGGGAAACTCATCAGATCTATTTGCAAAGTTAAATTTAAGCTGAACATTAATGAACACGTTTGTCCTTTCACTATTCAAAGTGAAGTAAAAATATTTGCTGGGTCAGTAACATCTGCTGTAATATGCATGGCAGAAGTCTAGCACTGATGGAAAGGAAATGAGCACTTCTATTCCCTCAAACAGGCTGCAGCCTTTCTTCACAAGACAACAACTTGATTTCCAAGTGTGAACTGAGGGTATGGCCTACATCAGAAAAAAAAAATATTTTCATAAAGGACTGAAAAAAAGAAAATCTTTTCAATGCATAACCACAATTAAGGAATTAGGATCTCTTTCGGTCTCTAGCAGCAAGCTGAATAAGTCAGTAAGTAATAATTTCAAGCACTGATCCACTGAATGCACTAATTCCACTGTTCCTCAAAGTCTCACTAGGCATAGTGAGTGAGTAGGTGAAGAACGAGCTTTAGGCTTCCCTCTTTTCTCCCATACCAGACACTATCATCTAGCTTATTAAAAATAGTGCTGAAATACGTGTGATGTCTAAGAGCAAAAGGACTCTGCACTGTAAAGACCAGAAAGAGTAGACAGCATAATCTGTCTGCTGAGCTACAGGCAGCATGCCCAGGAGGAAAGCAGCAAACTCCAAAGAAAAACAAACAGGACGTAGTAGCCACACTACTAAATGTTAAGTTGTCTAGTAAAAAGAAATCTGAGAGACTTCAGAGACAGTGTACAATAAATATGCACAGCAGCTGTAGCCAACACAGCCAGTGCTGCACTTCTTTGAGCAGCCGAAGTGCAAGAAAGCAAACAACTACAGGAAAATGAAGCCAGTTAAGTATTTAGAAAAACAAAACTAATTATAGTTATAGAAGGGGCAGAGAGGGAGGAAGGTTGTCAAACTACAAAAGCAGACCTGTATAACTAAAACATACAATATTAAAAAGTTCTACCCATGATGACTCTACAGAACCATTCAGGCCAGCCACACATGTTAACAGTTTTTTGTAATAGTTCAACCTCCATTAGAATAAGCTAGGCAATTAATTCCTTGAAAATAAAGTAAACCTTTTTTGCATTTTAGATGAAAAACTGAAGTACAAGAACACTGTTTTAAAGCTTCTCGAGTGTTTGTGCATTTTCCCCTTTGTTCTGGCTTTAAAAAACCCTTAGTCTGCCTGCAGAGAGCAGCACACAAACCACCATCACACAGCAACTTGCATCCAACTGAAATGACCGACTCGAAATCACATTTCACAGTGAAGTGACCGATTATCTTCCACTCTATAAAGTCGGGGTTGAAATGAAACGGCAGCTGGGGACCTTGTGTCAAGAACAGCATCAGATCACACAGCATCAACCACACATCACTCGGTGTGTTGATCACCACCATTAACCTCCCTAACTCTTCCTCAGTTCTGCTCTCCTTAAATGCTTATTCCAATACAAACCCTGAACCAAGGACTGAAGATGAAAGATACAAAAGAAAAAAAATTATTAAAAATTACCAAAAAAACCAAACCCAACTACGGAAGATCCCTGGATACAAAGCCTCCAAGGAAAAAAAACCCACTAAACACAAACAAACAATTCCAACAAGAATGAAAACAAACTGTTATTCCACTTCATATTTAACATGTCTCATGTGTATTCAGCTTGTGGATATTTCCCAAAAGACATTTAATAAAAGATTTTAAAATAATTTTAAAACCCCCCAAAAAAACCCTACCAGCCAATACCAAAATGGTGGCATCTTTCAGACAGTTTTATCTTACACTACTTTCATCTCCTACAACATCAACTAAAGGATGGTTTTGAAACAGCCATTTTTAAGGAAAAGGAAATTCTTCCCAGTAGGTCAGTACCTCTACATTTCGAGAGTCTCACTTAGCACTAGAAACACAGAAGGAAAAAAGCACAGTAAATATTAAGAAACAAACTAACATGTCATGCTGCAATGTATCATTTAGTTCCTTCCTCATATCCTTTTTCAGTTCCTTCAGGTTCACCCTAACACTGCATTTTCCTTCAAAATCTACATACAGATTAATTAGTTAACTGAAAGATTCAGCAGGTGATGATCAAAAAAACATAATGGGAAAAAAAGCAACCCACGAACAAACCCAAACCAACTGATTCCCACACCAAATCTCTGGGTGAAGCAGCAGCAACAGCACAGGCATCTCATATAAGCCCAAGTACAGAAGTGAGTTTCTCAGGAAGAGTAGATTGCTGCAATCCAGTTGGCAGGATTTCAACCAAGGGACTCTGAAAAAGGCATTTTCAGGTGTGCACTTTGCACTTCCTTCTGTTCCATGCCTGGAATCCTCACAGAAATTAACTCCCCAGGAGCACATCCCATTCTCCCTCCTCATCAAGCAGCTGTAAGGATGGCAGGACAAGAAATAGCATTATTACAGCTCTATCCCAAAGGGTTACTATCAGATCTAGTAAAATTTCTTGAACATGTAGGTGCAGAAATGCTAATGAGAGGTGAATCATTCATGCAAAAATACTCAAGTGCATTCATCAGAGTCTAAATGAAGTGCTTCTCCCCATAAAGAGAGAAATTACAGTATTTCATCCTGATTCTTCTGTTAAGGAGGACAATTCTCATTTGAGAAGTAACTAGGGTGAAGGGCTTTTACCATACACTTCTGTATGGTAGATGCAAATCATTCCAATATCGAAGTCATCTGGTTTCCTGTATATTCGTATTTTCCTACACTAGTTTCTATGCTGAACTCCTTACCCTCTGCCATAGAGAAGCTTTCAAAAGTCCTGCTGGTTTCACCACAACAGATATTTTGAGCTAAAATTTTAAGGCACATGTCCCTGTTCCCCCTATAAGAGCATATTTTAATGATACCAAAACACATAATTTAGGCTTTTTAATTATAATTTTCATGATATCCTGAAATCGTATTTTTGTGTTTCAATACTTCTACTACAAGGTTCATCAAACCTTGAGAGAAATCCATAGGGATATTATCACATTACTAATACTTAGAGAATTTTACCTTTTAACTATTTCCACACTGAGTTCTCTATTAGAATATAAAGAATTCTAATGAGACCAAGATGACTAAAAAAAGACCCAGGTGTTATTTCAAAGAACTATGCCAAGTCAAGTACTAAAAACCACTCCATGAGTTAAATTTAGATGTTATGAAACACAGCTGGCTGGCTGCATTGTTTTTAATTATCTTTATTTTTAAGCTAGAGAGATACCACAGAAAGATAGCTCCCATTATAATTACTGTATAAGGAAGACAGTAAGTAAAAGTTAAGATTGTTTCCCTGTGAGTTGCAATGGCGACTGATACAAAGAATGGTCCACATCTACAGTAAAATTTACCATCCAGGTTTAATATTGACTATTACAATACAGAGCTGATAAAACTACCATTCATCTGTAAAATAGTTTGGCATTTAGAAATCGTAAAGTTTTATTTCATTTACTCTACGTCAAAGATTTAATTTTAACTTGGTGCTTACTGCACGTTTTTCAAAGAGGAAGGCAACACATCTGAGAGGGACCAAATCGCCAGCAGTCAAACCACTTTGGATGACAAAACTAAAGACTGTAAGGACTGAAGCCACAGAGGGATTGCAAACCACCCCAGTGATTAACAGCACCAAAGCTGTTGGTTTCTCAACTCCCCAAATCCTTTTGTTTTTGGCTTCAGTGAGGAAGCTGGCTGTGAAGAGCGTGCATTACATGGTCCCACACGTACACCAGCTGAGCAGCTATCCTGCATGATCAGCCCTGCCAAATTTTCAAGTGGGAGTTAAATCCTCTCCACCTTGCTGCCACGCCAGAGTACTTAGCAGGCAAGATGCACAACCAGAAACAACTCAAAGCAACAGGCAAGCCAGGATCATTGTTGATGCCCACAGCAACAAAGAACTGAACATACCAAAAATAAGTCACATTTACCTAGGGGTACACTGGATGCCTTGCAGGCACAAGGCCAGGGGCAAGTGAAAATCATTCAGCAACCAGGTTAGAGGCCATCCATTAAATACTTCTCAGAAGCTGTGTCTTAATCACTATGAAAGTCTTCTTCAAATTAATTCTTTCATATGTTTGGACAAACAACACACCAGTGGCCCTTCATTACTAACATACTGACATTCAAGTAACTTGGTCTGCATAAAATACTGAGTATTTATACAATTTTGAACTCCCCAACTGAAAATTTCAACTGTTCAAAAATTCTGAACACAACAAATCTCAAAAGACCTTCTACAGAGTCCCTGTTATTTAAGACATGAAAAGGAACACCACCACCCAGCTCAAAAATTAACTTGCTAAATTTGAAACTGCTGTTAAGGAAAAACTCTCTGCTGAAATTCCCAGCTTTCCTTGCCAAATTTTTATGGGATGGGGGCTGATTACCCCTACCTTCTCCTCTCTTCAAGCATCTAGTCTTCAGCATTGTTTTGAACTTGTAACATTTAGCCATTTTTTCTTGAACTGATTGAAACAGATTCTTTTTAGTCACAATCCTCAACTGTACAACAACCAACCACATACTATGGTTTTTGCCCCAGTCTCTTTGAGGTCTTGTTCCTCATTGTTTCAGTCTCTCACACAGAAACTGCAGGTTCTTTCCACTGCTCTGAGAACTTACTGGTTTGCAGATGCCCACAGAATTGCAAATAAGAGCACTGAAGGTCAATATTTGGCACAGCTGAACAGCGGGTGACTGTGAACTTCAGTACCATACTGCAGCAGTTTGCAGTCTATTCTCCTCTAAGCTCTCCCTCAACTAAGTGCTACAAAAATAAAGAACACAGAGGCAACAGGATGGCTTCCCTTTACCCATGATCAAGAGATTACTCAGACCTTGATTTCATACCATCTGGCAAAGTCTCCCAAGAAGAAACTAAGATAATCTTGAATCTCTTGGTTTGTTAATTCACCTTTAGTAACTACAATTAGGATATGTTTGTTCCCAGAAGCAAGGGATGGGGAGAACTAAGAGGATGGGTTTCTTGGCATCAGTATACTTTGGAAATTTTCCCTGTCCCAAATGTGAAAGCATTAAATTACATTCAAGCCAGCATCTGGAATTTTACTACAGTGCATATTGGTAAGATCACACATTCAGAAAAGCCTCTGCTGTCAGAAAGCTTCCAGAGAATTACATTTCTCCAGCAACCACTTTAATGCCTCAAAACTGCTTTTTTTTTTTTNGGAAGTCAGCTAAAACTGATACCACCACAGTCAGGATCTGGTCATGACTACAAGACCCAAGACCCTCTGCACTGTGAGATTTCTGCAACCATCATTAATGAGGGCCTTAGTTTTGCAAATCACTCTAGAAAAGTCCTAATGTTAATCTAGTATTACCATAAATGTCATAGGCATAGATTCAACAGCCTGTAATAAAAAACCTCTCCTCACCCATTCAGTGATCAAGGAGTAAGCAACAGGAGCTGAAACAAAAGCCATTGAACTTTGCCCACTTGTGTTTATCCTCAGGTAAGTCACCAGCTCTCACCAAGGGGAGAGTACTACATTCTCAACCACTTGCACTAATTTCTCCAACAGCACACAGTCTTCCTCCTTCCCTATCTCAACCACTGGCAGAGTGGAAGTAAACAAGTTGTACAACTAGATCAATTACCACGTATCTCTGCTGCCTCGGGCTCACTAACGACTGCCAGCCCACATTAGGATTCAGTGTTCGGGTGGGAACAGCAAATCAAGCTCTCTTTTCTTTGCAGCAGTGCCGTGTTACACCAGTCTAAAGCACACACTAAACCAAGGCTGCATGTAGCTCTCTACTGCCCAAGTGGCTCTGGTCTCGAACCCACATGCATTTCTTTTTCCATGCCAACACTTCTGTGATCACATGGTCTGAAAGATTCAGGGAGCTCAACTAATAACCATTTTGAGGAAGAAAAACCAGGCAGACCCTGTGAGCAGAGCTCCATGAACTGACCCACTATTGGGTTGAAGAGGCACCAGGGTGCGCAGAGCAGCCGAACTGCCTCCTTTCAAGCAGCTGGCTAACAGATTGAACCAGGAACTGCATCACCAGGGTGAGCCCAGGCTGCCCTCCTATCAGTTCTGATAACTGCACATCGAACAAGTGAGATTAGCTCACATGCCCAGCTGAAAACTACCCTGCTGTAAGGTTAACTTTCCATTACATCAGCAAGCTCATCTAATCACACCACCATAAAATTGGAAAGTTTTCCTACACTGTGTGTAGAAATCACATACGATCAAGACAGGGTTTTTCAACTGCAGTCCAGTTACGTATCAGTCTAGGCTGTAAAATCATACGGTAAGGTTCTTACGAAAGAACAAAAAGGAAAGCAGAGAACACTGCTGGGCACACTAGAATTTCCTGCACACTGTAATAGAATTACATGTAAATGAAATTAAAACATTGCAACTAGCCAACACTGGAACAAGTTTGATTTCAGCTTTATGTTAATGTTAACTTAGGTGTTCTTAGCAATCTTGACCACCTCACTAGGTCAAGTTTCATTTTACTTGGAGTTCAATACAAATTATTACATGAATGGTCTTTTAAATGTACAAGATATTAAAATAGGCAATATTTGATGCATTATTCTTCTACGAATCCACCTGCCCATAATTCAGTGACAATCACTGGCAGCAGTACCAACCTTCATGTCACCTTACATTTTTCTCAGCATCAAGTTCAATGACCTACAATGCTTTTTTAGACAAATGTCACTCCAGAAGTTCTGCCACCAAGGACTTCAGCTGCCTTTCTGAAAGGTTTCTTTGTAATAACATCACTGTATGATAGGCTAATTTCTGCATATATTGCGACTGTTTTGATTGGAATTTAATAAACTACTACTCTGTAGTTCAACATTCACCAAGGATGTTGAAGAGCACACCTCATATAACTAGCTTGTATTTCTGTTTTGCTGGTCATTCTCCTGTCATGCTTTACTGCACAACACTGGAAAGAAGCTTCATATGGGGTATTCTCTGCTTTAAGAACACACTTCCAAAGACCACTGTCATCCTTTGATCTTTTTCATCAACCAAAAGAGGAGTATAAAGTAGTTTTTCTTTTCTTCAGATCTCACATCTTTTGTGAGTATGATGCAGTCTTTCAATTTAAAAAGCTCTATTTTAAAAGTGTCAGACCAAAACTATGCGCTGTATCTTAATATTGATCCCCCTAGAGCTATAATGGGTCATGGGAGGAAGCAATCTACCTAATGTTTTAATCATTCCTCCCCTTGGTTTCAAATTATTCAAAAGTTATTCAGTTATTTCAAAGAACTCGGATTAAAAAATAAAAAATAAGAAGCACACAACTATTTAAGTAATAAGAGTAATAACGGTATTTCAGTTCTATTTTAGTTTAAGTGCTTCTGAATGTAACACCCAGATTGATATTGTTCAGCAATACTGCTCCCAAAATTATTTTCAAATGTGTACTGAGCTATCAGTGCATTAAATGACAGAAATGTGGCATGAAAACAGCCACACAAAGAGCCATTTGAAAATAAGATACAGAAGTATTCTGTTCCCCATGAGTTGCCTTAAGAAGGGCTGCTGGGCAGTGACTCTGAGCAGCAGCTCTGCCAGCTCGTGCAACCAGCAGGTTCCTGTAAGGCACATCCTGAAGCATGCAATTGCACCGATGAACAAAAGGCAAAAGATTAAGTGGCTTTTGGGGGAAGTCCAGGACATACATCAGAACAAGGTTTAGTCAGGCATGTGTTTTATATTGCTCTGACTGAAACTCTGTCAAAAGGAAAGTAGATACACATTGGCTTCTGAAGTGCTTATGAACCTACTGGCTACTTTTTGATTTTTAATGTAAAGTAAGGATGCCACCGCTAACAGGAGTTTCACAGCCATGTCCACACAACGAAGCCAATACCTGTTTTTACAGGGCCGCTGCATTAAAGTTACAAAAGTAAATACTGACTTGATTCTTTCCCATTTAAAAACCCCACAGAACAGAGAAGAGCTACCTGATGACAGTACAGAGTTATCAGTATGCAGGCATTAAACCAGGGCTGGGAAGATATTTGACTCATCCCTGACATACATGAAACTCACTCTGGCAAGGTGAACAGGAAATCACTGGATTCTGTGAACTGAGCTCCTGGCCCTTCGGTTGAGAAATACCTTTAACTCGCTTGTGCCACCATCCCCACCTCTGCAAGACATCTATTCCACAAACATCAGCTTAAGACCTTCAAACCCTCCTAGGGAATAGCTTGTGACCGCCTACAGTTTAACACTACCCCAAATTTGAATTACTAATTTAAACGAGGCTTAACTAAACTACTTAAATGGTGACTAAATGCCATTCTAATTACAGAGCACACATTTGCAATTAACTAGCTCATTTCAGGAGCTGGAGCACCAATTTACAGAAAACAGAATGTAGCTCACACATACACATCTCTGGTCTAGACAGGTTAAGTGAATAGTCTGGCAATAAACTGAAGCTAAAAAATGTGTGTCATACTACAGTCCTCTCTCCTACACCTCCTCTGAGGAAAATTTTCCTTCACTGACTTTATTTTTAAAATGAGGTTTTGAATCTGCAGCTGTTGTATTTGGTAACTATTTGTTGTCTGAATGGGTATTTTGCAGTAGTCATAAAAACACCACCGCAGCAGTACTGAGCTACTAGAACTGAAGAAAATAAAGCACACCAAGTATGAGCCTGCCCCATGGAAGAGGCTAAATACCACTAAGTTGACAGCCATTTAAAGAAAAAAAATTCTGCTGTGCACGTTTAGACATTTCTATGCAAAAAAAAAGAGCAAAACCTCTTGTATTTTAGCTTACAAAGCAGACAAATCTGACCTTTCATTTCTGGACAAGATAAACAATCAAATGTTTATCCACATCCACAGAAACACACATGCACTGAGCATGTATCTGAAGCACTGCTTTAACTGAGACCTGTTACTTGTCTTTATGGGTAAACAGAAGGAAATGCCGTCAGTTATTATCAGTGCATGGATGACATGCACAGTTCTTGTTACATCTGCTTCAATTTCAAAATGACTTGAGTAACAACCCTCTCTTCCATAGTACCAAACACAGAACAGGTGACACTCTTGGATTCCAATTCAGGTTTCAACACAGACAAGGTAGTAATTAACCTCTAAAGCAATGGCTTCTTGAAACCCACTCTCCCAAGGTAAAAAATTTCTATTTATTGGTTTTTGTTACTCACAAGTCAGTTTAAAAAAATGCAGTAATCCAAAATCAGACTGAATTACTGCTCTTATGTTCACAGATCAACAGCTAAAAATGCTAGTAATCCCACAAACTAAGCAGGTATCAAGTGAAAGATGCTAAACAATACACAAAAATACATCTTCCCTTATTTCCTAACATTTCAGCAGGTAAAAACATTATAAAGAAGAAGTAATATTAGTTTGGTATCCCAGTGAAAATTCCAGACAATAAATTAAATTATCATTTAGCACTGAGAAGCTATTACTACAAAAATTCTCACTTCCATAAGAAGGTATAGTCTACCTTTTAGGCCCAGATATACATCGGTGGCCCATCAAACTTTCATGGGAACTAAACGTGCATATTTTACATAAACTGACATTTTTTTGGTCATGATATTAACACAGACCATAGGTATTTCTGTATATAGAAACATTTCCTTCAGTGAGCACAACCTGAAGCCACTGTCAGTCAGAGGGAAATTACAATGGCCAGGAAAAAACATTCAGTGAATGGGTAGCTCTGACAGCCTTCTGTTCAGCGGTATTTCATCTGCAGGAGGCGGCACACAAACTGCACGCAGAAGATTCCTGAACGCTGTCTTTTCTTGGAATTACATTTGCACGTAACTGGTTCAGCATGAAGCCAACAACTTCACGCTAAAGTAAGTTTAGCCGTTTTTCCTTAAGTCGCCTATTAAAACAATCTTCGTGCATAATCGCCCCTTATTCCCAGCCACCCTCCCGAAACACTAAACACCCCTCCAATTTATTCTGCAAGACTGGTTCGCTAAGCGAGCGGATCAAACAGAAACTGCTCAAAAAGGAGTTTCATACAGACTCCCGGGGCAGCTGTTCGAAAATTGTAATTTCTACTTTCTCCTTTTTACAAACGACCGGCCGAGGCCCCTCGGGCTGCAGGGGCACGGGCTGGGCCAGCGGGGCAGAGCGGGCGAGCGCCCCTGCAGGGGCCAATACCAAGCGAGACACAGCCCTCCAAAAATGCCTGAGAGAGGAAGGAAGGGAAAAAAAAAAAAAA
>VWZP01008598.1:996899-1115062 GCA_013396995.1 Dicaeum eximium
TCTGAGGAGGACGAGGAAGGCGGGGGGCGGCCAAAGGGACGGGGGGCCCCGCGGCGGGGCCGCCGTGATGGGAGCTTCGGCGGTGCCCGCTGTATCCCACCCCGCCGCGCGCCTCTCAGCCCACCCATCGCGGAGACCCCACGGCCGCAGGCTCGCACTGTCACGGCCTCCCCGCCGCGCCTCGGCCCCGGGCTGGACACTCACCCATGGCGCTGGCCGGCGGCGGTGCGGCTGCCGCTGCTGACGCTAGGCTCCGGCTGGCTGCTCGTCCTCCCGCCCTGCCTCCCTCAGCCGCGGCGGCACCGAGCGGGCCGCCCCCTCCTCCCCGAGCGCCTCCCGCCAGCCAACCCGGCGGCGATTCTCCAACGCCCCCTACGCCGATTCCGCCGAGGGGCCGCGGCCCTTCCGCACACGGCGCCTACGCGCTCCCGCGGCCGGACGGACTTAGCGGCTCCGCTCCCGCCGCCGCCTCTGCCTGCTCCTCCTTCTCCCTCGCCGCCTCCGCCCAGCTCCTCACACGCTCCCCGCCCGCCTCTCCGAGCGCACAGCGGCTTCCGGCTCAGCCCCTTCGCCCGGCGCTGTCCCCACGTCTCTCCCCCGCCCCTCCCAGCCCCGGGTCGGTCTCGCTGTTACTTCCTCCCGCGCCGCGCTGGAGAACAGAGGGGCCGCTCGGAGGCCATTTTGGAAGCGGGCGCACGCTGCGGGAGTGCGAAGGCCGCACGGCGCGCAGGCCGGGCTCTGCCCGGATCAAAGATGTCCGCCGGCCTTGACGCGCGGGGCGAGGCGGTCGCGCCGCTCCCGCCTTGCGCCGGGGCCATTCTTGGAGCGGAGGTGCTCCATGCGCGCCTGCCGGGGCCCAGGCCGCGCCGGGGACCCTGCGCTGTCTGCGGCCGCCCACGCAGGCGGCGTAAGGAGAGGCCGCCGAGAGAACGGCACCGTTATGGGCAGAGCGAGCCGCCCTTAGCCCTGGGGAGCCTCGGGCTGCGGCGCTCGACTCGCTGCTCCCCCCTCGTAGGCACGTTTGGGTGCCCAGGTCCCCTCTGATGAATGAGGACTCAGCGAAAAAAAATCCAACCAAAACACAACCAAACCATTTGAAGGCAGCTGTTGGCAGGCACTAGGTAAAACCCTTCTAGGGGCTTGAGTGCCCTGGGAATCCCTCTGCCGAGCCCTGCCACCTGGGCTGGTCTACCACGTCCCTGAGACCCTGAATTGGCTCCTCGGAAAAACTGCTGCCAGTCGAAATAAACGTTCACTGCTGTACAGAAGTGACATGAGAAAACATGGATTCAAAGAGAGGCAGAAACATGCCTTTTGCCTTTCCTATTCCAGTCGAGCTCTCAATGTTGTTATTTCCGTTTTACGTTTTGAACAGGTATCTGTCCAAAGGCTCTAAGAGCCTTTTAAAATCTAGGATATTTTATGCCCAAACTGGAATACTGGAGACCTATATTTATGATGTGTGATTTGAAACTTAGCATACTTTCTTTTGTGTCAGGGATTTTCAAGTCCTTTCCTGGCCTTTTCTTTAACATGAGGCACAGTGCACTTCTCTGATCAGGAAAGGTGGTTAGCAAAAAGGTAAAAATACATTAATTTACTGTTTATTATATAATTTGTTGCTGCCATTATTAAAAGTACACCTTAACATCAAGCCCTGGTACTGGGAGGATGAAAATAGCAATTTTCATTTCAGCAGCAAAAGGAAATTTTTCAATAACACAATATTTCTGTAGGCAGTCATAGCCAGGCAGGCAGGAGCAACAATGAAGACACAAAGTTTGCCTTTCTTTCTCACAGAGTTCCGTCCAATTCTTTCCTGTCTAATGGGGTGTTTTATTTGGTTTGGTTTTTTTTTTTTTTTGTGCATTTGATAAACAAATACTTTTTATGACAACAAGGAAAATGCATAATCTTTTCAGAAAGGTGTGCAGCCCTTCACAAAGTGGTTCAGCACTCTTTAAAAACTGGAAATGTTACAATATACTGTCGTTCTTGGGTGCCCAAGGGAAAGAGATTTTTATTATTGTTGGTCACAGGACTGCCAAATGTTATCTCATAAATCCGTGTCTTTCACAATGGATGAGGTAAGAAATAACCTTTTTTTTCATTGTGGTTGGTTTAGGTGGTAATGTCTATGGCAATGAGATAGAGCTACATTGTTTTTGTGGTAATTTGAATACCAAAGAGAGACATTTTACACCACAGAAGTTGTTCACTGAATGCAAAATATGGTCCCCACAGCTCTCCCATAAAAATACATTGTGGGAAAACAAACAATATGAATAATAATGGTTTTCTCTCTTGTTGTAAGGGCTTCACATTGCTTAAAAACATTTATCTTGGTTTTCAGATATGTAATTGTCTTGGTCCAGGACAGTAACATTGAGAAGATAGCGTGTAACTGATGGGGATATCTTCAAGTAGGAAATCATGATTTTGGGGAATTCCCTTTTAAGGAAAACATTACTTTGTGGATTGACTGTTGGAAAAACAAAAGTGAGTTTGCACCTTTGAAAACTACTGCAAAACTGGCACAGGCTTAATGAGGAAGCAAGATGCAAGCCAATGGGTTTTATGTGAGGTTAACGTCCCATTTTTCTGAGTTGTGAATAGCAGTGTGGGGGGGTGTCTCTTTTCATACACCAATTCACAGGCTGTGGAATATTCTGCAAAATTGTGTTCATTTTGAGAAATAAAGCAAATGCAAATGGGTCCCCGAGATGTGAAAAAGACTGTGTTCTGTGTACAAAATAATAAATCCAAACTTTTTTCATTCCTGTAGTGATCAGCTGCTCCTCTTCAAATGCAAAGGCTTCATTAAATATGTCATTGAACTTTAAAAAACTGAACTCGACAAGTAAATTTCAGGATTCTGTAGATTGTATTTATTTGATTCAGATATGGAAGATACAATTTTGTGACTGCTTTTTGTGAAATTAATAAAAAGCTTTGCAAAATCAAAAGTAGGACGCTACCTGCCATAACTCAACCCCCAACTCTGTCCGTCTTGTCTTCAGATACAGAAACAAAAACCACTCACCTTACTTAGAAAATCTACTAACTGGGGTTGCCTCCAGGTTGGTTCCCAACCAGCCTAGCCAGTTTCTGTCTCTGCTTGCCAGTGAGACACAGGAAGACTATTTTGTTTTTGTATTTCTTCTAATGCAAGCAGACGTGACTCACTAGGTGAATTTGCACACAGCATTAGCTCCAGCATGAAATGTGGTGGCATAACTGCACTTGTAGTCTGCTGACTTGCTCCTGCATGGAAACTCCAATCCCTCCTGGGTTTGTAGGGCACATGGTGCATCTCCAGACAGAATCATGCTTGCTCAGTCAGTCCAAAGTATGCAGCATCCTTTGGAGCTGCTGTGCAAGTGTGACAGATGTTTGTGTACCAAGCAGTGTCTTGCTGAAACAACAGTTTTTTACACCGAGTGAAGTCCCAAATTCCTGCTCCTGTCTACAGTCTAACTCTTGCAAGATAGGAGGCTGAGGATGCTCATTGAGGAATAATGAGCACAGCATCCTCCTTCAAACCCATCCTAAAATTTCAGATTTGTAATAATGCCTACCAACATCTTGACCACTCTTTGACTCCTGCTTGTCATGTTGACCAGAAGTGTCTCTTGTCCTTGTACTGTGCTGCCTCTTGGACACCTGCTGCCCCTTACATTGGATGATCTCTTTGTAAATGCTGCCATTTTGCTTTGTTCTCTAGCACAAGAAACAGCAGTAATACAAATGCTAAGAGCAATGTGAGGCATCAGGTGTCACATCTGTCTTGTCCGTCGACACTGTCCTTTGGGGCCATACCAAGTCAGTAGGGTCATTTGCCTGAATAAATGTTTCCAGAGTCAGGCCTGTATTTATGGCACTTTTCTGTTCTCAGAGGAGGAGGGCTGTCATGAAACAACCCTTGCAAACTAACAAGCAGCACAGTAACCAGCTAGAGGGATGAAGCACCTCTCCTGCAAGGAAAAGCTGAGAGAATTGGTTTTTTTCAGCCTGGAGAAGAGAAGGCTTTATGGTCAGCCTTCAGTACCTGAAAGGAACCTGCAAGAAGATGGACTTTTCACTGGAGCATGTAGTGATAGGACAAGGGGGAATGGCTTCAAAATGACAGTAGGTTTAGATTAGATATATTGAAAAAATTATTTACTGTGAGGATTAGTGAGGTACTGGAACAGGCTGCCCAGGGAAGTTGTGGCTGCCCCATCCCTGAAAGTGTTCAAAGCCTGATTGGATGGGGTTCTGAGCAACCCAGTCTAGTGGAAGATGTCCCTGCTCATGGCAAGCAGTTTGAAACTAGATGATCTTTAAAAGCCTCATCTAACCCAGGCCATTCTATTATTCTATCCTATCGTTACTGTTGCATCATGACTGTTTCTTTGGCTGCCACCTACAAGATTATTCTTCAGATATGCAAACGAAGCAAGATAAAATGTTCACCTCTTGGCCCCCTTTTAAGTTTTCCCATTTGCTTTTTTTTTAGAAAGTGCTCTGCAGCAATAAGAAAGAGCCACATTCACCAGCAAGTGAATGCTGTAAAAGTTATGAACACAGGCTTCTATTGAACAATTGCTACAGGAAAAATACAGCATCTCTTGTTTTGTAGTGTGTTTACTGTATCGTCCTGGTATACATCCATTACTTCAATTATCTAAAGAAAGAGGCTTTGATAGATTATGACCCAATGATGTGATCCTTGTGAGAGGCACACACATGCACTTATTGTTTAAGGTAGAAAATGGTTGCTTTGTGCAGTTACAGTGGTGTAGCAGGGAATATAGCTCAGTAGAAGCAGGAAGGCAGCCTAACCCTTAGCCCCACACTCACATGAACAATGATTACTTCCTTAAGTGAGGTGAGATACAACCTTCGTGGCAGTTTCCTTCATCCATGTGAATGACCGACATCTTGGGAGACATAGGAAAATTCCAGTAGTGTTTAGCTTTTTGAAAAATGCACCATCTAATGCTTTGTTTGTACAAGATTCACAGATGCAAGCTGGTGAGCTGACAGATTGAAAAATACATTTCCTGTGCCAGGGAATCAGAGCCTTGAGCAAAGGCCCTTCTTGCCCTTCCACCCCTCCGCTTGCAGGCAGTAGCAGCAACTGCTGGTATGACCAGGAGCAAGGCGATCGTGTGCACCACGTGTCCTGTAATTCCAGTTCTCCGTTTGATTATTTGTTAATAAGTAAACCCCACTGGGGTTGGGCAGGTCTTGGTAGGTCCTTACAAGGCTTTCCCTATAGCCAGATGTGTAATTGTTAATGAGCAGTGCTGCACGGCCGTTGTGTCTGAGCAGGGCACAAAGGGGCTGCTCAGGCTGCCACTGCTGCGAGAGCGAGGCCTTTGGGCAGCTGGGCTCACTGCCTATTCACATTAGCAAGTGCTTCCTAACCCACAATAAGGTACTGCTGTCATACTTTGCATATTAGATTAGGGGAAAAAAAATACTTGCAATGCAATGTGACATTTTATTGCCTTTTTTTTTTTTCATTTCAGGAAAGGAGTTATGCTTTCCCAAAGAAAAGTGTTTTTTTCTTAAAATGAATTAATAAGCTAAAAATTAATTTCCTGCATAAACGCTAGACAATGTTTGTTTTTTTTTTCATTCCAGAAGGAAAATATTAGAGAATAAAAAAAACCCACAGAATTAATTAAAACATCAATTCTGTATGTACAGTAGTCAGCTCTTTATTCTCTTTACTTATTATCAGGACATTGTTTCTATAAAAAGTAAATGAATGACAAGTTCTGATGGGAAACAAGTACTGTGTACCCTGTGCCACTGTGGCCCCAGCAGTTTGGCTTTGTGTTTTGCAGTTGTCCCCTTTTGATTAAAGGACATCTACATCAGCCTAGGACCATTGAATCAGGCTTTGTCTTTGCACATACTATAGCAGCAGTACACGTAGTACTTGACATTAGACTTGAGGTAGCAGTATACACATCAAAGCCTTGGGTACAAATGCTGAACAGCTGAAGCCAAGTGTTGCAGATTGTGCCACTTACTGGCATTTTAGTCACTTTGTTACTTTGTTCTGTTTCCTTTACCTGTAAAAATGTGACTGTAGCTTCTGTTATAGCGACTGGCATGCCTACAATCTGGACTCTTCACCGAATTAATACCAAAGCGATGAGTCTCTCCCTTTGTGCCTCAAGTTATACCAGCCTGGACTCTGCTCCCTCTGGGTAGGTAGGTTCTGAGTCCACCAGTGCTTTTACCCTTGTGCCACTGCTCTTACTCAGCACATGGCTCCCAGACCTGCCCTTGGAGCCTGAACCTGGCACTTAAATGAATTTCTTAAGCAAAATTAATTGCTTGGCATGACCTTTAGGAGCAAAGGATTTCACACAGAGGAGGACTTGTACTGCCATTCCTGTCTAATCTACCACACAAACACGTGTAATTTGTCCAAGGCAGTCAGACCATCCTTCCTGGTTTTTCTGACTAGCTGCTCTGTATGAATAAAATTACTGGTGTCTCGGCACCAGAGGATCAACCCTACAAAACCACCTGAAAGTCACTTTTCAGACATTCAGTTGCAAATTTCAATTTCAGGTTTTCCTTATGCATGTGATCTCTAGGTTCCAGCCTAAACCCAGCCATTGAACCCCTCGGCTAGAATCAATGAATAGAACTTTTATAGTTCACTGTTTAGTTTTGTCTCCTGCTTTTGTCAGAGAAGGACTTATTTGTCCCTGTCTTTTGGGTTTTGCTGATAGTTAACTTAGTGGCAGTCATTAAGCTGAACACACCTATGCATATAGCTCCAGTTAATCCAGTAGAGCTACTCACTTGTCTTTTGCAACAAAAGGTGATATGAAATACTTCCCAGTAAGTAAAAAGCAAACTTTTTTTTATTTTTTACTTAAACCATTTGTGACAGTTGGCATCTGGTTACACATAGGTCTGACTGAATGCTACTGCCATTGGTGATAGTGGGAATTTTGCAATTTAAGGGTTATTCAATCTTGAACAGTCAAAGCTCTCTATTAACAGAAGAAAAATCTCAAAACTGTATTTTGTAAGAAAACCACAAACTGCTAAAATATGAATATAACAGTATAGAAATACTCAAAATTCATTATGGTTCAATACATGTTGTGGTAATTATGATTTTGGGTTTTCTGAATTTCCTAGCAGCACTCCTGCTAGGTTCTTCTTCCCAAGAGAAACATCACTTTCTCAAAGAGAGATTTTGTAAACATATCTCTCTAAGCTGTGTTCTGTTCAGGGACAAAGCTGGTGTTTTCTATTCTGTTCCCATAACATGGGACATACAGGTTTTCTCTAACCAGTGGTAAGAGGGAGCTGGTCTTGGTTACCAGCTCATGAATTTAGTATGATATGAGGCATTCTTCTTGTAGGCATGGAGAAGAAAGCATGTACTAAGAATTGCACCAAAGCTTTGTAAAGAAGCATTGCAGGCTGCATTGTAAGAGGCATTAAGCCTCAGGCCTGGAACATGGAGCCAAACATGAATAAACTATCTTAAGCCTTCTAATACATGGAGTCAAAGTCCTATGAACAGGGGAGACAACCACCACAACTGGTAACCCCTCGTGCAGAGATCAACAACAAATGGTGCCTGAAATGTGGAAGAACCAACAATACCACGTAGTTAAATTATCAATGCATAATGTGGAAAAAAACCCTAGAAACACAGAACAAGGAAAATGATGCAACTTAATTCAGATTACTTCTTTGTATTTATAGTCTGAATTGCAATATTCTGAACTTCTGTTTTATATAAGGAGAAAAGTACTTAGTGATTTCGCTGTGATGACTGAGCAATACTAGAAATAGAGCGCAGTTCTGAAAGAATCAGTTACATAGACATTTGGGATTCATAATGTGCGATAATGGTCTTTTTGATGATGAATACACTATATAAGCCAAGAATATTTCAAGAGCTTGTTTCAAAGTAGATCCATTAGCATAACCCAAAGCGTATCCTTAGTCTTCCAGATAAGGAAAGTTCTTGTGTTGTTGTAGTAACAGAAAGTGAGAGCGTTACAGAGTTTTTGAAGTTGTGTGCTTGTTACAGAGCAAGACTTCAGACACACTCCTTACAGTGTGTAAATTTTAATGCAAAACACATAATCTGCATGGAAGTGTGGAAAAATAAGGGTTGGGGTTACTTGCATAATATAATAAATATAGTTTTTGAAACAACTTCTGGGTCATGAGCTCATTAAGTGTCCTTCTTGGATAAACTGGCAGCATGGATTCTTCCTACACAGGATGTTTCTAAACTCCTTGCCAACACTTTTTTTTTTCCCCTTCACAGACCAATGTAATGTCCAAAGTCCTGTAAAAACCATGGTAAAAAAAACTGTGGTCAAATATATGGGAAGCTTGGTTTTACATTGGTAGCACTTTTTAATAGTTAATCGTTTGCTCATGGAGTGCATGGGAACACCTCTGTTATATAATATACTAAATAATAGATAGATACATAGATGATAGATAAATAGACAGATAGATAGATAGACAGACAGACAGATAGATAGATAGATGATAGACAGACCGGAAATGCTTAGATGTATGACTTCATGTTCTATGACTTTAGTAGTATTTGTAATGGCAATGCCTGTCTTCAGATACTACTCACTTTCACCAAAGATACTGTGATAGAAATAGTCTTTTGGACTGACAGTTATGTGCCAGTTCCTGTGTGTTCTTTATTTCCTTGAAATGCCTAGCTGGAAAATTGAATGTTATTGAAAGAGGGTTCAGTTGTGTAGGAAGCAAATACTTGTCCACATTACCTTTCTTTAAAAAGTGTTTTGGCTACTTTATTGCAGAAAGAATGTGGTATTGTTCTACCTGTAGTGTATTATTAAGCAATTTGTGCAGTTACTGTTGAGTTGGCTAGCTGGTTCAGAAACTCAGTGTATTTCATTCCAGTTTGTGAGCCAGTGATCGCCCATTTTATATAAATTTATTTCTTGGTGTTTTTTCTACTTTATTGTATTTATCTCAACTATTTAAAATGTCTGCAAATGTCCCCATGGTAATGAAATTCACTTGGCAGCACTATATAGTTATATGAATCATTACAAGACAGTAAATAAATTATTTAAGGCATAACTAAATACCAAATAGAAGTCAATAGGTTTTGTAACAGGAGAAAGAGTTTATAATGAAGATACCTCAGCACTATTACTATTTTTTCCTGGAAACCCCTACTTCTTGAAAAAGTTGGTTTGGATAGACTTGAAAGTTTGGTCGTGATGTTTTGGGGGATGTCCCCCAAAAGAAAGCCTTTTCCCACAGATGAGTGCATAACCACATAACTCTATTGTGCCTGAGTCCAGACAGCAAAGCTGGCTGGTGGAACCTGTATGAAAGAATGGGGATCACTTAATTTTGGGCTCATGTATCTATTAGTGCTATGGTCTCTCCATAGTAGACAAAAGAAGTATTCCTTTAGAAAGGCTCTTATCTTGAGCCTTTAACTTTGACAGAAAGCAGGCTAAAGCAGTATTTATGGTCTGTCAAAAGATGTAGTACATGTGCATGAACTTCCAATGAATAAACAAGTCTGTTTTTTGTAATGGCATGTAATGGAATAAGATGGCTGAATACTTGCACAGCATTTTTTGCAAGAGAACTGTATTCAATTTTCTTGGGATACAACTGGCAAAGCAGCCTTTTTCACAGTATTCATAATTACCACAGCTATGAAAAAATTGTCCATTCAACTCAATGTCATAGATGGACCATTAGTTACTGTTGTCTTCTTGAATAAATGCAGTTGCAAAAGTGACAGGGTTTTAATATAGGATGTCTTAATCCTTTGTGATAGCTACATGGCTTCTTCTTTGAATGCAGAGGAAGACTGTGCAGTCAAGTGTATTTTAATTCCATATCTAAAGTTCAGCAAATGGAAGAGAGAACATTGAAAGCCTTAAATAAACCACAATGTGATAAATCATAACAAACCATAAAATTAAAACATCCAGTTTATTTAGAGAATGCTCTCAAAGAATGGAATACATCGGTCTTGAACCAAAGTGTACATTTATGTATACTGTTGTTAATTCACAGTTTATTTATAAAATGATTCCATTTTTGATAACATCTGTATCTGGCAAGGTGCCTAACCTGGGGCACAATGGGCAGAAGTTATAAAGTTAGCATCCTCCTTCCTCTTGATGTACAAGCAAAGAAGCTGGAAGGAATCACAGTGTTACTCTGCTGACTGAACTCAGGCAGCAGCATCTGCTGGGTCTTACTAACTTCCACTCGTCGGAGAAAACACAGAACTGCTCTAAAATGGAGGCAACAGGAAATCTTGGTGGGAGGGTCTCAGAACAGCCAAACAAGGCAAGGTAGGTACAACACTGTAGACCTGTTGTGGTATGGAATCAACACTGACTTCAGTCATGGTACAAACTAGACAAAATCACACAAAGTGAGAAAAATAAATCAGAAATTATCTAACTCCAGCTGTTTACACAAAGCACAAAGCTCATGGCTATTATAATTCCGCTTTTCTCTCTGGTTACTTGACTGGGAAGCTACTAAAGCATAATTTCTATTTGAGCAAATTTTTGAAAGAGCAGTGAGTACTTTTGAATAATGCACCTATTAGGTAAAGTACTGATCTGTATGGAAACAAAGCTCCTAAAACACATCTTTGTGTACAGAAATTCCACTTGCTGTACATCACTGAAAAATTTACTATGGCAGAAAAACTAAATCTGATTGGCCATAAAATGTTTTTTCTTTAATAATCATGACCTAAATTATATTTTTAATGTTGGAAAATATAACATAGTGTTCATTTTATCTGCTGGATTTTACTGCTTCCTGCCTGATTAGTAAGGAATTCAGAATATTTTGGCCAACAAGAAGTGTGTCCACACTAGGGAATTTCTTGCTCTCTTTTCAAGAAACACAGCTACATTACTGCTATTAATGCAGGGTTTCTCACCACCATTTATCTAATGCTGTCTGGCCTCTGTCATTTTTCTATATCCCTCTTATCTGTTCCACAGCAGGCCTCTATCCTGCAATTAATTCCACTTGGTACAGAGGTTGGCAGTGCTTGCTCTGGGGTCCAAGCCATAACAAATACCTGTAGTAAACACAGATGAGATAGCAGTACCTGTGCGGGCAAATACTAAGGCAGCAACTTTCTCACATTGCCTGGAGATGAGACTGAACTCCTTCAGACACAGTTACACAGAGTCACCATTCCCCCCGCAGCATGTGAGCCTTTGGAGCAGGCACCATACGCTTCCAGGCCAACAGGGACCCTGTCCTTGGTAGGGCAAGTAATTACAAACAAGAAGATGAGACCTGGCTGGCCTGCTTTCCAATGCCTGCTCTCATTTTCTCTCAGCTTGAGCTCTCCACCCTCACTTGCCTGTTTGGTTTTTTTTAGTGTTTTTTGTTTTGGGTTTTTTTTTTTTTTAATAAGAAAAATACATTAGCAAATGGAAGTGTGTTTTTAAGACTTTTGTCCTCAGCAAACTGGCTTTCATTGAGCATTACATGAATCTCTGGTAAATAAATTAGAAGATAAATAGCATTAAACTCATAAAACAATTGCTGTATTTTGCTGATGGTTGGCATCTCTGCAGTACAGCTGTTTCTCCCAGCCTCCTGGGAGTAGAAAAAGGGACAATAGTGAGCTATACAGTGTGACTGACATCTCTTCTGCACCACCAATCTAAAGGCATATACACATATATTTACCAATACTCACCATCAAATCAGAGTAATTTCTATAGGTTTGGTGGCATCTTGAAAGGTTTTCTGTCACCCAATGAGGAGCCAGCAGATGATCAATGCAGGAGGTTACACAGGGTGGTCTTAACAAACTCTTTTGCCTGTGCAATCCGTCACGGGTCAGACAATGCCTTTGTATCTCTCAGAACACATCTCTTTTCTTAGCATCTATTCTAGCAGGTGCAGCTCTGCGTGTTAGCCACCCCAAACAGCCAGCTGTGCTTGCAGTGAAACATTACAATCTGCAGCCATCAGAAGAGAGGAGCCGTCTCCAAAGGCTGTAAGTAAAAGGGGAAAAATGTAGTGGCTTTTGGACTTCTGCCCAAACAGATAAACTTTGACTGCTGTTGTGCCTTTGCTTTCTTAAGAAGCCCCAAGTGCTATTTCTGATCAGAGAAGAAAGAAGTCTGCTGCCATGACCCTCATCAGGGTCAGCTGTTTCAAGCTGGAGTTCACACTCCAGCATTGCCAGGACAGTGTTGCTCAACTCTAAGTGCAATCCCCCCTGCTGTATTCCACATAGATCCACTGATTCCTTTTGTGGGTCCTTCATGTTTCCACCTCCTCTGCTGATTTATGAAAGTTTTTCATTAGTTCCCTGTTCCCCAGTGCCTGTGTCCAGTGAGGAGTGCTCTGCATTAAAGTAGATGTTGAAAACGCAGGAGGGAACAGGAAGGTTTTAAGTAACTGGGTAATGGGTAATTCAGTTAGTCTTCCAGAGACTAAGAGACAAGAAGACTTACTCTAAGGAGAAGTCACTCCTCAGGAAATCCTTATGGATCATTGTTCCTATGGAACAGGAAAACAAGCCTCTCATAATAGAAAACATCTTCCCATCAGCAGCATTAGAAAATGATAGAGCAACCAAGCTCTGGTAGAATGAGTCATCACTCAGCAATTTTTCTTCAGTGCTTTCCCACTGATTGCTAGCAAAGGTCATGGGTTACTAAGCCAGAGTCTGGAGGCTGTAAGATGGGAAGGGCCACCAGGAAGCCTGATGCTGACAAAGATGTTTACTTCTAAATTTCAGTCAGGCTCAGAATGAAGAGTATCGAGGTAAAATCCATCTTCTTTCATCTAAATTCAAGATTTGTGTTTTAGCGAATCTGAGAGAAGTATTGTGGTTGCTATGGATAAGATATATGTAGGGTCCAAAACTCAGAATTCATTCTCTTAGTAGACAGAGAGCAAAGAAGACTGGAGAAATTAAAAGGGTGTAGTGCTGTCACATCCCCTGCTGAGACATCCAGTGCAGGTTTAGCTCCAGACTATGATACAGAAAGTGTCTTTGACTGCAGTGTTCCTCTGCCTGTTATTATAGAAGTCACTCGCCTCTGAAAGGTCTTCAATCCATCATTCAGCTCCTTCTCCATTCCTTATTTGTACTGCCCAAGTAATTTACTGCCTATAAATCTGTGATAGGAGGAGGAATTACATTCAAAAAAGGAAAATCATTGCTTTCTGCTTCATTTATCTTAAAACTAAATCCGTAACGAGGTGTCACATTCCCTTCCTTCCTGCACATGTAGGCTTGTCTAAAATAGCCGCCCTCCCCTAACTTTCAGTTATCTCTGGTGTAGCACCATTGCCTGTAGCAACACTGAGAACAGTTAAGATAAGACATCAGTGTTTTATCAGTGTTTGGTCTAATCTTAATGCAAGTCTGGGTGCTGGAATAATAATAAAAATACCAACACCTTAAGGGACCTCTCCTGCCCTAAAGCTATTATTTCTATCAACAGTGCAGCCACAGGAAAAATCCCAACAGTGGAAGACCTGGAGGAAGGACCCAGGTTTTAGGGTTACATTGGGGAAGCAGGTATAAGGAGAGGTAAAAAACTGGAGCCAGATTTCATGTCCACTGTATTCTCATGTTTCTGCAATATCACTGTGAAAAATGAGAGAAAAGTGCTTCAGTAGTGTTGATTAACTATTAGTGACCTTCTGAGCTCTACAAAATTTAAGGCCTTCATGGAGGTCTCTGGCTCTTTTTTTTTCAAGACTGCAGGGAGATTGTTTAATTTTTGCATTTCATGGTGGTTTGGTCCCCTGTGATTTCCCTCTGCAAGGGTAAAGCGACAGGCTGTGCTTGGGTAGAGCTTCTATCCTGAGAATGTCCAGACATACCCTATTCCCCTAATGAGATTATTTTTGCTCTGTCTTCAGGGTATTTTAGGTCTTCACAGAAATTAGGTTTTAGCTGCATACCTTACATGTATATATATATATATAAAGACTGATGTTGGTTGCTTACAGTACTGCTCAAAGTATGTCAAAAATATGTAATGTATGATAAACAGAAAGATGTGCTTGGGGTTTCAGCCATCTTTCTTGTAAGTGAGGTATTTTAAGACTTCAGCGAAATGCACGTCTTACATTAGAAAAGCTTAGCAGGCTCAGAATATGTATATCCCCATTTCCCTTCGGCCTTTGAAGCTGCCTTACTACCAAAGCTGAGTAAAGTATCTTTACTGAGTCAGTGTAAACAGCTCCTATTCAGCTCTCAGCCCTGCAATCACATACTGGCTGATTTTTTTTTTTTTTTTTTTTTTTTTTTTTTTTTTTTTTTTTTTTTTTTTTTTTTTTTTTTTTTTTTTTTTTTTTNGTTTGGTTTGGTTTGGTTTGGTTTGGTTTGGTTTGGTTTTTTTGGGGGGGGGTCTTTTTTGTTTTGTTTTTTCCCCGCAGCATTTTTCTTTTTCGGAAATAAGAACTTTCTCATGCCTGTTGATTTCATCACACAGGAATTTAATTCAGCAGTCACCTTAAAAGGCCATTCATTTAGATTTAGGGAGGAGCACATTTGCTTCCTTTGCAAAATGTGATGTCAAGGCTTGTATTTTTTCCCCCTCAATTCATCTTAAAATAGGAAATGCAGAAAGAGGAGGGTCCACAGTAGAGCACAGCACACATTTATGTGGCCACCTAAATGAACAGAGCTGAAAGACTCATAGGCAATGCCTCTTTCACTGAACGTGAATACACTGGTTGTTCTTTCTGAGTGTCACAGGTATGGAAAAAAGGCACAACCTATTTTGGCAGGGTGCTGATTCAAGCTTCTTAATTATCCAGCTAAGAGATCAAAGAGCAGAAAGAAGTCAGATGAAAGCTAGGTGCTGGTGTGGCTGCAATTCCTTTCCTAAATATCTGTTTCCCAGATTACAGTGATGTCAGGCTATATCTGTAACAATTAACATGGGGAGGAGGAGGATAAAACAAAAGCTTGTTTACTGTAGGCTGTACCAAAAGTTTTTGTATAGATTTCTCCAAATGAAATCAGTTATTGTAGGTGAGCCTGGTGGCTCCAGGTATTATTAAAATTGTCTGCACACCTCACAAAGCCCTGTTTACAACCAGTTATATCTTCTGAATTCAGCTCCTAGAATTGAGCTGTTCAGAGCTGTCTGGCTCTACTGGGTACACCTACGTGCGTGTGGCTGTAATTTTCAGGTACAGCCTAAAAAGCTTGTTCAGGTCAAAGGTGTTTGGAGTGGAGATTTGGCCTTTGCCATCAGGAGGGCTGGGGGAGGAGGGAGAAGTGGTCTTGTTGAAAGAGCTCTCTCTTTTACACTCCTTCAGCAAATGCAGCCACAGTTTGCTCAGTCAGGGAGAGGCCCTTGAAGGTTTGTCACTCACAATTGTTCAACAGAAACCTTCATGGTTTTAGCAGCTAAGCTCCCTGATGACTTGTCTTCCCTGAGCATGCTCCAATCCAAATTTAAGATAACTTGTCCCCCAGTTTGGTTGTTACAAGGCTGGCTCTGTGACAGGTCACACCTAAAGTTGAGATCTGAACTGAGATAGGGGCACAGCCTGGTTTTCAGCCAGCTTCCCCTGACTAGCACTATGGAGGAAAGGGGAAGCTGCTGCACAGCAGAAGCCTCAGAATAGTGGAAACTGATCCTGGGGGTGGCAGGAGGAAGGATGAAAGTTTTCAACCAGAATCAGAGATGAGGGAGAACACTGGTGATGAAGTAAAGTGCAAGGCAGAAAGTGGAAGGGACCATCAGAGCTTGGGAATACCCACAAAGAGAACTTGTGGTTGAACCTGGCTGAGTTGAGAAAGGGAGAAAGGGAGAAAGGCAATGGGAACGCTGATGCTGAGACACAGAGAGGAGGAACAGTGCTGGTCCAAGAAACAAGCTGTACATGGGGCTGATGCCTGTGGTCCATTAATCCTGGATTAATTAAGGCCTACGTTTTGCTGTGCAAGAAGATTAGGACTGGGTGGGAAGTTTACAAAGTGGAGGTAAAGACTGGATCAATCAGAAGTACAGGACTCAAAGCTGAGGGCAAAGAGAAGATATGGTATGGATAAATGGCCTCTGGAGTTTAAATGCTGCCATGGACTCTGTCCCACAGCTCCAGAACTCCTTGCATTCCAAGCAAATATATGTTTACCTGGAAGCTCCTAATTTCCCTGGTGGTCAATGTGACTCCTGATGTGAGAAAGTGCTGTGTTCAGAGCTGTAACCAAAGTCAATCTGGACTATGTTTTTCATATAGGAAAAAAAAATCCCAAACATTAAGTGCTTAAAATGATCAGGTTTTAATGTCTCACATTGGTTGCCAAGATTATTTTATTTCCCCATCCCATTTTTTTTATCCACTCATCTCACAGGTTTTCTTAAAAACAATATTTGTGAAATACTCAGATTTTATACTGTTAAATGCCAATAAACAAGCATCTTGGGAAACAAAAAATCCTTCCTTCATTGCAAAAGAATACAGCAAAGTAAAGTCTGAAGCCCCATTAAACAACCAGTAGAACACAAATCATTGAACAGTTGCTAATTACATAATCAGGTCTTCTTCTGTGTACTGGCTGAAGCAAAGATACTCTGAAAATATAGTTGTGTATCATGCTGGTAGGAGCTGAGTCATCCATGAAAGTACTCATTGGAAAAATATCATCCATTTCTTCTTATGTAATAGTTATAGTGTAAATGCCAAGATTTTGAACTTTCTTCACCTGTAGACCCCCGTAAACTTTACTGGAGATGTGCAGATCCTTGAATAGTGACTAGACAATAGCCTTTAGTTATTAGTTATTCTTTAGTTATTTCTGTTGCAGCCCTTGGAAGTCATCTGTGGAACCCTGGGAGTCTGCAGACGTTTTAGACTGCTGTCTATGACTGTATAGCTTACAAAGGCAAAAAAGAAGTTGTTAAACCAAGAATTGTTTTTTCAGTCTGTCCAGTAACATGTTGTGTCAGAAGAAAACATATGAAATATTCAACGCCCTTGCTTCTAGAAATCATCTTGAAAGAAGGGGACAAGTTTGTTCTGATTATGCCATATCAGATGTTCTGCCTAAGACTTGTCTACTAGTTTTCTTTTTTTTCTCCCTCTCCAGTGCCACTTACAAATCTTGCATTTCTCTAGTTGACCACTGTTATCATACTCAAGCCCAAGTTAACATCTCAGCACTCTAACTCACCTCTGCCAATGCAATACTGCTCCTAACATGCATTGTGTAGGGCTGAAATACAGTTTTAAGGCTCCCATACTTGAATGTTTCCATTCCACTGTAAACTGAGAGTGATATTTGATTCTGTAAAAACAAACATTACAGAGGTGTTTCCCCTTGGAGTTTGGGAACTTCTGTCACTGATATGTGAGGATCTGTAATTACAGCAGTGTTCCCTTCCATCCACCACAGCTGTCTCTGGCAATGCTCCCCCTCATTAGGAAACTATCCTATAATTTAAGATTAGAGCTTGAACATAAGGCAGTAAGTGTCCCTATCTGTTTGAGTCCTTACAGAATTTACATTGCCGAGCTGAGGCGTCTGTTGTGCTTAGACCTTTCCACCTTTCAGAAACAGATCTTGAACTTCATTTTGCTTTGCCTGGTTTGCACCAGCAGTTCTCCCAGTGCAAATGCTGTGAGAGGTGGTTGCAGATGGACCTGGCTTCAGGAAAGCCAAGCCTCTGATACTCTTGATACTGTTAAAACAACTCAGGATTTTTTCTCACCGTCTGACGTTCAGCTTTTTATTACATCAGTGACCTGTGTCACTTTCCTGTGAAGTTATTCTGGCTGTGAAAATTATGGTAGAAGAATTGAAAGTGATGTGAAACAATAGGTTTATTCAGTTCCCCATTCTGAATAGCTGCTCATTTCTGGAGTATGGCACAAGACACATTTATCTTTATTCATTACCCTTTAAAATGACACATATTTTAAAATTGTGTTAGTACCATCAATGTGATATATGAGATCTTCCTGAGCTCATAATTTATCACAACTGCCTTTGTATGACTTAGTAATTGATTTTTGGCTGGTAGCAAAGGATGTAGATCCTTGCTCCCTTGTTTCTGCTTTTTGATCTTTTTAAGTCATGAGCCCTGGATGTTCTCCTCTGAAAAACTTGGTGTTTGCTAGCTGAATTACAACAACACATGGATAAAATAAATTTGCCAGCAAGCTCCTTTTAACTATTTATTTATTTTTAATTCAGTTTGCAAAACTGAATAAAAAGGTTGAATAAATAAAAAAGGTTGACTTCTGAGCTGCAATCATATTTAGCAAAGGATTAAAAAAGCAAACCAACCCATAAGAGCTTTAGCAATCCACTAGCTTTTTCCCAGGGCTCTTCATCACATTTTTCAAGACTAGCAAAGTGAACAGAAAGGGCTCGGTGTGGGTGGGCTTGGGACAGAGGTCTAACACGTGTGAACATGAGCTCAGAGTACTTAAGCTGTTTTGTGCTTCAGTCTTTCTGCTTCTTGCCTCAGTGTCTGCATGGTGAAGGTGTGTGTGTATGCACACACGTGAGAACATGTGCACATCTTGCTCCAGGTGCATGTGTAACATCCACATACTGTAAATTATGCTGTGAGTAGCTACTCACTGCCTTTGCTTTTCCTGATGTTTCCTGTTCCAGCTTTTTTCCTGAACCGCCAGCATTAACTTACTTTTGCTTTACTGCCAGAACATGACACAATGCAAGAGATAAATTTCAAAGTTCCACAGATAATATATAATGATTCCTTTCCAATTACCCTCAGTTAATGTGGATAAACATTCCTCCAGAAGACCAAACCCTAAACCACATTCTAGTATTCACGCTGACTTTTTGGAGGGACTGACTTTCACAAAGTGATATGCTGTTTCATGGGAAGAAGAAAATTCCATTTCTGAAAATCAAGCCTTTGTTTTCAGAGAAACCATACAGCTTGCAGTCACTGACTCTCTTCATGTGTTGCCAATAAGTGGGGATGGCCTGAGCCTGACTTTTCCTTCCTCATTATACATGGTGCATGTTTGCTTCTTTCGTGGGCTGTGTTTTCAGTGTGTTTGCTTAGTTTCTCACTGTCTGCCATACTGATTTCTTTATTCTTTCACTTCTGAGTTTGCTGCATATTTTATTTCTGTCTTGCATCTGCACTCTGATTGCTTTGCTCAGCTGGATTTAGCATCCTGATTGTATATAAGGATGTGCCTTTTTTTGTCGTTTTAACCTCTTCTGCCTCAATGCTCTGTTGGAGAGACTGCAGAGGGCAAGTAAAAATAATTAAAACCCTAAAAAAATGTCCTACTAACAGCAAGAAGAAAATTTAAAAGCCAAAAATCAGTCTTTGCAAGGTTAAAATTGTCAGAACAGACACAGAGTTTTAAAAGATGTATAATTTCTTCCCCCACACACACTTCCCCCCAGTGATCCAGATGTTACTCAATGAAAGAATCACATTTAAATATAAAATAATCTATTTATTGTGTTGCATAATCACTATATTTTTTTAAGTTCAGGAAAAATATGAAAAAGACAGGTTCAGTAATTCAAAGCTTTCACAGGAATACAAACCTTTCTTAGCATGGTTTATGGCCATTGTGGAATATGATCCTCTTATCTCTGGTAAAAGTCGGCAAGGTTTATCATCAGCTCTCAACACAAATGAACTTCAGATATGGCTGCTTTTCTACAGAAGCTATCTGAGATCAATGGGGTCATGCTATATCTGCACTCCCTGCAGAAATATCTGAGAGAATCATATTGGTTATCTTCTTGCTTCACATCCCCTCGTGGAAAACTGGTTGTCAACATTTGTGTCAATGGGATGTCACTTGATGAGATACATCAGATTTCTAAAGCTGTATGTATCTCATAATCTGTAACTGAACATAACAATCATCCAACTATAGCCAAGCCTGGGAATAGAGAATGTCAGAAGGAGAAAAGAAGCTATCTCAAAATAAGTTTGAAGAAAACCTGAGTAGAGCTGACAGATGGTACAGCACTTCAAGGAAATCACGACTTTCCCCTTCTTCCATCAGTTGCTAAGGAGAGATTATATATAAGAGAGTATCAAGAATACCAGCACCCAGGTAATACTTAATTCTGATAAGTGTCTGAACACCCATGAAGCCATCTTACACACCTTCTGTCTTAATCCAACCTGCTTCTTGGGGCTGGGGTATCTATCCTTGTATCTATTTGTAAAATGGAAGATGGGAATGTTCTATCTTTTGAAATGTCCAGAAAGCTATTTAGAAGCATTAACCAGTCCACTGTACAGCTATGCATCTCTTGAGCTGCAAAGGCAAATACATATAGCTCAGAACATATCTCCCTGCAGCTTAGTGATTCCCCATTCAGTCACTGCTTTAAACCAGAACAATGATCTTTTTGTTTTTGGCTTTCTGCAGGATAGGGTTTAACCCCATTAATGACTGTTTTTCCCTCCTTACCACTCCAGGTAAAGGGGATTATATAATTGTCTTGTCTGAAATGAAACTCAGATCAGTTGAGGAGACAGAGTGTGAAGAACACACATTCGCTGCAGAAATTCATCTGGCAAAGAAAAAAAATGCAGATAATTGCTGGCTTTTTTAAAAAAGGATGGCAAGGTGAATATTTTTTACTCAAGCTTTAAGTGACTGGAGGGTAGAACAGAGTGTTGTAGGGAATGAGGCTGTGTCTGGGTAGAGATCAGTCACCAGCAGTGCTCCTCAGGGCTTCATCCTGGGGACAGTTCTGTTCAATATATTTATCAATGATTTGGGTGTAGGATTGAATGCACCATTAGCAAGTTTGCTGATGATACTGAACTGGGAAGTGTTTTGAAGGACAAGTGGCCTTGAAGAGAGATATGGATAGACAGAACAGGATAGACAGGTTATGATTAATGGGATGAAATTTAGGATTAATGGGATGAAATTTAGCCATCTGAAATACCAGATTCTGCACCTGGGAGAGAATACTGCTGGGTACAAGTATAAACTAGGAGACTGAGTAGCTGAAGACCAGTCCCACGGAAAGGGGCCTGGGGATGCCAATTGACAGGAGGCTCAAAAGGAGTTGGCAGTGTGTGCCCTGGCAGCCAAGAGGGCAAAACTCATCCTGGGATGCATCAAATATAGCACAACTGACCTGCCAATAGGGATAATTATACCAGTGTGTTGACCTGCTGCAACCTAATTTTGAGTATGTTGTGTAGTTCTAGGCCTCAAAACTTAAAAAGGATGTGAAGATCCTTGGATGTGTCCAGAGGAGAGGAAAGATGGTGAAAGGGCAGGAAGGCCTTTCAGTTGCTTATCTCTTCACCTTGGGATCCAACGATAGGACACATGGGAATGGTTCAAAGTTTCACCAGGAAAGGTTTAGTCCGGACATTGAGAAGCAGTTCTTTACTGAGAAGGTGATCAAACACTGGAACAGGCTTTCTAGAGAAATGGTTGATGTGCCATGGTTGTCAGTGCTCAAGAGGCATTTATTTGGACTAAGCCCTTAATACCATGCTTTAACTTGGTCAGCCCTGAAGTGGTCAGGCAGTTGGACAAGATGATCATTTTAGATTCCATCTGGCTTAACTATTCTCTTCTATTTTCTATATATTCTATATTCTATATCCAGTATTCTATATTCTGTTCTAAACCTTCCTTCAACAGAAGCAGGGCTATATTCCCTGCTAAATTATCTCCCTTGTCTCTTCTATTAACTACTTCATATCTACTAATTTCCCAAAACACAAAAGCTATTGGACAGACATTCCAGCTGAGGATGAACCTACATAATTCTTGGATGTAAGAGAAGCCATGTTTACAACATCTTCCTCTTGTTAACAACATGCAGAACCCTAAAATATCTCCCACTTGTTTTAATAAAGCAGAATATTTTATGTGGTGGCCATATACAATCATGACTGTTATGAAGGAATTTATAGGAGTTAATGAGGAGCACTCTTACTTGAGAACTGAGACGCACTAATGGAACAGGATCTGCAGGTGTCACTCACTGTGTCAGAGAAGGAAACTTGTATTTCATGAAGGGCCTTCAGGGAATGGAAAAAAAACCAGGCTTCTACTTTTTTGAAATGAGAAGCACCAAAAAGAGCCTAAAGCACCCTGAAGTATTAGTGGGAGAATCCCTTGGGCTATAGTGTGGGTCAGATTTGAGTGACTGGCAGCAAAATGTGCTGCACATTAAGTAAACATGATGGTAATATCCAGAATGGGAGGCACAGAAAAAAACAAGGGACTCGTAAAACTAATAATGGGACAGGGCCAGTGGTGGTATCTGGGAGATATTCATAAATTTTATGGCTGGAAAGGAAGATGATGAGAAGCAAAGAAAAGTGACCAGTATGATTTAAGGCCAGTAGGAGAGGGATGAAACAGTCACTGGAGGCAAGTTTTTTTGGTCAAAGCACAGCAGTGGGGGTGAAGATAGACAAATATTGCTCAGGCTTATTTCCCAGACCTTCCCCAGGTGCATCTCTTATTCCACATAACAAAGACTCAAGAACCTCCTTACAACTCCTCTTTTGGCTTGACCTTGACATGACTTTAATGAACTAGCTTCCATACTGGTGCTGTTCAGCACTGGTCTTTCCCTTGTTTTTTGCTGTGTGGTCTGTAACTATCTCGGTCAGACTGCAGGCTCCATAGTAAACATTATAGTGCTAAAGTATAAATCACAGAGAAATACAGCACCTGTACAGTAGCTAAACTACAC
Organism: Dicaeum eximium; assembly: GCA_013396995.1. NCBI lineage: Eukaryota > Metazoa > Chordata > Aves > Passeriformes > Dicaeidae > Dicaeum > Dicaeum eximium. The sequence goes on from VWZP01008598.1 coordinate 1,019,617, forward strand.
CCATCATGTTCTGTAAATAATAAACTACCCAGGAGTAAAAATGACAAAAGGATAAGATGTAGAACTTGAACCAGTTGTGCTCTAGCTCTGGTCAAATTAAGATGTGGTCAAGAATTTTAAACATTATGCTACATATTTTATCTAAAGCATTTGGTAGCACACAGAAAACCTCTTCACTTGGGGAGAAGCTGTGATGTATTTCTAGCCCAAGAAATATCAGAGACAGTGGTCACCAGTGAAAATCAATTTGGACTCAAGTGAAAGAAAGGGTAAAAAAATGAGAATAGGAAGCCATTATAGGACACTGGGGGAGGATGAGAAAGCAGAACAGGAAATGTTTATGTAGATAAAGGAAGCCTGCAAAATAGCTACAACAGGAATCATAGGAATTTCAACCGTCCTGTGTAGTAGTCTGTCAAAAATAGTTTGTTCTTAGGTGAAGTTTCCCCTATGTTTGGTTTATTCCCGATGTTATCTCCTCCCCTAGCCCTTTCCATATAAGGTAGGCTCCTCCCTTTATTCCAGTTCCTTCCCTGACAATCAGTGTAGACCCTGCCCTCCCCTCCTGTCTGTTACCTAGAACCCCACCTATTCTTCTAGAATGTTCTTTGTCTATTATTGAGATGTTAATACCCAGTTGGTTGGTTGAGACCTTTCCCCTCCCCACTTCCCCCTCATTGGTGAATGTTTTATGTAGTCCCTCCTTTTACTCCTGCCAATCCCTCATCCCATGGGTTGAAAGATGTTACACCCCCCTCAGTATTTAAGTTGCTGTAAACTTTGTTCTTGGCTTTTTCTGTGGCTCATTTTCCAAGTTAATAGAGCACACCCTCTCAACCCAGTGAAAGAGTCTCCCCTGGTCTTTTGCCTTTGCTTTCATCGCTTCGGCTCCAATTGCCCTCACAGAGCACTGGCTCTGAAGCTGCTCCCCACACTTGGGGAGTGCCCCGCTCCTTGTTGTAGGACTGCAAGCCAGTCAGGAGAGACTGAGGGCTGTGAAAGTCCTGTCCCTGAGGGGAATTGTAATTAGGAAATATCAAATAAGTGTGAAAAGCTGAAGACTAATGTAGCTCTGAATTGTCTTCACAAAGTTTGTGAACACGCTCTACATATAGAAGCAACAGCCTCAGAAAGCTCAAATCCTGGCTTTTATCTCCATGTCCAAAATAGTGCAGATCTGAAAGAATCAGTTTATTGACCTGAGCTAGGGTTATACTCCTAGCTCTATTTTCTCAGGCCTTCTGCAGATGGTTGGGGGCTGGTATATTCACAGAGGATGTGGTTCATTTAACTTCTGGGGATTGACTCTCCTCATGTTTGTGGAGGGCGTGAGCTATAAATTGTTGTTAAGACAATTTTGCAAGCTATGAGATGGTAAAGTGGCTATATGTTTTTACTACCTGAGGTATTCTTAAATCAAGTTGGTTTAAAAGATAGACAATTTCTGGAAATTTAGTCATTTCTGGAAATCACAGTATACACTAAAAAAAGTTTAATTCTATTTGTATTTTTAAAAAATCATGTGCAAAGTCCATTCTTCTGCCAGCAGTACCATATTGGCTTCTGTGAGGTTTAAATTCTCTGTGGCAAAGTGCAGTTAAGAATGGGAGGCATTGGCAAAGCTTCTTTGTGTTGCAGCTGTAAGAAACAGCAGTTAAGTGAAAATTACTTGCTATTACTCAGGTGATGTTAAAACATCTGGTAGCATTTGTCTTCTGCCCATCCTAAGCTTTTTTGCTTGCCTTCCAGTCAGGTCCTTTGTTTCTGCTGCACCATTGCAAGCTTTCCTTTACCCAGGGTTTCCACCTGGTGCATCCAGTTGACATTCAAATGCCCATGATGCTTGCCTCATCCAAAACCACTTTGTTCTGCCACGGGGCCAGCATAAAACAGGTGGCAGTCCCCTCTGATACTGGACTTAAAGAGACTCAATGAACATCATCTCATACTAATGGGACTTCACTCAGGCAATAAGAAGAGTTGCAAGAGTAACCACCAAATATTTATGAGAAGTAATTCAAAGCATGTTCTTCTGAGAAGATGAAGCTCTGAAATTTATTGCACTAGACTCAATTTTTGCAAAGTTTAATCTGAACAAGCATCTGGTATGTTCTGATTCATAGCACATATGTTTGCCATTGTATCATTCTGTGCACAACAATAAACACTTTAGTATTTAGCTCTGACTTAATTCAGTATTGCTACTATAACATAGAATTTTCCTTGACATCTGCATAAAAGGATAACGTCATTTCACAGTATTTTATCTTTTCTGGCCTTTATTTGCTCTGGTGAAAGATGATCTAGCTTGATATTTCTTAAGACATAACTGTTGTGTCTGGAGTCATCCTTGTTTGTGTAACAGGGATAGCACTTGTGAGATTTGCAGGGGATTAAATGAGCATTTATTTTATAATGTGATTATAATGTGATTCACTGAGGTTTTGATGAAACTGTGGGAGAAAATGCATAGTAATTCTACTTTTCTCTGGCTCTGGTGGCATTCTGGCCTCCAAAAGTTGTGCAGAGAGTTTGTGAAGAGCAAATTCTAATCAAACCTTTTCATAGGAAATTTTTTCTAGCAGCCTGCATAAATGCCTCCTTTATTTTAAGGAGCACTTTCAGTAGTATCACACAACTGTTTTCATAATCTCAAAACTCTTATTTAAAGGGCTGTGACAATCAAGTTGATTATGCTCCCATGGACCAATTTTTAGTTATCTTTGGTCAGCTTCCACTAAAAACATATTTGTGTCTCCGTTGCTGTCAGATGAAATATTTTTTAGGAAATCAGTATTATTTATCTCACTAATTACCCTTTAACTTGCTTTTGCTTATTTTTACAAATTTTCTTTTTTTCTCTCTACTAGATTATTTGTTTTTTTAAGGCTTACTACTTATTGTTTCTGCTGACCTTTGGATCCCTGAGCCTACAAGGCTCTGGGATATTTTTTCCTATTTAAAATACAAAAAGGGACATTTTAGTTTCCTTTTCTTTTTTTTTTTCCCAAATATTTTCTGCCAGCAAGTCCCTTTCATATGACTGCTTGATTTAGTTTTCCCAACTCATAGAAATTCACATTAAAATAGGAGTAGAAGAGATTCTTTTGGCAGCCTGCCTGCTGAACTCTAGAAATGCCACTTCACATAGTCCATGCTATGGATGGTTGAGTGAGCTCCAGAGAATGTAGCTGGGAAGAAAAACCCACGGGCTGAAGCCTGTTAATCTGAGGAGAGGGGAAGGTATCCTGTAAAGCACTTCATACTGATCATCACATGTCTGTTTTATTCTGAGCCCTTCACGTTGGCAAAGTAATTCATTCTCTTCACTGCTTCATTAGTCGGTCACTGTGAGAACTCAGCCAGAGGCACTAGGGTGCCCCTGAATTTTGTGCCACTGACACCCATCTATTAATAAGCCATTAAGATATGGCACACAGACAACCATACAGTTATCAGATAGCAATGACTTTAGACCTGTGCTTACCTGAGCATGCTTTAGGACAGGAATCTGGCAGGGAGAGGATGGCTCCGTTGTCACTTCACAGTCATCTTCCAAACAATAATAATTGTATAATTGGGAAGCCCTAAAAACATTTTGGTCCTTCATAAGTGAAATTAAACTGCCAGTTTACACTCCATCTTTGCATGGAAAATGTTAAAATTCACAGCAGATTTCCAGACGTCGGCTTCCCAACTGTTTTTAAAATCTAGGTCATTACACATAGGTGGCATCAGATAAGTCTCCATGGAAGTCTCAGAATATTTTAAACAGCAAAATGGGTCAGCCTTCTTTAAAGCTTGCAACCATCTAACAGAAGTTTTCGTACGTGTACAGTCCAAGAAAGGTTAAATATCTCCCTTGACCCCTCACTGAATACGGATTTTTAACATTCAATGTTCTCATAGATCTGTAAGGCAGCACTTTCTAGATAAATTCCTCTGCTATTTCAATCTGTGTGATTTTTTTTTGCCATTCAGTATGAAATCTATGCCTATGTAAATCCTATCTGTTCCAGACCTTGGTCATTCATTTCCACATGCTGTGCAGCCATTCCTTGACTGCAGGCATTTTCCACAAGTTGAAAATTTGTTTCTTTGATTTTGTGATTATTATTGTCCTCATTATGTTGCCCCAGACTGGGACTGAAACAGTGATTCCAAAAGGTGCCGTGCTCCCTGTGTGCAATTTTACACATGCTTGCAAACAATTTTCAGACTGGCAGGCAACACACATTGCTTTAAGCAGTGTAGAGCAGAGGTGTGGGGTAGTGCAGTGCTGGAGAGGGCTGCTAGATGGATGCTGCTGGGAAGTAGACAGGGAATGAATGGGAAGAGTTGGTCACCAAGGGTGACAGTACCATCAGGAGGGAAGCACTTAAAACATCAGACCCATGTGGTTCCAGTGCAGAAGGATGATGAAAGAGTAAGACATTGCTGGGTGAAAAAAGCAGTTGATGCTCTCTGACTTGGGCTTTCCAGAGGTAGAAGCTACTTTACCTGTGGAGCAAAATGTTTGGGATCCTGCCATCACTGGCAATAGATGTGTCAGCTTGGGAACCTTTATCCAGTCCCTTGTCCTGGATCAGGTCCACTGCTTAGGGCCATGCTCCAGTTAGAGACAGGTCAAGATTACACAGGAGTAGAGCCTTAGGGGCCCCTCACAGTCCAAAGACAGAACTACAAGCCAAAAGCCTGACACATTTTCCCACTGCCAGCCTGAGTGCCTGAGAAACCAGCTGAAAGCCAGGCCAGCGTGAGAAGGTCCTCACTGGCCTGAGTGAAATGCACAACATTTGGCAGCTCTACGGGCTATTGAAACCCATAAAAACACTCCAGAGGACTGCAGATCCTGCCTACAAGACCTGCTTTCCTTGCTCCAGGAGCTCAGATAATGTTCAGAAGGTGAATATTAATCCTTCTGAACATTAATCCACCTGCATCTGAAAGTGTTTATTTTTTCCTGAACTTTTTACCTCTGCTGCTAGTTTTGCTGTGTCTTCCCACAACTGCCAAAGATCAAACTTGTCTCTTTTTTCATTTCTTTCCATTTCAGCCAATATAATCTCCTTGTGCCCATTGCAAATTCTGCCACCACTGAGCTCTTCTGGCATCATGCTGGCTTGTGTTTTTAGGACAGAGGGGAAGAGGGTTTTGTGTGGTCATTTAATGCATGAGAAAACTCATTAGAAGATTTTCTGGGTAACTGAAATGTTGTTTTTATCTGCAGAATAGAAGGAGCCTAACACTGCAAGCTTCCTCCTGATGCCCTGGCAGTCTCCTGCAATTCCAATTTGGTGTGACTGTTTCTTTGGAAGGGAAGAGTAGCTTGAACTCTGAGCTTATTCATTCTCTCTGCTGCGGCTTATCAATGAAGCAATTGTAATTTTTTGGTGATGTGAGTGTTGCCATGTTTTAAGCTGACAGGAAGCCCATCACTTGCACAATCTCTAGGCCACAAGGTGAGAATGAGAAGGAACCAGGACAGTGACTATGAATGCACAACTGAAGAAACTCACAGTCCACTTCTAAACAGTTGAAATAACCCATTCCTTCCCAGTGGGGTATTTGTAACCTGTTGCTGTGCAATTATGGTGATGTCAAGAGCAGATAATTACTTAAACCAAGCTGTATGAAACAGCAATGGATTGACTGCTCAACCAGAGAGTTACAAAGACTTTATGCAACTAACAAACACCTTCAAAAAATAAACAGATGAAGAATATTGTGTGCAAATTGAACCATTTGGAAACAACGAAGTGGAAAGGTCTGTGTGCACTGTCAGTGGCTCCTTGTATCCCTGGGGAAGAGTGCTCTCCTTGTCCGTGGCAATGCGGTGTTGTTCCCTAAGGTGGCTAGAAGCAACAGAGCCATCTACTGACTGACAAGGTTAACCACATCATCTTTGTGTGCTTCTCATTCAACTTGCCGTTTCCATCCTAAAATTGTGGCCTGTGGAGAACTGGTTTTCAGCAGAAGCTAATTACTGGAGCACATAGTTAATAGCTGATTAGCAACTTGCTGAGTCTCCCTATTACTCATCACTTTGACATCTGGTTAGGTACCTGTGTGAATAAGCACTCCTAAGCCATATATTTTCCCAAGCTTGAGATGGCAACACATCTCATGGTTGAGAAGCAAGGTTGGTGTTTGCCGAACACTGATTACTTTGTGGAAGGCAGAGAAACACTCTGGATATCAACACAATGTTATTGGAGCAACCTGGCAAAATAAGGGGATGAGAGTCTTTGACATAGGAATCTTTGACTTGGGAATTATTGAGGATCTTTAATTGTGTTTAGGAGCTGTTTGTAGGCTGTGTGCTGAGGCAGGTGTTTGAAAACAGAGCCTGACATGCAACACCCTATGTATGCTATGTGCCCTGAGGGCTTGCATGTCCTAGGACCACGGAGTCTTACAGGAAGTCCATGTCTTGCCAAAGACTCTCATTAAAGCAAACAAACAAAGAACCTTTCAAGTTCATGCAGTTTATAATGACATGTGAAAATGTATGTAATACTGATTTTAAAGACCATTTGTGTTACAGTAACATCTAGGTCCTGGACAGCTATCGAGAAGCTCCCTCTTAGCAACTTTCTGTTGGTTAATAATCATATAAAGTTCAGCAGGAACAATGTCTGTGCCAGCAAACTGAGAAAATACCTGGCATACTTGCTGCACAAGTAGCTGGCTGGAGAGTCCAAAAGGCACTCAGGCAAATGCAGTCAAACAGCAGACTGTCAATATAGGAAGTCTGGCATTGTTATGAAATGACTGTAGGGATCAAGGCCAGAGCAGCTGACGCTGCCCAAGAACCTTCACGACAGCTTGTAGAACCTGGTCTTCACAAATGCTGCATGATCCCACAATCCCCCTTAGGTTTAGGAGGAGCTGTGTAACCTGCAGTGCTGCTGAGGAAGCTCTAAGTGCTCTGCTAGGAAGAAGGCTGATTACATACTCCCATATGATTCCTTGCCAGAACTGGACCATCCAGATTTACACGGCTAAGACATCTCTTTGAAGTGTCGCTATGAGGAAATTGTGTCTTTCTTCCTCTTGCAACCACTTCAGCATGGCTTGAATTAAATTATAACTAGGTTTAACCCCTATTGCTTACACAATCTATAGGCTGGATTCACCCTTTGAAATTTTTAGGGGAAAAAAAAGCCAAGGCATTGAGAACTGCAGGCAAAATACCCCTCCGAGGTTATATAATTTTATCTTGCTATTGTAAATGAGACGTGACTATAGATCCTCAGAACACACTGTAAAGCTTCACACATATGAGCAAGGAGCTTTTGAAACTTTAAACTGAGACCCAAGACTCTTCTTATGATATCCAAGAACTTGAAAAATCTTTCATTAGATAAGAGTGTGATGTTTAGTGGACAGAGATAAATGTTATTATAAAATCTTCTGGCTGCAAGAACAGCATTTCAGACTGAGAAGGTTATATTTTTAAGAGTACAGATGTCAGGATAACACCTAAAAAGACAAACAAGAATAGAAAAGCATTTGGAAACAAAATATCTGGAAGCAAAATCTAAACCAGCTTGTTTCCACTCAAATTCATATGAGAGTGTCATCACAACAGACATGAGACAATGCCTCAGACATAAAAAAAAATAAATGTACAAAATATATTGATTTCCAGGACAACTGGATCTTGTTTCTGTAAACACCTCTGCGCTGAAATGGATGAATGTAGTTTCCTGGGACTGCTCATGAGTAAAGTTATTAGTTAGAGTTTGTAAGTCTCCAGTCATGTGCAGTTACATTTGCAGACCTGTAAGACTGGAACTTCAAAAATGATAACTAGTTCTGAAGAACGATGGTTTCTTTTGTATGGACTGGATAAAACTTAGCAAGCATTTGATCATTTTTGTTATAAATAATAGTAAAGCTTATAAAGACAAGAATGAGGGAAGATAGATATTTTATAATCATTACTCTGGCAGTTTTTAAAGGTTTTCCTCTGCCCCTTCACAAAGGCACATTCTCAGCATTTCACGTTATCCTGCCAATTAATTAATTACTAGTGTGGCTGTTTTCACCTGTGTAGCACTGACACAGAGAGTGTATGGAACACGGGGAGAGAGAATTCCTGAGGGCTTTGCTGTGAGGGATACTGCCAGGAGGTAATGACTACACCAGAGTTGCAAGCAGGGAGGAGCTGCCTTGCTAATTCCAAGCATTATCCAAGCTCAGTTTCTGAGCCCGCCGCACCTTGTTCTCATCCAGACAATTCTGCCTATAACCATGCTCCTAATTCTGTTCCTTGTCCCACAGGTGCCACTGAAAGAAGATGCTGGGCTGTGCCATGCACAGAGCATGGTGAAGAAGGCTTGGAACTGGCAGTGCTGCACTGTTCTGCCCTTGTAATTCCCTTGTGCCATGTTCCGGGAGCTGGAGAGGCGCTCAGTGACAAAGAGCACTGTAGTGATTAGTGGAGGAGCAATCCCTTCTTTCATGAAAAGCTGGGTATTCACCTACAGATCTTAATTCTTTCCATGCATGTCCTTTCTTGCCCTCACCCCCGAAATTTTGTTGACACAGAAAACCAGGAATTTGGTCTTATGTCTGGGATTTCTGGATAGCTAGCAACCTGAGTGGATGTGCAGTAGTGCATGTCAAGTGATTTCTGTCCTGATAACTGGCCAGCACACATACAAAGATCAATTGTACTTGAAATGAATAAAAATCCAAGGTATCTGGAGCATGTCACACTTACTGTGCAGTTGCCAGTTACCTGAGCATGTGCCAGGAGATGCCTGCATCCCTGCCTGTGTTGTCCCGAGCTGTAAGTAGAGATGCTGACACAAACTTTACACAAGAAAAGATAAAACAATTAAAAAATATCTGTCAAAGCCCCTGTAATGTAAATCAGGAATCTATCATGTTTCAGAGGAACTTCTTCTTTGAGCATGAAAAATTCTGGCTACCATCAACTATCTTGTTTCGTTTTTTTGGGTTTTTTTCCTTAGGTTTTTAGCCCTGAACACACTCAAAGAAAAATATAAGACTATAGGAAAGAGTGATCTTTTCAGTGACAGTAAATTTTACATTGCCGTTGATTCAGATGAGTCCATTCCTGCTTCCTGGAGGTGAAAGGGATGACACTCTCATTGGCAATGCTTCAGCATAGCTTGTATGCTATGGAGAATGTAACAGGCACTTTTCAGTCTGCACTTGCTCTGTTCTTAGCTGGGAAGAAGTTACTCCTTTCCTACCATGAACTGTGCCCTTCCCTAATCAAATGCTTCCTGACACTGCCCTTGAAACAGGGGCTTGGGAGTATCTTCAGATAGCAAGTTCCACATGTGATAGGTGTTCTAAGTTTAAGACCTCAAAAGTTCATATATATAGTTGAGTGTTAAGTTTGCTAATTAAGTTGTTAATTGCGTTTGGGTTGCGTCGGGTTCCTTCTATTACATAAGCATGCCAGAACAGCCTTCGGGCAATTACATCATTTAATAACGTCACTAATGGATATAGTGATTGGTCGACTACCTGACCAATCACTCGACACCCTTGGAAAATGATTGGTCCAGAACGCTCCATCTTATAGACCAATCAGGACTCTCTAAATCCGTCCAATCGGCGGCTGGATCAAGGAACGTACCAATCAACAACCAATCGGACCTATAAAGGACGGTGCACACGCCAGACAGGTCCTTTCTGGTAGTGCAGGCTGTCGCGTGAGGTTGGGCTACTCCCGCCTTCATTTCTCAGCTATATTTAAAATAAAAGCACCAAGTTGAGACCCGTCATTGTGGTTTTGACTGTGTCCTCCATTCATGACAGCTTCCTGGGGGCTCATCCGGGATTTTTGCCACACCCACAACGTGTCCTGAAGGAGACGCGTCATGACCATCACTCTGGAACCATTCTAAAGTGGACTACTTCAGGACCATGCAGGAGGGAACACTGGCAACACCCGCAAGAAGCTGAGAATGACAGTCTGGAGCTGTGAAGCCCTCTGAGAGGGAGGTAACTCCTTGTTCTACCTGGAGCACTGGAAGAATGAGGGGGAGCGGGAAAAGGGGTGCAAGTGAGTGTTTGGCGACTGAGATGGGGGCTGTGTAGGACAGACCCCCAAAGGGAGTGCAGACCCCTCAATACCGCGTTTCCGGACTCCTGTGAGGGAGGCCAGCTGGGAACAGGGGGAAGTGAGCGGCTGAATGAGTGAAGCACCTGTCAGGGGAAGAGGGAGGAAGGAGCCCCGGGCTGGTGAGAGAGGTACCCTTTTTTGCTTGCTCCGAAGAGGAGGGATCCCATCTTCCAGTGGGTGGAGGCTCACACATAATGTTAGAAGATTTTTATTTCCTCATATTGTACGCCTTCGGAGTTAGTCCCACTGTCTCATTATTTCAGTTGGCTTTTCCCTTGGGCAGGGCCCTGTAAAAGTGTGAGTGCCTTCAAGATTTGTGTTAAGGGGAGAGCTTCCAAGTGCGGTCGGGTTTTAGCTGCCCCGTCTTTAGTTGTCTCTAACGTTATAGAAAAGATTGTAGTCAAGATCCTTGAGGGGACGCACAAGAGGAGAAAAAGGAAGGGTGAGGGCCCGTTGGAGGTTCTCATGAGACGGGAGGTGGAGAGAGAATAGCCCCAAGAAAGGTGAGACGCAAGCCTGGTTGGTAGGGTCCTGGAGGGAGTTCCCCAGATGGGAGGGTGCTAGCAGGTACGCCCCTAGGACTCCCGAAGGGAAGGGGAACTAGGTCCCCTGGGGCGGCTGGGTTGGGAGGAACCCCAAGAAAGGACAGTCGCTAGAGAAAGATCCTCACCGGAGACTGGTAAGAAGCCAGCCACCAGTGGGGTTGCCACCTCTCCTAGGCACGGGGGAGAGGAGTCAGGAACCTCAACCCAGGGGAAAATAGGACCTCAGGCTAGGAACTTCAGTGTGCGGGGGGGTTCAGAACTAGCCGAGGGGATTGCCTCTCAGTATAGGTGAAAGCACATCACCGATCTCTCCAGTGACAGCTAGGGAAAGCGCTGCCGGTGGAGGGAAGCCCCACTGTTCACTAGGGACGGGAGGGGAGAGCTAGAGCCTGCCTGCTAGGGAGTTAAGAAGTTTTAAGTTGTCTTATATTTTCTAGAAAGTAATAACTTAAATTAGAGTCTGAGACTACTCAGACACATTTTGTTGGTGTGGGTTGTTTTACGTTAAAGATTTGAGGTGTTTAAGTTAACGTTAAAAATTCTGTTGTCTTACTGAAGATTTTAGTTTTAAAGAAATTGCATGTCAGAGACCTAGCTGAGTGAGGTTTCAGGGTGAGGCAAACTGCCAAAATCCCTGAACCACTCACTAGGAAACTGTGTGTCTGGAGCGCCATTTTCAATTTCTGTGGTGTGTACGGGGACGTTTAAAAATTTATGTGTGAACTAGCAGTAGTTAGTATACTATATTCTATAATAGTGAGTTCCTTTTTTCTTTTTGTGGCTATAGACTGTGTAGTGTGGCGGACTGTGTTGTGGACAATAGTCATTTTATTTGCCTCTGTAGCAAGATTTCCAATTTGGCATTTTGTATTTGTGTTTATTCTTTTTAGTATAATTGTTTTGGGGTAATCTGGTGAAATTTAAAGTATTTAAAAATACCTCAGCAGTAGAAAATTGAAAAGTTGGTTTAAGTTAGTTGTAAGAGTGTTTGATAAAAACAGACTGTTAGCAAACTAGAAGTGTTAATTTATTTTAATTGTGAGGTGACTGTAGGACGCTGGGTTGGGCCATTTTGAAAAGTGGGCAGAGCGGCCTGTGATAGACAGATAGGAAGAAGGAGTGTCCCTTTCTGCAACCAGAGGAGACCTTAGGGTGGGAAATTCCCTCACAAATTTCCCACAGATTCCTGAAAAGGGGCCAGTATGGGTCAGTGTGGGAGCAAGAGTGCAGGAAAGAAAGATAAGGCAGAAACCAGAGAAATACCACCAGATAGTCCTCTTGGGAAAATGTTAGAAAGATGGGAAAAGGATGAAAGATTGAAGGAATTAGCTAAGATCAGGATGATCAATTACTGTATGGAAGTGTGGCCGTAGGAAAGTTTGCAAGGGGAGTCCATGTATTGGCCATGGTATGGTTCAGAAGAAAAGTGGTTGTGTGTGGCTCTAAATAAGTATGTAAGTTTGAAGAAAACAGAAGATCAGGAAGCGAAAAGGTATGCAGCATGCTGGTTGAAGGTAAAGGGAAAAAGGAGGGAAGCTGCACTGTATAGGTTGCCAAAGGAGAAAGAAAAAGCCAAGGAAGAGATGACAGAAAAAGGGTGGGACCCCTTAGATCACCTTCCTTCTTCTAACCCCACCCCACCTTTAAACATTCAACTACCTCCCCCTGTTCAACAACCGGTGCCTCTTACTAACCCATCCTCACATCCTGATACAACCTCCACTTCCTGTCTCTCTCCTTCTTTTGAAACTAAAAAAGAAACAGAGTTATCCGTTTCAGGGCATGGCTATGATACAAGGTATCAAGAACGGAGAAAGTTGAAAGAGCGGGAACAAACAGAATGTTTGTTCCCGTGGCGGGAAGTACCTATGGGGGGGAGCACAGGGAGGCATAGGGTTTGTGAATGCCCCACTAACATCTTCTGAGGTTAGGAATTTCAAAAAGGAAATCAAAAGCTTGCTGTAAGAATCTAGTGGGCATTTCCAACAAGGTGGATCAGTTTTTAGGTCCCACTATATATATACCTGGGAGGAACTCAGTTCAATAATGGGAATCTTATTTGCCCCCGAAGAAATACAATTAATACAGGCAGCAGGAATTAAAGCCTGGGAAAAGGATAACAGAGGAGGGACCAGGGGAGAAGTAAAGATGCCTTTGACACCACCTGATTGGAACCCAAAGAGCGAAGAGGGGAGGCGTGATATGAGAGAGTATAGATCATTGATAATAAAAGGGATCGGAGAAGCTGTCCTGAGGTGCAATAATGCAAAACTAGCGTTTGACAGCCAACAGGGGAAAGAGGAAACACCTAGTGAGTGGTTGAACAGACTAAAGCGCAATTTCCAATTGTACTCTAGTGTGGACCCGGATGGTCCTGAAGGGCGGGTACTGGTAAAAATCCAATTCGTAACAAAAGCTTGGCCAGATATAAGAAGGAGATTAGAAAAGATTGATGAATGGCAAGAGAAAGGTATAGACGAGTTGTTGAGAGAAGCTCAAAAGACATACTTGAGAAAGGATGAAGAAAAGGCTAGAGCAAAGGCAAAGATCATGATGGCAGTAGTGAAAGAGAGCAAGAACTGGGAAAGACCAGAACTGAGAGGAAGGGAAGGAAGGGAAAAAGAGGGACGATTTGAACATAAAAAGACTCAGGTATCTGGTGGAATTATATGTACAGGTAAAGATGTTTGCTATTACTGCGGAGTGCATGGGCATTTCCTGAAAGATTGCCCCAAACGAAGGAGAGACATGAAAGTATACCAAGAAACAGAGACAGAAAAAAGTGACTGGGGGTGTCAGGGGCACTACTCCTTGGGGGCAAAACAAAACGAACTACAAGAGCCCTTGATAACATTAGAAATAGGACCCCAAGGAGAAGAATATTAAGTTCTAGTAGATACAGGTGCTGATAGGTCATGTGTTTCTAAGATACCAAAAGGAGTAGATGTAAGTAATAGAACACGTAAAGTAAAAGGAGCTGGGGAAGTCTCTTTTAGAGCCCCCATAATAGAAAAAGTTTAAATGAGAGGGAATTCCAGAGAAATTGAAATTGAATTCCAGATTTGTTGTACATCCCCCATTTGGACTGTAATCTTTTGGGGCGAGATGTCCAAACAAACCTGGGAATAGGTGTAGTGCCTGATCAAGGGAAAATGGTAGTAAGGCTAATGGCATTAACTACTGAAGATGAGGTGAAAATAAATCCTAATCCTGTGTGGGCTGAGGGAGGAAAAAGAGGGTTGTTAAATATAACCCCAATAGAAGTTGAAATGAAACCAGACACGATCCAAATATGAGTAAAACAATACCCAATATCAAGTGAAGGGAAAAAAGGATTAACCCCTATTATTGAAGAGTTGGTAAAGGATAACATATTAGAGGTCTGCATGTCCCTACACAACAACCCTATCCTGCCTGTTAAGAAGCCAGATGGCAGCTATAGACTCGTGCAGGACCTGAGAGCAGTGAACCAACAAACTAAAACAAAGTATCCAGTAGTCACTAACCCATATCACATTATTACATTAGTAAGTAAAATCCCAGCAGACCACGTATGGTTCAGTGTAATAGACTTAAAAGATGCTTTCTGGTCCTGTCCTTTAGCAGAGAACAGTAGAGATTGGTTCTCATTTGAATGGGAAGGTGGAGGAAGAAAATTACAGTATAGATGGACAAGACTGCCCCAAGACTTTTCAGAGTCACCCACCCTATTTGGTAGAGCTTTAGAAGAACTTTTGAGCCAATTCACTCGAGGGGATGAAACACAAATCCTTCAGTATGTGGATGATTTGTTGGTATCCAGAAAACTGAAAGATCAAGTAAAACAGACCACCATACAACTATTAAACGTTTTGAGGGAGAAAGGTTTAAAGGTATCAAAAAGGAAGTTACAATTCTTTGAACCGGAAGTTAAGTATTTGGGACATATTATTGGGGGTGGGTGCAAAAAATTAGATATGGATCATGTAAGAGGAATCATATCATTACCAGCTCCGAAAACAAAACGTGATGTGAGAAAATTATTAGGCCTGATTTGATACTGTAAATTTTGGATTGAAGATCATAAGGTCCTTTCTGGTAGCACGGGCTGTCGTGTGAGGTCAGGCTACTCCTGCCTTCATTTCTCAGCTATAGTTAAAATAAAAGCACCAAGTTGAGACCCATCGTTGTGGTTTTGAGTGCATCCTCCGTTTGTGACACACAGACTAATTATACGCTGTTGTAAAAAGAACTATGAAGAAAAGGGTCATACTTTGTTTCTTCTTATTGTAATTAAGTATTGCTTTGTTCTCAAATGACGAGAGATCCTTTCGGGTTTATTGCTTCTGTGGTTATGGACCCAGAACTGTGGGGCAGCATGGGCTGTGCCATGATGCACAAAGAAGCCCCAGTTCCTGCAGACATTTATGCACCTCCCATGTTTCATGCATGTCCGTAAAGCACAACCAGCTCGTGTCGTGGTCTACAGCCAGGCACTGTGGAGAACAGTCTCTGCTCCAAAAGGCCTATAAACCTCAAAAGGAAGTTGAGCAAGTAGCAGAAAACAAGGAAACATTTAGAGTGAGAATCACTTTTTCAGGTCTCAGTGTCATTTTATCATACCCTATCCATGTCTTTGTGGGAGCTGACTGCAATTTCTTTCTTGTGGGCAGACTGATAAGTCTCTTAGTGTTAATGGGGCATCACATGAATAAAGAATGCTACTGATGGAAGCAGAAGCTGGATCACAGCACTGATCTCATCAGTAGCCTCTTGTTGGCAGTAAGGTCAGAGGTTTTTTGAAAGTTAAAAATCAATTGTATCAGTAGACTTTCCTGTATTACAGCTTTGCAAGAGATCTTTCTTTGTAGAAATGTTGATTTGTCTTCAATTTTTCTTTGTAGTGTCTTATAATTATTTGAAATTTAAAAAGACAAAGAATTTACTAAATGGAAATGGTATTTCTTACAAAAACAAATACTCTTCTAAAAAAACTCCATGATAATAGCTAGTTTTGATAGATTTCAAATGGCAATTTTAGCAGTGTTTTAAGTTAAGCATTTGAAATAATTTTTCTTTAGCATTCTGCAATGAAACAATTCATTGGCACTTTAACAATGGTTTTGATAGTGATCATAAAGTTTAAAATGGATGACAAGTTATTGAGAATGTAGGTCTAATTTGAACTCTTCCTTAGGAATAATTAATAGCACACAAAAAATTTCAAATAAAACCCAGTGCTAGATCTTCAAGTAAAAAGCCATTTCAAAAAACCTTAATCCATCTGAAATCAAATCGGACATCTCATCTGACACCATGTAACACAGAGGCCTAGCTCTTTTATGCTGCAGTTTTACAGGATAACGAAGGGTCCATTCAAGTCCTGTTCCAGAAAGCTAGTGCTCACCTAAAATTTTCTATCTCTGCAGCTGTTTAACTGGCATATTTACTGTTAGATTTTTCTTGAAACCAATAAAATACCAGGACGTTCTTTTACCTGTCTGTCTTTTGGAATACCTGACGTGTAAGAAGGAAGATGCATAGGTAACTGCTACTCCTCTTCAAGACAAAAATGTTTGCAGATGCATCACATTTTCATTCAACCAATTCAAGAAATTATGCCTCAGATATGTGTCTCCAACTGGATCACCACTGCTCGGAGCATTGCACACAGTAAGAAGTGTGTCCAGAAATTGCCAATAAAGCCATCTTCACTCCCCTGTTCGAAACCAGACCTTGGTCTTGTAGGACTTTATTCCACAAGTCACTGTTGAAACTGCATAGCCCAGCTGAATGCATTAGAAGCCCATTTCCATGTTGCCAAACTTCGACAGCCACCCCTTGCAGACTTGTGGGGCCTTAAACTGTCTGTTCTTTACATCATTTGCAAGTGAAAACAAGTAATTCTGTATTTCCCTCTCAGTCTGCTCTATTTGAATTCTCTGGCAGCTAGAAAGGAGAAAGATTATTAGCTTTCTTATCAGTGAATACTTTGTAAAGTTTCTCTCTCTTAATAGCCCCATAGTTCTTGCAGCCTTCAAGTAATATCTGACTGCTACCCCTTGTGATGTTTCATGGAAATTGGCCACTGAGTTGAAAGTTTAGAGAGAGGATCAACTGGTACATAATCAAAACATAAACATTTAAATCCTGACCAAAAAAAAACCCCTGAGAAGCCCATTATTATATTTAAAAACATATGCATTTCAGCTTGTTTGCTTACAGAAATATCAGAAATATCACTGACAAATTGCATACTTCTTGTCAAAAGACATGTAGTCAAACCTGTTTGTCGTGTTCTTAATATGGCAGCAAAAAGGCTTTCAGAGACATTTTTCCTGACAGAAATCCATTATGGAAATTCCTATAGTACTGTTGGGAATTGCAATATTTCCAGTACTGAGGAGATAACACACACTTCCAGAGTGAGAAAACCCATGTGAACATGACCTTTCCCTTAGTTTTCTTAAGGAATAAACCACTCTGGCTGCATGTATACAACCTGAAGGGAGCAAAACCAGCACAAACTCACTCCTTCTTCTCCATCAATCAAGTTTTCCAAATCATTAACTGAAATGTAAATTCTGTGATTTATAAGAAAAAAATCTTGGCAAGGACTGAAATACTGATTTTCTCAAAGTCATTTGTTCTAGAGGATGACTGTGGGAATCCTTGTGATTGTTTTATGGTAAGGCAGAGTTTTTTAAAAGTCTTGGAGAAAACTGATGTGTCTGAGCATAGAGATTCTCAAGTTCTTTCTGGTTGTCATCCCACATACAGGTCACACATTTCACATGACCCCTACTATTAGTATAAATAACAGAAGAGGCTGAATTTGTTAGTTGCAACTCAGCTTGTAACTCAGCTTGCAACTGCTGTGATTTTGCTTCATGTTACAGAGCCTAAGCTGTGCCCTGCTGGCTTCTGCAGAGGAATCAAAGAAAGAAATGATCCAAGTTTTTAGACTGTACACTACCTTATCAGGAGATAAATAAATTAATAAAAAAAATCAAGAAACAGAGATGGTATTTTACCTCCAATAACTTGAGATTTTGATCCCAGCATGATAAATGGATATCAGCATGGACTAGAATCAGAGAATATGCTGAATTGGAAAGGACCCACAAGGATCATCGAGTCCAACTCCTGGCCCTGCACAGGACACCCCAAGAGTCACACCATGTGCCTGAGAGCATTGTCCAAATGCTTCTTGAACTCAGGTCAAGCTGGTGCTGAGACCGCTTCCCTGGGGAGCCTTTTCCAGTGCCCAACCACCCTCTAGTCGTTGCCCAACCTAAACCTCTCCTGCCACAGTTTCATGCTATTCCTTCAGGCCCTATCATTGGTCACCACAGGGAAGAGACCAGNCATCTTCCCAAGTGTCTCGAATGTTCTAAGGTATCTGTTTTACTATTGGTTTAACCAGCTGTCTGTTTAGTCTCATGTTCTTTGATTTGTCTGTATGAGCTAGCCACGCCTTTCTTGTTGATTTTGATTGGTTCTTGTGTTACTTTAAATACCCTTCACCCCCGGGTGAAGTGGCCATTTTGCCACCTTCGCGAGAAGTGTGCAAGTGGCTCCTCACCGAGNTGTGCAAGTGGCTCCTCACCGAGTCTGTGTCCCTTTCTGCGAATAAAGTAGCAGAGAATATACACAACTCGGCCTCTCTCCTCTCATTGCTGCGGCAGCGGGATCGCCCACAACAACACCGTGGCGAGGTCGAGTCTGGGACGGCGCACCCCAGACTCGCACCGAACCAACCCACTCTAGTCGCGCCTTCGTGGGTTCTCCCCCGCACGTCCCGTTGACGTGTCAACACCCGCGAGGGACGGCGACAGGGAGCCTTTTCCAGTGCCCAACCACCCTTTAGTGGTTGCCCAACCTAAACCTCTCCTGCCACAGTTTCATGCTATTCCTTCAGGCCCTATCATTGGTCACCACAGGGAAGAGACCAGTGCCTGCCCCTCTGCTTCCCCTTGTGAGGAAACTGCTGGATGCAGTTTCTTCACTGCAGTTTTTTCACTGCAGGAAACTGCTCACTGATTGCTGGCTGCAATCAGGGCTCACATCAGTCTCTGCCAGGCTGAACAGGTCAAGTGACCTCAGCCGTTCTCTGTATGAATTCCCCCTCTAGATCAGTCACCATCTTCATGTCCCCCTTTGGATGCTCTCTAATAATTTAATCATACATGAATCTTCTGTGCCTTAGTTAAGAGCTTGGAGATGCAGGATCTCATTGGCTATTAATTTTCTCGTTGACAGGCTAGAGGCTGTATAAGATGGCCCAACTCTCAAATCAGGTACCTGTTTTAGACATTTCAAGAGTCAGAAGATGATAAATCAGTCTTTTATAATATTTTAATGCATTAATTCCTTTACAAAAAAGAAAAGTTTTGACATTCTTAAAGATTTGCCACAATTTTTCCTCTGAACTATAGATGTCACAGACAATAGATATATGCAAAAAGATTACTGTGGTGTGTGAAAGTATGTCATGCAACACAAGTATTAAGAATAACAACATAATTTCTTGCATATTAAAATATCAAATGGACTCTTGGTGTGATATGATACTTAACAATGTATATTCTTAAGACATTTATGCCCCAATGGCAGGGGTTTGGAATGATCTTTAAGCTTCCTTCCAACCCAAATCATTCTATAATTCTATGAGGCTGATTTTCTGGAGCATAAATTAATGCTGAACCATTTTTAAAAAGTTTTAGTCCTAAAATGAGATTTTTGCAAGTGTCATGCTGCCCCCTGAGGGCCTGTGCACAGTGCAAGGATATGCTCACAGAGCTGGCACACCATGCAGCTTCTAAAATGCCACCACAGAAGAGATCTCACTGTTCTCAGGTTCTAACTCAGGAGATTCCTCAGTCATCCCAAGCCTGAAATTTTGTATAGTAGCTAAATATGTGCTGTGGAAATACTGTATGCATTTATAGACCACCAAATCGTCAAGCAACAAAATTGCAGCCATCCTGAATGAAAAATTCTATGGACTATTTGCCTTGATTTTTGTGTATTAATCCTTCCAAGTGCTCATGATGAGCTAGCTGATCCATTTTGGTGCATTGCCTTATGTGCAAATATTTGCCAAGTGGAAATTCTAGTTTATTCTTGGAAATTCCCAGGAATTCCAAGTAATATGCTCTGGTAGTGACAGCATGTTCAGAATTTCAAGAGCAAACAAGTGCTCTTCTATAACAAGGGAGGGAACTGGGAAGCTGGTATGAGTATATCAAGTGTTGTAGCTGAAGGTGCTGTCAAGTACCAGTTGTGCACATTTAAAATTTGATAAGCCATCTCAAAGACAGCAGGTGCTGCAGGAACACACCTGAGGTCTCATGCTCCATCTCAAACATGAGGTTTGCAAAGGCGTGGTTGTAGAGAAAGGTAATTAAAAGTCAATAAACATAAAAATAATGACTGTTTCCTCTGCTTTTGCAAATTCTAACATTCGTTGTCTGCATCCGTGTTTTATTTAAACAGGAGAATTAGGTCCTGGGGGCTAATGATATTCCTTCAGGCTTTTTTTTTAATCTTTCCCTTCAGAAGCTGGAGTTCCTTATGGTCCTCTTTTCATTACCAAACTTCTTTATGCTTCACTCTAGCTTAATTAAAGGTCTGATTCTTTGGCATTAAAGGGACACTATCTACTGGAAAAATCAAACCTGTCTGAAACTCTTGAGCCTTCTGTAGCTACATACAGTGTTTGATGACAGAAGCGAATAGAAGGAAACACTGTTTGTTCAAGAGACAATGTCGGTCTTTATAAGGATTTTTAAATTTTTGTCAAGTTAATGAGGCCAACTTTTATTGCAGAGATTTAGTAGAAGTATTGTGAACTGAACTTTTCCCTTATTCATTTTCATTTTATCCATCCACCTTGATGGTTATCCTTTAAAGTATTTTCTTCCCAGCAACTGAAAAACCACGTTGATGATTAAAAGTTTGCAGTGCTAACCTGGAAATTCAGAAACTTATTTTATGGTTTTAGACAGAATTCTTGAGCAACATAAGGGGTCCATATTGAGATAAGTGATATTTAATATCTCCATTAATAATATAAACAAAGTGCACTCTCAGCAGATGTGCAGATGACACCAAGCTGAGTGATACTAGGATGCCATCCAGAGGGACCTGGACAAGCTCAAGAAGGGGCCCATGGGAATATAGTGAGATTTAATAAGACCAAGTGTAAGGTGCCACACCTGGGTTGGGGCAACCCTCAGTATCAGCACAGGGGGATGAACTGATGGGGAACAGCCCTGGGGAGAAAGACTTGGGGGTGTTGGTGGATGAGGACACCAGCATGTCACGTGGACACAATCCAGCAGTGTGCACTCCCAGCCCAGAAAGCCAAACGTGTCCTGGGCTGCATCCAGAGCAGCTTGGCCAGCAGGGCAAGGGAAGGAATTCTGCCCTCTGCCCTGCTCTGCTCTGCTCTGGTGAGATCCCACCTGCAGTGCTGCATCAGCTCTGGGCTCCCAGCACAGGAAGGACATGAACTACTGGAGGGAGTCTAGAGGTGGCCACCAAGACAATTAGAAAGATGGACAGCTCTCCTAGAAAAAAGGCTGATAGTGGGGTTTGTTCAGCATGAAGAAGAGAAGGCTCTAGGGTCACCTAATTGCAGCCTTCCAGGAGGGAACCTACAAGGAAGATGGAGAGGCACTATTTACAGGGGCATGTAGTGACCGGACAACGGGGAACAGATTCAAACTAGAAGAGAGTAGTTCTAGATTAAATACACCAGGAAGAAAATCTTTCCTGTGAAGGTGATGAGGCACTGGCACAGGTTGTCCAGGAAAGCTGTGGATGCCTCATCCTGGGTGCTGCTCAAGGCCAGGCTGGATGGGGCTCCGAGCAACCTGGTCCTACTGCAAGATATCTCTGACCTTGCCAAGGGGGTTGGAACCAGATGATCTTTGAGATCCCTCCCAACCCAAACTGTTCTCTGGACGGTGATTCTTTGTGATTCAATGGCCTTCAATCTGGTTATAAAATAGCATTTCCTGCCCTCGCAAGGACATTTGGGATAACTACAATGCAGCATTCCCACGCAGCGGTGACAGAGGCAAGACACACAAGCAGCAAAGCTTTAATTCCCATGCTGAGAAGCAGTTAAGCTTTCCAGTCTTTGAGACCTTCTTGTGAATGAGCCCAGCAACCCGAGCAGNCACTGGCACAGGTTGTCCAGGAAAGCTGTGGATGCCTCATCCTGGGTGCTGCTCAAGGCCAGGCTGGATGGGGCTCCGAGCAACCTGGTCCTACTGCAAGATATCTCTGACCTTGCCAAGGGGGTTGGAACCAGATGATCTTTGAGATCCCTCCCAACCCAAACTGTTCTCTGGACGGTGATTCTTTGTGATTCAATGGCCTTCAATCTGGTTATAAAATAGCATTTCCTGCCCTCGCAAGGACATTTGGGATAACTACAATGCAGCATTCCCACGCAGCGGTGACAGAGGCAAGACACACAAGCAGCAAAGCTTTAATTCCCATGCTGAGAAGCAGTTAAGCTTTCCAGTCGTTGAGACCTTCTTGTGAATGAGCCCAGCAACCCGAGCAGCCGGCGAACACCCACACGGCGTACCGCGGCCCACGGCAGCACAGCCGAGCCGAGGGGAGCCCCGCCCGCCATTGCGGCCCGCCCGGCCCCCGGGCGCCCCCCGGTGCCGCTCGGCGGGAGCGGCGGGGGGCGGGGGCAGCGCCAGCGCCGCTTCCGGTCTCCATTTTACGCGGCGGCAGCGGCCGGAGGCCGAGGCGGTGCCGCGGGTGGAGGGGATCGGCCCGGACGGGCGCGTTCCGGGGGTTGTGCTGTTCCTTCTTCCTTGGGCGTGGTGGTCGCGGTCGTGATCTCCTGTGGCTGCGGTTCTCGGAGTGCCAGCACGGGGATGGGCTCCCCCAGTTCCCCCGGGAAGTTCGTCCCCGGCCGCTGAAGCCGCCCGGAGCCCCCCGAGAGGTTCGAGCGTCGTGTCCCGGGGCAGGGCAAGGCCGGCGGGTTCGCGGGCAGCATGGACCAGAGCGTGGTGGAGCGCCCGGTGACCCTCATCATCAAGGCCCCCAACCAGAAATACACCGACCAGACCATCAGCTGCTTTCTGGAGTGGACCGTGGGCAAGCTGAAGTCGCACCTCTCCAAGGTGTACCCCAGCAAGCCGGTGAGTTGTTGGCCAGCCCTTTTCCCTCGCCTTGTCGGTAAGGCTGGCGCTGCGGCGACTTGGGGACAGGCGGCCAAGACTTCCCTTAAGCCTTGTTAATAAACAAGAAGAGTGCTGCCGGAGAGTGACCGGCGTGAAGGCGATGGCCTGCTCTCTGCGAAGTTGGCCGTGTAACAAATACGAAGCTGCGTTTTTACATCGTGTGAGAAGATCGCAGTGTAGCATCCTGACAGGCGATATCGCTAAAGATGCTTACTAATGCTTCGCTTATCTTTTTTTGGGAACTGAGATTTTAGGTATCTCAGTTAGCTGAATTTGAGACTAGTTTTTGTAAATCTAGGAGCACTCGCTAAGAGTTCTGTCTGTTCTAAAGCATAACTGACATACTTAAGATTACCACGATCTAGGGAATTTACTGAGGTGTGCAGCAGATAGATGTTTATTCATAAAATTATTTGAAATTATGTAGTTAAACAACCTCCAAAATTATTTCCTCTTTGAAAAGCCATTTTTCTTGAGATTGTGCTGAAAATTCTGCTGTCAGGTGTTACACCAACTTGTATGACAGCTGTGACTGTATTTTGAAACTTAATACCTGTAGCTTTTTTTGTTTCTGAGGGAAATACGGTTTATTTCTGAACTCCTCTTAAGTTCTAAATGTGGCAATTAGAAGGGGCTATGAAAAAAGCATAGGTAATAAGTGATAATACAGTCCATGTGTAGAATGGCAGTCATGCAGAACGGTATATTTAAAGATTTGTTCCAGAGAACTGCAGCAGCATCTGAGGCTTACAACCAGGCTTTAGAAAACACCAGAAGAAGGTGGCATTTATACTTCAAATTCTTTATCACCTAGTTCAATAGAGGAATTACTGTCATTGTTGATTTTTTTGACAGAGGAAAGTAAATTAGTTGCTTTGTCTCAAAAAGGGTTTCTGTCTTTTGAGAAAGAAGGAGAAAAGCAGCCAACAACTTGGGCTGTGTCACTGGTACATTGACATCTGTTAAACAGTTGTGAGAGTTTGTAACTATAGTTATTGCTGTGGGTAGTTCTCTGCTGAAAGAGCCTGTCTGCTGTGAAAAACAAAAATATCACTGGCTGATTGCTGCTTCATCCTCCTCACTAGAATTTCCTCCAGCGACATATTTGTGTTTAAATACTAGTTTTCTTACTTGTCCTATGAATAATGCTGCTAAATTGAGCTCCTGAAAGGAAAGAACCTTAATGAACAAGAGGTTTTCACGTTGCACTGTAGGCTTTAAGCAGTAGTATAGTGTTAAATTTCAGTTTCCTGCAACATCTTTCTGCTGTTGAAAACAGATTCCTCAACATGCTGCTCAGTATTAAATGACTAGTTTGGCATACCCAAAGTTGTTCTGGGTTAAAAAATGGGGAATTTCTTTAATGAGAATTATCTCACTAATTCCTATTTAATTTGGATTTACTGCACTTGCAGTTAAACTAATAACTGAACACAGTATTTTTAGTTCATAGGACCTTTCAAATTAAAGTAGTAACACGGGAGAGGAGAAAGGTGTTTACTAGGCTGGGTCCTATGTATAGTAAAATCAAGAAGTACATTTTTGGCTTGATGTATTTTTCATGTTGAGTGCTACTGCTTTTTTCAAATGTGTCTAAGTCCTTCTGCTTTTAGGAGGTCCCTTCCACCTCCCTTTCTATTTTCCTTTTAAACCAGATCAGTGTTAAAACCTTGATTCTCTGTTCCCTCAATATGATAGGTCCTGAAAATAATTTCTATTACAACGTTATTTTAAGGTGGTGGGAATACGCCAGGACACAGAGACTACAGGCCTTGCAGTGGTCTTGAAGTTAAGTGTGTAAGAAATCAGCTGCTGTCACTGCTGTATTTCACATCTTCTGTGTGACTTGAACCTCGTTCTTGTATGTGCATCTGTAAATTAATCGATAAATTACGATAAGTGTAAGTGTCCTAATGAAATTTACAATTTATTAAGAGTATGTTTTCAGAAAGTGAGGTGGTTAGAATAGGCAAATGAGAAATTAGGTCTTGAGGCAGTGTTGTTTGGGATTTTTCCAGATTAATTTGTTTAAATACATACAAATTTCAAATACAGGCAGATTTAGATTGGTGTAGTTATTTAAGTTGATATACTTTGCAAAGTAAGTACCTGAATAAGCTAAATAGGTTCAGAAGGGTGTTAAATTAGTTTGTGAGTAAGTTTCACATTTGTCAATACTTTTTTTGCTCCCTGACTGGACCAGTTTTCACAGATAGAGTACTGCAGTTACAATGTCCCTAAATGAAATACTTAAGTAGAATAACACAAGGCTATTGTAAAATCAGCCCGGGTGTCTGAGTCTGGCAGATCCTACCTTCAGTGCATTAACTGCTGCATGGAATACACCCATAAACAGTAATTTAAAACTGCTATTTCTTATTTCTCACAGTAGCTGTCATCTAGCATTTGCCTACAGTTCTAACTAGATGTGGTTGTCTGCATTTTTATTTCCTGTGGAAAAAAGGGAGAGAGGTTTAGTGAACTAAAATAATACCTGTCTAGTAGCTGCAGCTGTAGAACTCGGAGACTACCAAAAACCAAACCTAAGACAGCAATGTTCTGCACGAACACAGGCAATGTGCTGGGCATAGCTACTGTGGGCTAAGCATTGCAAAAGAAGTCCTGCACGAAAAGTGGATGAAAAAATTCCAAACTAGTAGCTCTGCAGTTCTTAGTTTTGAATACATACATTTCGGATTTTGATCTGCAAACTGTCTCTCATCTCACTCTAGGTTCTAAAATAATTTTTTCTGATGGCATGTGCTTTCTGCTAAAAATGGGGCTACTCTAATTATGTGGTTTGAGGTGTTTTTCCATCACAGTTCAGTGTTTCAGCTAGCAATGAGCATGCTGTTCCTTGAAGCAGGTGTGGTAGTGAAATTTCCTCTGGCAGAGGATGAGTTGAATGCCTTTTCCATTTACTGTAGCATATATGTGAACTACTGTTTCCACATTTATTACCTCTTCTTCCATCAGCATTAAAAAAAAGTCCATTTCAGAATTGCAGGCTTTCAACCCAAGAATTGCAAGTGATAATCCTTTGGTTCTCAGGTAGGTGTTTAATTTATGAAGGGAGGAGTATGGGGTTTAAGGTTGCATCTTCCCCATTAGAGTACTCAACATGTGTTTAAGCTCTTCTTTAGTGGTTTTGTAGGGAGTTGAAATCCATTACTGAAGGCCGTGTAGTCAGCTTTGAGGGGCCGTTTTAATCTTGGCAGTTTCACTTCTGTACAGTATTCATATTCAAAAGTTACTTTAATTGGAGGGGGTGGAAGAGGGGCTGGTTCATGAAGAGAACACTGAAGAGAACAATTGGAAGTGACCATGTAGAAAGCTCCATTATGAGTGAGACAGGCCAAACAGCACTCTAGTGCTGTGCTGGATGGTGATGTAAGGATTTGGAGTTTGAGGGGTTTTTGCTGTTGGGCTTTCCTCGTTTTAAGTGCTTATCTGTTCTTACTAATCTCCAGATAATCTGTCTCAGGACCCAGAAACAAGGATTCTTAAAATTTTTCTTCTGACTGCACTGGTTAATCTAAAGCAACAAGTTCCAATTTACAGGAAATTAAAGTTTTCTTTAATCTTTATGCTTAAACAAACGCAGAATGCAAGCTTGCATTCTGCTGGTACCTTGTTCCTGTTTGAAGAGAGCAACAAAATGGTATATCTCAAAAAAAGTTACTGACATGAGTCAAGCATTTTTTTGTTGTTTTAAATGTAGATAGAAATAGTACAGCACTGTTGTTGAATGTATTGCAGTATTTTATCAATTTGAGCTGCAAATAACTAGTTCCCTGTATTGTGAGACATAAAAATACTGTCTGATGCCACTAATTAAAAATACAGAAAAGTGCAGAAGAATAGAGAAAATTACTCGTAAATAGAAGTGATAAACAGTACTGCACAGTATTTGGCAGGTTATTTAAAAAAAACCAAATGTATTTAGTCATTAATGTCTAGTATGGCTTTGGGAAAAAAGCTAAAGCTTCAGATTTACTGAGTACGTACTAGCATTATTTGCTTTGAGTATCTCTGTTTTGTTCTAATGATACAACCATTTTTTCTAGGTTAAAAAAAATCCCAAACAGTTTTGTAACATTTGTATATTCTGCTAAATTATTTGGGATCTGTAGAAGGCTATTTCAATTTTTAAAAAAAGTCAAAACGTCTATGAATGGTTTTCCTAATCACAGAGATCTGGGGCTCAGTTATTGTCTTAGTATTAGCATGAACAAGACTGCAAAGTGAGCAGCAGAAGACTGGGATAGGAAGAGGAGAGGTGCAAGACTTGGTGTTTGCATGATGGGGAAATTCTTCAAATAGTTCATGCTGATAATGCATGTCTGTTCCACTGATGTTAGGCTAGATTTCTTTGTTTAGCATGTTTGTTTTTCTTTCTTTTGTTTGCCCAAGTAAGCTCCTTGTTTTAGCATACTGGACATCTCACTGTAGATAAGGGACCTCAAATAGTTTCTTTTAAAATAATTCTGTTATTCCTTCTCCTGTGTGGAATAGTCCAAAGTTACTAAGATATGAACAGGATATAATTTGTTAAAAAAAAGAAATAAAATAATTGTTTACAGTACTAGATTATTTTAAACTATGAAACTGTAAGAATAGGAAAAAAGCTTACCCAGTTTGGAAGGCTACCTTAAAAAATGCTTTTGCTGCTTCTTGTTTTTTAATGTTTTCCTTCTTGTTTTTTGTAATTATATTGTTTTTGGTTTTGTGGTTTTTTGGGGTTTTTTTCTGCAGGGGGTTTGAGGGTAGGGGCAAGGACTAATAACAGAAAGTCCTTGTGGAAAAAGACTGAAATTTGTGCTCTTCTGTGTATTTTAATTGGCATTCCATTGTCCTGCTAACTTTCTTTGCCCCAGCCGCTTCTCCCTCTATATTTTCAGAAGGTGCTTGGGATCAGGTGCAGGGTTAAAAGCAAATCACTAAAAGACAGGAATTTTTGAATGTACTTGAAAGCTTTCTTGACAAGCATTTACCTTTAAGTGTTGTTAATTGTTATGGCACTCTTGCTGAGTGCTTAATAGCATAATTCTTTTTAAGTTTTCAAAGTTTTTAAAATGTTTTTAAGTCTGTTCTGTTGGTGATTGGACTTAACATTTGCAGATGAGAAAATTCCTTTTATCTCCAGCTATATACCTATACAGCAGGAAAAAAGCTAAATTCCTTTCTTTGTCCTCATCTCCTAGTCCACAAAGGATCAGAGACTGGTGTATTCTGGCAGACTGCTTCCTGATCATCTGCAGCTGAAAGATGTTCTCAGAAAAGTAAGCTTTATATCAACACCATATGATACTTGATCAAAGCCCGTTTTTAGGAAATAGGAATTTAGATTTGTGTTGTTTAACTTCAAATTTTCATTGTTGTATTGAGAGGTATAACCATATAATGTTGATATGTTCTGGAAAATGTATTTTCAAGTGTGCTTTGTGTGTAGGATTATGATGCTTGTGGGTTGAGGAGGCATGTTTCCAGTTGCTGGGAGAGCAAGTAGGCTATGCCAAGTCCCAGGCAAGTGATATGTTGTGTGTCATAGAATCATGGAATGATTTGTGTTGGAAGGGACTTTATAGGTCTTCTAGTTACAACCCTCCTGCTTTGGGCAGGGGCACCTTCCATTAGACCAGGTTGCTTAGAGCTCCAACCTGGCCTTGACTTCTTTGGACGTTTAGCATTGTCACATAAATGGAATAATTAATTAATAAATGGAATATATTAATTTTGCAGAACCAAGAATTCTCAATTTCTAAATAATTTCCTGGGAAGGCTATTTGTTGTCTTGGGTTTGATTTGGCAGCTGTTAATCATTCCTGATGATGATGGTGAAACTCTGTTGGCTCTTGATCTTTTCATTTCATACTTTTTAAAATTTCTCTTGGTTCCTATTGGAACAAATAATTCTGTTCGTCTAATTTTAGGTTCTTCAGTCAACATTTACATCCCAGTTCTGAATATGCATGACATCTTATGCAGGAAGTCTTGGAATACATGCAATTGGTTTTCAGACTGGCTCAAATAGCTTGGATTGATGATACCTAATAAGGATTTCATTAAGTTAGGAAAATTCTTAAAATGTGTAGAACAAGATATTTAGGGTAGATTATAAAGAACTTTTGTTTCAATTTTGATGGTGACAGGAAACATGATGCATTATGTTGAGTTGTCTAAATTCTTTGTCAACAGCTCAGGATGAATCAATAGCTTTTAATGGGGAAATACCTTAGGTAGTTGCACAGTTTTTAATCCTATGAAGTAGAGGAACTCTGTAATACAGTACCTGGCTATTGGTAAGGATACTTTTTTGTAATGTATTGAGGTAAAAATTAATCTACAGGCTGCAAGAGTGTGTGGGTCACATTTTAAAACTTACTGTGGAGGAAAGTCTCCAGACGTGGATGGTGCTTTAGTGAAAGTGGGCAACTGAACTTCAGTATTAAGATGGAGAAG
Organism: Dicaeum eximium; assembly: GCA_013396995.1. Classification (NCBI taxonomy): domain Eukaryota; kingdom Metazoa; phylum Chordata; class Aves; order Passeriformes; family Dicaeidae; genus Dicaeum; species Dicaeum eximium. The sequence goes on from VWZP01008598.1 coordinate 1,048,929, forward strand.
GAGATGCAGAGGAGTCTTGAGTATTGCTTCAGCAGACTAACACTGCTGTTCCTTTATAATCTTTGTTCTGAAATAGATTTTATTAAATTGGATTAAACTTCTTACCAAAGAAAATGTTTGCAGTTTACCATGTATATGTTTACTAGAAAACTGAAGCTGGGTTATTGCAAACCAATGTGTGCCCTGTACTGCTTAAATGTTCAAGGAAATGCTTATAGAACTTATCTCAAAGCTTAGTCTTGCTTGCTAAAGACAAAATAAAGTCCAAATTCCTTAAATTCACTTGGCCTACTTGGCCTTCTTGTTTTAGAAAACAAGATTTCAAACTTTGTTTATGTGCTAGAGGAGAAACTTTGTAACTAATGTCTTCCTTCACTGTACAGGGGCTGTGCTTGACTTTAAAGCATTGGTGTAATGCTTTAATGTCATAATGGCAGTTATAGGCCTTGGGTGTAGTTGAAGAAATCTAGTGAATTTGAAAACACACCAGTCTTAAGCACAAAGTTAGAAATTTGTGTTAGAAGGAGTTCTTGTGCTAAAGCTTTTGAGAGCTTTTGGAAAAAAACTATGATTAAACTTAAATTCAGTCTCATTGTCTGCCAAAATCTTCCTCCTGTATTATCTATAAATTCCTAATATTATCTGAGGACTTACTAAATCATGCAGTCTAGCTTTGTGATACTTATTCCTTGTACTAACCAGTGTCATTTCACTGATACAGAATGCCTCGAGGCTGGAAGTTGACACTCTTCTAGCACAGTGGTCCAACACATTACTTGTGAATAGAAGTATGTTACAATAAACTGTCACATTTAATAAAGCTGTATGCTGTAAGCTAACCAGTGGTATGTCTAGCTTCCCTTGCCTTTCCCAGGGGCATAAATTCTTATCTAGGAAGCAGGTGATTACTTAGGTTCAAGGCTTTTGACATGGTCAAAGTGCTGATCACCTGTGTTCAGTGCTTTCTGATCCTTGCTATCACTGACTGGTAAGAAATTACACTTAATGTAGCACTGGGGCTGTGCTTGGGGTTAGGGGCCAGTATATGGGGAGAGGAGTTTCAATGGCTGAGTGTGCATTGGCTATGTTAGTAGCAATGCACAGTGCTGTATAAAAGTGTTTATCTAGTTCTCTGTATTCCTAAATATCAAAACCATAAAAAATGGCTAAATGGCTGTTATAGCACATTTATATATAGTTTAAAAAAACTCCTCCAAATGCAGATTTTCTGAATGTCATCTCATTAAAAATGGCAGCTTGACTGCACCATGCTGATTTCAGAAGATGATAGAAGGGTGTTCTTGTTGCTCTTCTTGTTTAAAATTTAGTTACTGAGGAAGCTGCAGTGTACAATTTAAATATGCAGCCATAGCTGTTGTGTTGCTATGGCCATGTAAGGGTGTGTTTTAATTTGGTACAGTGGAATAGCTTCAGATTAAAGTTATGGCCTCCAGATTGGGGGTGAGCATGTTCCTGCAGAATTGGCATGGCCTTGCTACATGGCTTCAAGTGGTGACAGCTGTTTGCTTCCTCACTATCAAATACTTAGGAATACTCAAGCCCCACCTAGCACTTTGAATAGCATTCCCTGAGCATGAAATATCTGCAGGGGCCCTTCAGTTGTGTGTCTGCAGGTTAGGCTTCAGCCAAGCTTAAACAGGAGCAAGGTCAATGCAGTGGCTGGCACATTGCTCTTAGCTTGGTCTGCTTGTGGTATTTCAGTGCCTACATTTTTCATGTATCCTGATGTCTCTATTCAGTAGCACTCTTCATAGATCTCAGTGCAAATGAAAGCTTTCTTAACTTTTGGCAAACTGAACCCTGTAAGAAGTGTGAGATTTTTCCAAAATCAAAGTTAAAGCTTTTGATACACTTCCTCATGCTTCTTCTGGGGTTCTTCCATTGGGTCTGCTATACTACAGTTTTAGGGAAAACTGGGATAAAGTCAATGTTCCATATGTTACTGTGCACAGCTTCTAAGATAATTGTTGTGAAACAGTAGGATTCTCTTGTGCTGGACTCAAGGGTTGCTTTATGGTCTCTTTTGTATAATGTTTCTTCAGTGCTTACAACTTTGAATTTTTAAAGACCGATTTTTTTTACTTGTAAGTTTCTCCAATATTGTTGCTTTAGCTCTTCAATTTCTTTAATTTTTAGCAAGATGAATATCATATGGTTCACCTGGTATGTACATCTCGGACACCCCCAAGTTCTCCAAAACCCAGCACCAGTAGAGAAGGTCACGGAGCGTCAACCTCCAGCAGTAGCTCAGTGAGTTTTTTCACACACAGGACATGAATTCCTTCTACGCTAAGGAAACTTGCCATTAATTTATTTTCTAACTTTTTATATTTGTCTGGAAAATGGTGTGTTGAATGTAGAGTATGCCATATGAATTTGTACAATTAGACTTGATTATTTAAGGATGTCATTTTATTTAAACAAAGATGATCTCTTTTTAAATTTAATAGTTATGTTTATTAGAAGATAAAGCACTACTTTTTCTAAGCTAATCTTTCTTTTTAACACTATTGAAAAGTACATTTTCTTTTCTCTCTATATACCTGTATCTTTGGCAGAAATTGCACAATATATTCAGAATTTTAGAAAAACTAAGTTGAGATTTGTTTTGTGAAAATTTACGATAGACCAGTCAAAATATTGCTGTTGTCATGAGATACAGGTGGAACTTGGCCAGGTTTTCTTCTGTTTGACAGGAGTTGGCCAGTATTTATGTATGAACTTGGAGCTAGTCACAGCGTCTGTAAGAGAGTCAAAAGTAGGAAGTGTTCTTGACACTTTTATTAGCTAAATTGTTTACAGAACATGTTTGTTTATGATGTTTTGAGCCCTCCCCTCCTCACACCCTCCGAAAATGATGACGGTCTTTGGTTGTATTGTTTTTTAAAAGCAGTTATGATTTCTGTTGAGAACTTGGTAGTTCTTGGGTTTTTCCAGAATTGGTACTATCACTAAGCAACACTTGAAGGTTAGTCAGAAAGGGATAGATACAATACCACTGTAGGTATGTTTCATCTGAGGTGTGTGGATTGTCAGCATATGGGAAATGCTCTTTGAGGCTGTCTGTCTTCAGTCTGCTGTTGATAGGGCCTGTGTCAGGCTGCTGTGTGACAGTCAGAAACATGAGCAGTTTAAGCAATGGTAGAGAGGGGCTGTGGCTACAACATCTTTTCAAAGGCTGTCTTTGTATCTCTGTTTACAGGCAGGACACAGGCAGCCTGCTTGGCAAGTGTAATTATTGCTGTGTACATCAGTCGTCAGTGTTGTATTTGAATGACTGTATTAATGACTGCTTAAAGCAGGCAGTATGCAAAGTGCTAAGTTCATAATACTTTGGAGGAAACAGCCTAAACCCAAAGCTTGAATGGCCTTTGTCCTTCTATTTGTTTTTTAATTTTACTCCTCCCCACCCCACTGTCTAGTGGTAAATTTTTCTTGTTTTCTTTGTAGGGTAAATGCGATTAAGTAATGCCACCTCCTCCCTTCCTGAGTTGTCAAAGTTAAAGAGGATTTTTTCCTGAGTAAATACTACAGTAATTCTTAGCAACAGGATTTAGGGATTTATTAAAACTGAAATAATGCATCTCAGTAGCCCCATTGTAATCTTGTTATGATGACAGTTTAGAAGCCAGGTATCAGAGGTCTGACGCTAGTTTCAGGTGTGTCCCTTGGAGCCTGAGTAGTTTCTAGCTGTTTCCCTATTCCCATTGATACTCCCCCTCCAGTGGTGAGCACAGCAATTTGGATTGGGCAGCTGGCATGGTGAAGAGGATGGTAGAAGGGGTAACTAAAGGTAAGGATAGAGGAATGGTATTTTAAGCCACTGTCTCTGAAGACACTCATATCCTGAAGTTGTAGTTACTTCTATTAACAGTAGCCACTACAATTTTCATTCCTGCTAAATATTCTTTCAATTAAGTTTTAGTTTGCTTCAGCTTTTTGAAACTATGATTCCCAGTGACTAGTGGTTTTCTCTGGAAACTATCAAGTGTTGAGTCTTTCTGAAAAATTCTTTTTTTTCTCCCCTTTGCACCTGAGTGCAATTTTGAATTTCTGTTTTTACTAAGGCTTGCCAGAACCAGTAAAACCACAGAAGACTTACCCAGTGTTTAGATTCTTAATAAAACTTGTGACAAAACATTAAAGCAAGTAGTTTTTTTAAGACATGGTAGTAAATCTTATAACAGTGGCAAAAGATCCACAAGCTTGATTTTATTTATTTTTAAGAATTTAGACCGTTCTGGATCAACTGCTGCACCCGCAAACCAAGAAGCTTCTTCTATGTCTTTGAACACTAGTGCAGATGGAGTGAGGCATCGTAGTCTTCCACAAGCACACAGCAATCCCACGCCAAGCCACCAGTTCCCTTATTTAATGCAAGGGTAAGTGAGACTGAAATAATCCTCGTTCTTTGGTACTCTTTACAGTGCTTTAAATGTTCAGTTGCAATTACAACATTATTATATTTGGCTAGTTCACCTTGAAGTATGTCACATTAGAAAAGTTTTCACATGAAGATTAGTGTTTTTAGCTAGGAGTCAGTCAAAGAGGAAGTGCTTTTGGTGCTCCCCTTCAGGCTGTTTTTAGATATTTTTCTTTATGCTTCCTATCCTCAATTTTCTTGGACAAGTGCAGCTTTAATATGGCTAGTATATGTAGTTACTAATGTAACTGGTAGAGTTACTACTTCTGGTTGTCTTTTTTGTCCTTTATTTTAACAGTCAACACCAAATTCTTAGCAGAATATGATGGTTTCTAGTTTTTGACACATAGGAGATGTAATCCTTCATTTCTCCATATTGGATTCAACTGTAGAAATGATATGCAGGTGTTTCGAGTACACGTAGTACTTGTGTATCTACAACAGAAAGTTTAAGGATTTTCATACATACCAGTAAAAGGGATAACCAAATGTAGATCAGGTCTGTTATTACACAACTATTAAAATAGTCCCTTTTTTTGTGCTTAAAAAGCAGCTTTACGAATTTTAACCTATGGGACCTTTGCAGCTGCTTAAACATGTTTTTGTTATTAGTAGCAGCAATAGTAGCTTCTTCCAAGGGGAAAACAGGAGGATGGTGTGTTCTGAGATGATAGCTGTCATTTCCTCAGGGAGCACTTTGAAGTTTCCTTTCTGACAAGGTGTTATCCCAGTACTGTATAGATTCTAGAAATCTACTTTGGAGAATGTTGAAACAAAAACCCTTAAAATATGAATGTGCTAACAGTAACATTGTTTCTGTTGCTGGAAAGAAAACCAAGAGCTGTTGAAACTTTATGAAGTTTCAGTTTAATTTACATGCTCTTAATAGAGGTGACTTAGACTTTACTACTCTTGCTAGTTTTCATCTTGAATTTGTTAATTTTTTTTTTATTATTATCTGAAATGTACTATCTGCTGGCAAGAGATTGCCTTCGGAGTGGGTGGAGACTTATGTTATTCTGACCAAATGCATCTTCACAGAAGTGGTCATACTTGCCTTTCTGAAAGCTAGGTTGTTGGGGAAGATGAAATAGAAAAGCCTTATAATTGTGACTGTTTAGACTTTGAGAATATGAAACATTACTGTTACGCTCTTACTCTCTTGCTCTGCTCTTTCTCTCTTCTCAGTCCTGCTCTGAGCTGTGGCTGGCAGCTCTTAGCAGGGCCTCTATACCCACACCCTAAGCAATAAACTGCATGCTCCAAAACTAGCCAGGACTTATAGAGATCTCTCATCTGTTTGTCCCATCACCTTCCATCCACATATCCACGCTAGGTGACACCAGGTTGACTGTCAAGACTGGTGTTGGTGTAATGTAAATTAATTCCAGAAGCAATTTATTATGTGTTGTGTAAATGACTAATCTGTAACAAGTTTTAACATTTTCCTAATTAGCTTTTCACACAGACATATTCTGAGTGAGTTTTTGTCAAGTGTGGTGGACTTGAAAAGACAATAGAATCATTATTTAGTCTTTAGGCTGAATTAATTTGCATCAGTTTGGAAGACATTGCTGTCTTGGAAACAAGGAATAACATTAAAAGTACTAAGTCTGTGACTTGCTATAGCTAGCATGTAATGTGGATTGAGAGGAGTGGATTTGTAGACTGAAAGAAGTGCTGAGAACCTGACATGACTGTACATATTTCAGGGGTTTCAGTCCTTCTTGGACTATTTCTAGCTTGGCTATCGGGAATAGGGTCCTGCTTGTGGCTGTGGTGCATTAGCAGTGCACCCAAATCGGATATTTCAATTTTGTGTAATCCAAAAGGAATCCAGATGGTGATCCAAGAGCATTCTGTGTTGCAAACAGAACTGTAGTAGAGCAAGTGACTGGAGGTTTCCAGGAGTGCATTCCTAATCTGAACAGAATTGCCAAAATAAATGAACCCTTAATAATCCTAGGCCTTTTTTTTTGGAAAGTATTTTAATGGAATGCTGTCAGTACTTGAAGTAGATCTTTGACTGCTGGCTATTAGCTCTGCTCTACTCCAAATAATGTGTGCCCAGTGCCTGCTGGAGTCTGCTTGCTTCTTTAAAAACCCTTTTTAATGCTTCAGTAATCTTTTCAGATGCATCTGCTTTTGCTTTTAAGCACTGCTGCTTGTATTCCAGCAGTAAGAAATGCCCTCTGTTTTTAGCTGTCTCTTAAACATTTGGGACAATGGGCTCTAGTTTTAATGTAATTTATATGCAGATCAAGACTTGTTAGGAACATGAAGATTCATAGCTGAAACTGGCGTTACTTTGTTAATTTTTCTTTTATTTTCATGACCAAACAACTTTTATTCTAGCTGCATGATGAACTGTAGGCACTACTGATGGGGAAAGATCTCCAGGTGTTTGAAAATCTATGTAAGGGTCAGTTTCCCTGGGCATTTTGCAACACTTGATTGATTTGTACATATAAGTACGGTGAATGTTAGATGATTAAATTACGGTTTCGATGTTTTTTCAGCTCCTGGCTTAAAGCTGCGGTGTGAGAGTTGAACATACTTCAGGAAAACAGCATTTAAATCAGATTGTTAGATTATTACAGGGGAAAAAATTAAAACTTTTTGTTGCTTTTAAGCTTTTGCAAATGCTGTTTTTAAAAAATCTAAACTTGAGGTGGGACTGGGAAAGTAGTTCATGTATATACCAAGTTAGTCTTTAGCTGTGGGGAGCAAGCACAGCGTTGTCTGCTCCTGTGGACTTTGTTGGGGATCAGGGCCTGTGCTGTGCTGCGCAGGTACAAACATCACACACATGCTTAGCCCTGACAGGGTTTGCATTTTAGACTGGAGAGCTCTTGGAAGCAGTAAACGGACAAGAGACGTCAAGGCAGTGAAATCATTTTTCAAGTGTGGGTGGCCCATCTAGTGAAATGCTTTCATGTTGTGCACACAGTAATGTTTGAAAGCAAGCAACAAAATGACATACTGACATGACAGCATGCAGTATATCCTAGCACATAAATACCTTGCTGCATCAGTCACCTTTGCTCACTGTATTTTCTTCTAAGTAGCAAGTAACATAGCAGAGGATACTGAAATACCACCTGAAGTTGATATCTCAAGCTTTTAAGTCTGAATAAAAATTCTTGGTTTTTTGCTAATGGTGAGCAGTATCTTCGTGCTAACCCTACCTTCAAATTCAGTGCTGGTTAGTTCATTTGGATGTCTTCTGTAGACCAAAAGGAGTAGTTTTGTGCTTTTTAGCCATCCTGAGGAGCACTAAGTGTCGTTTCAGAATATTCTGAAGCTACCTCTACCATTTGAACTGTTTTCTGGCTTATCCAACTATTCTTCTATTGTCTGCTGTGCTTTGTTCTCCAGTCTTGGAATGCCTGTACAAATCCTGTTTGCTTCTTTGTTCTTACACTGTTGGTGCCATTCTTTTGAGATACTCTGCTTCCTATCTCTTTCTCCTTCTTTTGGAAAAAGATGAGGAGAAAGTATCTGTGCTACTTCACTTTTTCCTTTAACAGCAAGGTGCCTTGCTTTGCTGAGATCATCTTCCTTTGTGGAGGTTCTTCTCTCTGAAATTCATTGTTACAGAGTAAAGATTTGTTTCTGAATTTTATAAGCTAGCTTAATACTGTGGCAACTGTAATAGCTGTATAATTGACAACATCTGCCTCCATTTGATTTTTGATGAGTGAACAAAATACTGCTGTACTAGTTGGCATTCTAAGCCAGAAAGAAGCCAGTTGTAAGCCAGTCCACTTTTGCTTGATTAATGAATCCAAGTCTTGAAAAATTAAAGTCTTGCTTCTCAAAAAGTCACGTCTTCTAGAAAAGCTATTGGGGAAAAAAAAATTAAAAACTCACCACAGTATTTGAATGGGAAAGAAAAGAACGTGACATAACTGAACTTCTGTTTGTCTTGTTTGACTGGCTACTTAATCTACTATTAAGCATTAAGACATCAAGAAAGTAGCTTTCAAAAGAGTTTGAAAGAAAGGCGAGGCTCAAATCTGGTAATATTTCCCAAAGATGTATCTGTGAGGGCAAGCTGTTAGCCTAAGGCCTCTCAACTTTTTTTGAGGTCAACAGAGCAGTTACAAGGAAGCACCCTAAAATCCTGATGAGAAAATGAAGTGGCAAATTCCTTCAGAACTCACCCAGGCAAGTTGAGTAGTGCTGCTTTTTGGTGACTGGGGTGGACTGAGATCCTCCCTGTTCAAAACCCCTTCTGATACTCTACCTGCTTGAAATGGAAACATTGCTCAGTGATGTGTCTCAGCACAGTACTTAGGGACACTCACGTGGAATACTTAAATCATCTTTACATTTTGAGGGCAAATGTTTTGTGAATTTTGGAGAAGTCTCCAAAATATCTCTCCAAGTGCTTGCCAGTTCCAGGGATAGAAAAACCACATTCTTATAGCTTGCAACTGTAAATCATGATGAATGTTTTTCAACAGTAGCTTCATGGCGTTGCTGTTTCAACACATTAATTATGCATAAATAAATAGCATCAACAGGGCTGCTAGTTAACCCTTTCAATTTTTAAAATAAACCTTGAATAATAATGCCTGTGACTGTCTCAGTTTGTGTTTGGTATCAAGAAAGTACTTTGGCTTTCTTTTTTTTCTCTCCCCCCCCAACTGTTGTCAAAACAGGTCATGGCTAAATGCAAACGTAAGAGTTTTAGCAGAGGTCATGGAGTTGCATGGCAGGTTCTTACCCAGAATTACAGTGAAATACTTACTCGTGTGTAACTTGGAAAAAAGATTTTAATGTCTTCCTCCCATCTTTCTTTCTGGGCATGTCGTGTATATCTTAATGCCTGGTAGACTAATGAAATCTCTTGGTGCTATCTTTACAGGGAGTGCCTTACTTAGGGAACAGGTGTAGTCTGCAGTACAATTACAGCAGTCTCAGCTTTTGGTACCTGCAGTCTGAATAAACTTTTCTTCATGCTTTATACTCTCATGCTGTCCTGAAAGATGTCCTGGTTTACTACAGTTCACTACATCAAAATCTTTTGGGAAAGAGTTGGAAATCTTGCCAAAAGATGCTATATGCTCTAGGAGGTAAGAGAGGATAAGAAGTCTAATAGCAGACAAAACCAAACCTAAAACTTATGTACAGGAGTTTTTTCTCTCTTGCATGTGAATGAGAGTTAAAAGCCTCTAGGGAGCAGAATCACATACGCTCAAAATATTGAAGGGGGGGAAGTAAATCCTTTACAGTGTTCTTAGTTGCAATCTTCAGAAGCTGTATCTGAAAGATTAGTTTGTTGTCTTTGCTTATGTTATTTCTTCATATGTCTCTGATCACAGTGATATTTCAGTATGTCTCTGATCACAGTGATATTTCAGGTATTGCTTCTAAAAGAAGACTATGGAAAATAGTAAGTTTTCCCTTTAGAGCCCCTGTAGACCTGAATTTAAAAGGAATTGTATAAAAGAATTTCTGCAATTAGGACAGTCTTGAAAAATTTCCAGCATTTTTTTTTTTTGTCCCAGAGATGAAGCTAGTGACACACCAAGTACAAAACCAAATTTTCTTTCTATGGAAATAACTTTGCTTATTCATTTCTTTTATGAAAATGTTTTTGGAATGGGTTGGATGATCTCACTATATGTTGTTTCAGTGCGTTATTTTAGGGGAACAAATGAGAGGAGAAATGCTACTTTAATTGTGTTTAATATTAGCATGCTTTTTAAATGTCACAATTCAGAGCTGAATATTTTCCTTCAAATCATTTTCTAGCAATATAGGCAACCAGTTTCCAGGCCAAGGTGCTCCTGCTGGATTTTCTATGTATCCTGCATTCAGTCCCTTACAGATGATATGGTGGCAACAGATGTATGTACGTCAGTACTACATGCAATAGTAAGTCTGCATTATTTTAGTACTGAGCTACACTAGTGAAAAGAATACATTACATTTTTTTTCAGGATCAAAATGTCTGTGTTTATTTTGTCTATCTCTGTTTTATACTTAGTTTTGTCCAGCAAATTACAAAATCTAGTCTTGGATTAGAATTAAATTAATGTCTTAGTAAATAAAACTCTAAGGGAAAATGCAGTTTGTTTTGACATGTATTACATCTGGAACTGTAGCAAAGATGACAGACTTAGTAATTATGCTACATGTTTTCTGACAAACCAGGTTTATGTTTAAATTTTTAGCCAAGCTGCGGTTTCAGCCCAAGTGACTTCCAGCACTGAGCCAGCAAGATCTGCAGTTGCCCAGGCTGTAAACTCAGAACGTGCTCCTGCAAATGAGCCTGCAGCAGTGCCAAATGTAGCTGTCCAGGAGAACAGGCCTGTAAACCAAAATGTTCAGATGAATGCACAGGGTGGCCCAGTAGTGAATGAAGAGGACTTCAACCGGGACTGGCTGGACTGGATGTACACGTTCTCTAGAGCAGCAATTCTTCTGAGCATTGTATACTTCTATTCTTCTTTCAGTCGGTTTGTCATGGTAATGGGAGCCATGCTGCTGGTTTATTTGTGAGTACAACAGTTGAGTATAGCTGCAGAGCTGAGATGTGGAGTATGGTGCTAATGCTTATTCCATTTAAAATAAAAAATTATCCACATGCAAAGATTTACACACTGCTCCTTTACAGTAGGTAGTGTCTGTTAAAAAAATAAATTTAAACAAGTAGAGAAACTGATGTGAAGGAAGAAGCAATTCTCAAAATGTTTTTACAGTGAGTTGGATACCTCTTGTACCTCTTGTACCTGGAACACAATGTTCTTACATATTGGTGATATTAATAGATCAGTATTGTTGAAATGTAGCATTTGGGGTTGAAAATTTAGAAAACAGGGGTGAGGGGAGGGAAGCTCATATAGGTCAAGCATATACTTGCATAAACTTGAACTTACTGCTTAGATATGAAATTGCAGAGCCAAGCTCATGTATATTTGCGGAATAACTTATGGGATGTGTGCAGTACATTTTCTTAGTCAGAGTTAAGGTAGTGGTACCATAATGGTGGAGTACTAGATCTGGTAGAATTACAGAGACATAAAATTTTTTAACTACATGTCATAAAGACCTAAGCACATTCTGTGTTTAGTTGAGAAATACCAGTACTGTTGTCATCACTTATTTTTGCATATGAAGATACCTTACTGATGTAAATAGAAGTGGAAAACAGAAGTAATGCTTGATATTTTGGAGTGATATCATTCACTGAGAGTTTCCTTACATTGTAATCTCAGTCCTAACTAGGACTATTCTTTCATATAGGTAGGTTAGTTGGAATCAGAATATAGATGCTTGGAAATGTAGGAGAGGCTTATTTTATTTACAGTGGTGATGTGCTTCAAGCATTAGCTGAAGTTCAAATTGCTTTTTTCCACAGAAATTTAAATTTAATCAAATAAAATTAATGCTGGCTTTAGAAACTTATTTAACTTCAGTACTTTAAAATGGGGAGGAGACCCATAAAAAGTATTCTACATATTTAATCACCTAATTATGGTACATTGTTTATCTTCTGGAACTGAGGGCTGTCAACAGCAAGACCTTAATGCACTGAAGACACTGAAGAATAGCCATTCAATCTAGAAGGATAAATTACAGAAAAATAGATGTAACCTCATTAATTTGAAAATACTTACAGAATTTGCTGCAGTAGTTAGCTGTAGAAGAAAAATCTTATTGTTCCTTTCAAAAGAGAGGTTTTCAACTGTTCCACTTTCTTACATAGACACCAAGCTGGATGGTTTCCCTTTAGGCAAGAGGGAGGCCAACAACAGGCAGCCAATAATGCAGAAGTGAACCGTGATGGGCAACATGCAAATAATCCTGATCTTGAAGAGATGGTGAGTAAGGGCAGACATGTGTTTTGAGACTCATATGTATTATATTGTAAAGTATGCTGTAGTGCCTGGACAGAAAGCCAGCTTTTGTGGAGTGGAGTTGGTTTAACCAGAAAGCTTTCAGCATTGTCCTCAGGTTGTGCCTGCTGCTTAAACTCTGTATTTCTCCAGTCTGACAATTACTGATTGCCTCTACTTCAATCACAGACTTTCTTCATGCTAGTTACTTCAGGAAGTTGTTCTGAGAGAAGTTACTTAATGTAGGAAGATACTGCTGGTTACCTTATGTCAGAATTCTGAAAAGAAGCAGTTGAATTGCTTCAATTTCTGTTTTTAAAGGAGCGACTCATGGATGATGGGATTGATGAAGACAACGGAGAAGATGCAGGTGAAGATGGCAATACAGAGCAGCAGCCTGGATTCATGGCTTCTGCTTGGTCCTTTATCACAACCTTCTTCACATCACTGATCCCTGAAGGGCCTCCACAGGTTGGCAATTAAAGTGGAAAAGGAACTGTGTCAGGCAGCCTCAGTAGCCATACGTAGAAGTGGAGCAGATTCTAGAGAGTGTTCTAAATACAGTGCAATTTCTGAAAATTTATAATGTTAATCTTTTTGATCATGGTGTACAAAAATGTTGGGTTTTTTTTTGCTTTCTCATGCATTGAATATTTTAAGCACAAGTGGACTACTAAATGCTTTCTTTAAGATTCTTCTTTTTCTGAAGAATAAAATGTAAAGATATTGGTCTTCCATGTTTTGTTTTAATTTCAAATGCATGTTAGTCTGAGGCAAAGAGCTTGTATGTAATCTGCACCGTTACCTCTTTTGAAGAGCTGTTAAAAGTGTAAATGCTGATAGACCTTTCCAAATGCTCTCCATTTACCTGAATAATGAATCTTGTGTTTGATGCAGGGTATGAATTCTCATGTGGGATTTGGAATTTATATAATTCCTGAGAGAATGCAGTTAACACAACGGTTACTTGTTAATGGCATGTTGTCTTCATGTCAGAAAGTAATAAGCTTCTTCATTTAAAAAGCTGAGAGCTTTTTCTTAAGACTGTACTGAAGTTCATTAAGGTTGGAGGTATTTGACAGCTCTTCAAAGGCAATTGGCAGTGATGGGATAAACTTTAAACGTTTGATACATGCAGTACTTTTTAAGGAGAATATAGCTGCACTGGGGCAAAACATGTACATTAGGTTTTTTAATAAAAACTGTTATGGTAACTCTTTTGGATGTTTATATGCATATTTGAATGCAAATGACTAAATTGTGCCTCCTTAAGGATGAAGATATGATCAATTTGAGAGTGTAATAAAGTTATCATGGTGGCATTACTGACATTGACCAAAGTGATGTGTTTGTAGCAGGATCTATACAGTTACAAGTATGATCTCAGCAGCAGACTATCTGTCTTCTTTAACTTCATTAACCTAATTAAAACTGAGAAAAAGGAGTGCTATGTCAGGGTTTTGGTTGCTTTCCTTAATCATAAGTCAAGAAAATAGATTTGGTTTTGTTCTTAATTCTGAAGTTATTGTGTGCTCTCTAACTTAAAAATGTCTGCAAAGATTCCATTACACTACTACCAAAGGAAAGCCTGTTTGACTGCCAAGTACAGGGCAGAACTCTTGAATACTCTGAATGAGTGATAAATAGGGATTTATTTTTCTCTTGCTTATGTTAAACTGCTATGCAGCAAAGTTTTAAACCCAAAGAAAACCTTTTAAGTTTCACAAGTTTGTCACAGGAGAAATAGAAATATAAGTCTTAAAAGCATCAATTATGTTATTTGTTGTATAGGTAGCAATGATGAATGTCATTTTTAATTATGAAGTTTTCCTATTTTTACTATGGGAAGTTGCTCTCAGTTTAGGTTCTTCACTGCATATACATAAAAATGTAGACCTTGTCCATGAAACGTTACCTTTTTAGTTTGGCAGATGGATCTAACTTGACTAATATTTAAGAGCTGCTACAAAAATGTACATGTTTGAAGAAGTGTCACAAGTGTCTTGAATGTCATAGGCCGTACTTCTGGAATACATTGAAGAAATTTCATCTGTTCGACCTATGTGTTCTCTCACTTTTACCAAAGCTTTTCTTTTACTATTTTTCATTTTGCTCTTGTGTTAGCATACCTCTAAGCTGTGCTGTTATGATCTGACAGTATCTAGCTATCAGCAGCCATTTGTTGCTTCTTACTGATGTTATTCAGATTGGTTTGTTTTCCATGCTGTAGGAAGCAGTTAGTGGCAGCTCTCTGCTATTAGCAGACTAGATTTAAAAAGCTGCTCTTACGCTGTTAGCCATGGTTTGGTTAAAAAGTGTAGAATTGTCACTGCTGGTTTGTATTTAGACAAGGATAAATTTGACAGGTTTCACAAGGTTGAAATAGTTAAATGAGAGATTCTGGCAGTTGGTTGGATGTTGAGGGAGATGTTCTGAGAGCTTTAACCAGAACACAGAGCTGGAGTGATGCATCACAGAGGCCACATTTCCATGAGATCATTTTAAGGTCATCAAATCTCCCAGCTTCCGCAACTTACCAAGATACAAGCAAGGAAAAGCAAAAATACAGTTACTGAGGAAAGTGAGGGAGAAATAACAGTGAGATAGGAAGCATTACCAAAGAGTTGGAGGCAGAAGAAAGCTACTGGCAGAAGAAAAATAAGATAAGGTTGTGATCATGAGTAAATACAAAGCAAACATTGAAAAGCAGATTGAGGCAGTTTTTAGAAAAGGAAAGAATGTGGTGAAAATTAGTCAGACAAGGTTGTTGCATGTTTTTTCTGAGCAATTTGCATATAGAATTGAATAGCATATGAAGTATAACAGGTGATGATGGGAGAGAAATTAAAACCCTAGGAAAAATAGTTACTTTTTCTTAGTATATCCTTGTAGAAACTGTTCAATAACATAAACCAAAACAATTATGTAGTACATGGCTCTAGGCAAAGCTGGATGCAGAACTGTATTAAATCTGTGGCATGAAATGTATCAAAAGGCATGAGGATTAAAGCACCATAGGATATGACCAGTTGACCTGTACATCGCACACTTTTGCAACTTTGAATATAGAAAAAGTGATTAAAATTGATTCTTTCCTTTACCTTGCAGGAGGACCTGAAATGACAGATGCATTTAGATTCCTCTAAATGTAGGTTATCAGTGAGTCTATGGCAGCGTGTGTGATACCTTCATGGAGCGTTACTCTAAGAGACGCTGATATCAGAAACAGCCACAAGTGAAGCCCATTCCCTCCACAATACATCTGCTGTGAAGACACAGATGAGATCAGCAGTGCTGATGGAACAGGTGTATGACAAAAACAAAACATGCATGATTTCTGCAGACCGTACTTTGCAAAACACCTCTCAGCTGCTGTGTATCCATACATAGGCGTGCACTTCTAAAGCCCAGCTTACATGGAGTTTACCAGTGCCACTGTTGGCTTAACAGGTTGTCATGGTTTAACCCCATAGTTGGCAACTATTTACTATGCAGCTGCTTGTCCCCTTCCCTAGTTCTCCGCTCCTTCATCGAATGGAGAGGAGAATCAGGAAAAACAAGTATCTCATGGGGTGAGAGAAGAGCAGTCTAGTAATTGAGATAAATTGAAATACAATGGTAATACTAATAATTGTAGTAAAAAGGATACAGAGAAAACTCAAGAAAAACAAGGCACAGTACAGTTGCTCAACACCTGCTGCCAAATGCCCAGCCTGTCCCTGAGCTGCACATTCAGGATAGCTTCCCCCAGTTTATATCCTGGGCATGAGGCTCTATGCTTAGAATATCCATTTGGCTAGTTCAGGTCAGCTGTCTTGGCTGTGTTGCCTCACAGCCTCTTGTGTGCCTGCTCCAGGCAGAGCATGGGAAACTGAGACCTTGATTTAGGGTAAGCACTGCTTGGCAACAACAGAAACTTCAGCGTGTTATCAGCATTGTTCTTACACTCAATCCAAAACACAGCACTTCTCAGTACTGGCTACTAAAAAGAAAATTAGTTCTATCCCAGCCAAAACTAGGACACAATTGTAACATAAAGTCAAACTGGAGAATCCTTGGGTACAAAATAGTGGACAAAAGGATCTTTTTTCTCCTATTGTGAGCTTGCCATCTCTTGCTCACGCTACTGCTTGGTTGGGAAACCTTGAGAGGCAGAATTGGGTTTCGAGTTGTCCCCTGTTGCCCTTGAATTCAGGTGACTCAGAAGTTACCACCTGATGTTCCAGGAAAAGTTTGCTTCAGTCTAAGACAGTGCTACCTTCTTACTATTGGTGCAGCAAAAAAAGGAAAGAAGGAAAAAACCCAAACTATTGTCAGTGGTGTTTGTAATCTTAATAGCTGATGCAAAATGACTGATGCTTCCATCAGATGGTAGGATTAGTCATGTTTCTGCTGCTTATTTCCTGTACATACTGAAGCTTTTCTAGTGTAATTCATATTTAGCAGCCTTTGCTGTTGATAGGAAGCAGTTCAGAATTTATCCCAGTGAGTGTGAACTCTGACCTATTTTTTGATATATGTGGGTGGGCTGCTGTGGGCCCAAGTGCAGTCCAGCTGGGTGCACCCTTGTTAGTAAGGTTGGGGGCCCTGCCTTTACTCCAGCCAGCTGCCAAAGCCTCCAAGGTGCTATGGGAAAGCTGTGATGCTGCTGGCATTCAAGTTAAGGGGGTTAATGCCAGCCTGGCTGTTCCTGTGGGTGGGGTACTCTTCTTTCAGATTCCAGTGTTAGTATGGGTGTGATGATGCAAACTGGGAATGAGTTACTTCATCACTCACAGCCTTCAGTCGTTTCAAATCTGCCGCTTGTGTAACTAAAAAGGTAATACAGGGTTTCATCGTAATTCCAAAAAAGGAAGTATTGGCTATTCTGCATTGTGGTGGCTCTGCAACAGTGGTAGATCTCAAGTACCTGTTCATCTGCAGCTTCTTTCTTTTGGCTGGATTTATTCACTTGCAGATGTCTCTGCAAGCTCTTGCTTTTGAAGGAAGCCGGGTGACTGATGTGAACATTTACCAGTTTAGACTAAATCAAGGACAATCGACCCAGTAGCACTGATTGGAGAGGAGGGAAGCACATAGTGGACATGAAGGAACTGCCCATAAATGTGTCCATAAATCATGTCCATAAAGAGGCTAGGAGTTCCTAACTTCTTTTGCATTTGAAGTAGTGTTCAGTGGGAGAATTTCCATGGAGCAGCATTTCCACTTCTTTACCAAGACAATTTTTCTCCTCTTTATCTGGATTAGTTTGTGCTTGTTTTAGACGTCGTTTAAACAACATGAGGAAATGTTGCTGTATAACAATATTTTTTTTTTCCTTTAATGCAGGTTGGTGATGTTGGTGGATGGTTCTTGCATAGTTTTAGCTGTCCTAGGAATAAACTGCAATATTACTGATAATTTTTGGAGTAGGGAGCTTATACCAGGGCAGCTGCAACTGGAGTTTGCTCACAGTGGTGAGGTGTGTTTAAGGAGGGGAAAACTTAGAGAAAAAACTGTTGACATGTTTTTCCCTAGGTTTGCAGAAATCTAGCAAGGGAGAAGCTAGATGTGAGGAGCTCATGACACAAATGTAAATTGGGTTGTGGATATGTTCAGTTTTAAAAGATGAAGGGCTTTTTTGTGCACGTGCACACGTATTTCCTTTATGGCTTTAGAAAGACTGCTGACCTTAACTGCTGCTAGGAAAGGAAAGCCAAAACCTGGTCTTCGTGTTAAAGTTATCATATTTGGGTGGCTTTCTTGGAGTGTTTTGTTAGTAATTTTGTGCGAGGTCAAACCGTAGCCATGAAATAACCGCAGCAATGTGAAAATACGCTGCTGTAAAAATAAATGAGCCGCTTGTCTAGCCGGTGAGCCACTTGACGCTCTAATTTGTCAGCCAGAGAGAATTAAGGAAATGAGTAATCGACAAAATAAGAGCCCGTCATTGGTGACGCGTAACCGGCCGTGCTGAGGGCAGGGCCGGGCCGTGCTGAGGGCAGGGCCGGAGCCCGCCGCCGCTCCAAGGAGCCGCTAGATGGCGCCGCCGCCCACCGCTCCCGCGGCTCGGGCTCCCGCGGCTCGGTTGCGGGCCAGCCTTTCGCTGCGCTCCTGCCGGCGGAGGCACGGGGCTGCAGGTGCCGCTTGGGCCGCGGACGGCGCTCCTGGCTTCGCTTCGTGTGTGGGAAAAGCCCGTTATGTGCTGGTCCCGCGGCAGCAGGTCACTGTGGTTAGTGAGCGTGCAGAGCAGAGGTTCTGTGTTTATAAAGGTGTTTCTTTTCACTGTTACCAAGACTCTTTGCTAGCAGGAGTGTGGCGTTCGCCTTCAGGAGATAGCTTTCCCTTCAAAAAATTTGCATCCCCAAGCCAAAGCATCCCTAGCGCAAGCCCTCCTGCGGTACCCTAGAGGTGAGTTCCTGCAGCTGGTGTGAGGGCTCGCTCACTCCGTGAGTCCTGCGTGAGATAAGTGGATGAAGTATTGCGAGGGAGCTGCCAAATTGCTCCCATTGTTGTAGCTTTTCTCTAGCTCGAGGGCTTCATATTCCACACATGCCTCCAAACAGCTATGTCTGTAGCTTGCCTGTTCCCGAGCCGCTGGATTCTCCCATTCAGGTACTTGTGGTAATGCTGCTGCTTGGTGAAGCAGTGCTGCAAAAAGCTAGGCGCCCCACCGTCTTCATCTGGTTGAAAAAACCCAGCCTCCAGACTATGTGGCACAGAGTAGGCTCTGGGAAATGTGGAATCATCAGTTTATTGAGTTGTATGCTAGTTTTCCAATGCTGTTGATGTAAAAGATTTTTTTTTTTTTTGCCCTGTGGCCAGAAGGATGCAGTGCAGTACGTAAATTACAGCATGAATACTGTTAATTAAAATTATTAGACATGACGTGGCTTTGATATGTCTTAAATTAATTTTCCAGTCAGTTAGATGTAATACAGAAGACATTGTGGGCAAATAAGCTAGCAAATAAGCAATGATGTATGGACCCATTTCCACTTTAGAACAAGTATTTTTTTAATTGCTGAAGCAAACAGTTGTCTTAACTCATTTGAATCATTCCCAGGTGCTGCTGTGGAGGACAATTGATACCTTCTTACTGCTGTTTTGCCAATTGCATTTCTCTAGGGAGGGCTGGAATTTCTATGGCCTTGGTCTGAAGGCTTTTGAGGCCCTATACTAAGCCAGGTCACAGGATCTGCAGAGATCCAGTACTGTAATACTGGTGACGTTACCCAGTGTCACAGCACAGCACTAGGCAGGGGCAGAAGCTTGTAGAGGTAGTCAGCTCATGAGGAGTTTCAGAGGTTGGATCAGTTCTCTGGTCTCATTCCCAGCATGGGCACATGAGAAGTTCAGCTGGTGCAATGGAGGAGGGCAGCATGATGTGTCATGAGAACACTATTCAGCAGCAGTATCTTAAGGGGACAATGCTGTCAAAGATTCTGTCTCATGGGACCACAGTTATTGTTCCAAAGTCCTGTTCAGGAACTGGGAATGCACATTTTTAATGTACTTAACCAGCTTAGACAGCATGTTGGGTTCGAATTTCAAGAGAAACATGTAAAAGTAAAATATAGGCAGAACCTTAAAGCAGTTGTCCCTCTTCTTCATCTGGTGTTTGCATATCTGGATTTGGGACTGTTTGCACTGTACAAAGAACTGGCCGCAAAGTTATCTGAGCTATTACAGACATGCATAATTTTACTTGTATATAAAATATATATTATCATATATCCTTCAATTTCTCTCTTCCTTGGCTTATTTGTGTGTCTACAGTAATGCCAATTTCCTTTCATTTTTCTCTGTACTGACTTCACTCCCCTTTTTGTGACTGGACTTTAAGGAGCTTCCATGTGTAAAATGTGAGGCATAGATTGGTGTGATAACCATACAGTTAAAGTTTGCTATTCTTGTTTTGGCATTTCTCTGCTTCTGGGGGAGTGGTGTAGCACGAAGATGGGCAGTGGCGAAAAACAGATGGTGAAGCTCAGGGAATACGTCATGAGGAAAAACTGTTGGGAAGGTCTCTTCCTCTTTTCTATGTGTTTGTAAACATTCTGAGATGCCTTATGTTTTTTAAAGAAGGAGGTAGAATTTTAATATTTATTGAAGGGAAATAATACCAGATTTTTTTGTCAGCCAAGCTGACCCCCGCTTCAAGTGGTGTAATTGTCCGTCACTGAGGGTCTGCAGTGTCCCAGCAGTACCAACAATAGTAAGATCACAAAGACAAGTGAGTTTTCAAATCAGATACTTGGGAGCACAATTAGCATCATTGAAACAGGTTTCAGAGAGCTTTGTTGATGCCATGAGAGCGTCTCTGTCTTAAGCTGAGAGAGAGCCTGTTGCCTTGGTATCCACAATGTAGATGATACCACTTCATATTCTCTAGCCCTTGTGAAGCTGGAAGATAAAGAAATGAGGTCAAAGAACATCAAAGGTGAATTATCCTGATTTTCTAAGTTTTCTATAGAGTTTATTGCACTGCCCTTCTGCCTGTGTAGAATTTTCCATTTTTTAAGAGGAAAAAATTGGAATTGCATACATGGATAATGGTCATCTCAAAAATCAATTTGATTTTGATTTTAATGGCTACAGTAATGTTTTTGCCCATTGTAATTTAGTAGCTCTAGTGATCTTCCTTGTAGGGATAACAGACTGACTCACTGTGTATATTCACACAGACATGCAAGCACTGACCCCAGTCACATGTATATTCAAGGAGCTGCTGCTTAGTTTCGTACAGCCTGTTCACATACACCAGCAGATTCTGCTGCAAGATGGTTTATGTGTAGAAGAGGAATGATGGGTTCTAGACTGTCAGATTTTGCACCAGGACATATATATATGCAGTATAATGTATAAATATACAAACCTTTCTGTTGTTTTAAAAAGACAACTGTCATGTCAAGGGCATCAGGGTATTAACACAAACGTGTAATTAACATTGCAATAAAGTCATATGAGCTACTGGTGAAGGACCTCAGTGGGATTGCAAGGAAGTCGGGCTGACACTTTGGGAACAGAAATAATAAAAGAAAATCCAGTGTTCGAAGAGGTGCACTATCCAGGACAGATTAATAAAGCTAAAGGTGATGATAATTCTCTTTTCCCAGTATGACAAAGAAGGAAAAAGGCATAACACTAGTCAAATGAACACACTTTGGATTAAATATTTGTGGGAAGAATGGTGAAAGAAAAAAAATCTACTGGTATAATGCTTTCAATCATGCTTGCAGATACTCAGCCTTATATTTACAAACAGGTGGGTTTCTATAATTAAATTTCATCTGTAAAATCTAGGTGGGAAAACAGTATCTAGGACTAGTAGGATCCAGATAGTCTTGTGCCCAGTAATTTGCAGATTTCTTCACTAGTCTTAATGGGAGCCTGATATTGGTACTATAGACTCCAGCAGTGAAGAAGTGATTGTCAGAATCAAACCAAACAGCTTGGGTTTACTGAATGCCCATGGAATTATTTTAAATTAAAAGGTTGTTAAATAAAACTAAGGTGCTTTATTTCAGGAGAGCAAACCTTGCCAGGAATGAATGGATCAAGGGGAACTAATAAGCTCAAGGATTTTTTGTTAGAGGTACCTTGGAGCTGCTGACATCAGAAGTACAGAACTCAGAACTTGCCTTGACACTGAATAAAGACAAAATCTTTGTAAGAAAGTGCTGGAGAGACAATTGGAACATGAAACGTTGTGTCTGGCAGACCAGATTCTATAGTCGTTTGAGGCAATTTATTAGTTTAGATGGTTAAGATAAGGACGAATACAAAAGCTAGATAAAGAAGAGATAATGGGAAGCTTGGCTGACAGGGGGATTACAGAGTTGTAGACATGTTTTAAACATAGCCCTGAGGAGAAGAATTCATACTGAATAGTTCAGTTAATGATCTTGCATAAAAACTAGCAGTGTTTCTAAGGACAGATTACCATGGGCAGTGAGATGGTAATCGGGTAACATCCCTTCCCTGTGGGCTTTTCCAGTAGGTCATGTGTTGTGGTCACAGTCCTCCTAGCCAGGGCACATCTGTGACCAGGCTCTGGAGTGCCAGTGAAACTTGGTACTGACATGAAGTTATGAGGCACCAGCAATATGAAGAGGATGGTGGTTAATAAGAATTACTCTTGCAAACCAAAAGCACAGCACTTGGAAACAGCAAAGGAAGAGTACATAGGACATGGTACATGATCAGATGTTTACAGGGAGTCATAGGTGCCAAGTAACCAGGAAAAAAAAAATCTACAATCCTGATGTCTTAAGGTACCTCAAATGAGGAATTGGCAGAAGAGTAGGAATTACTAACTCCACTGTTCAAGGGGTTAATGTACATTGCTGTGTGTATTTCCACTCTCTCATTTTCACCACAGATAATCTCCACAGTGGAGTGGTGTGGAGGAAAGAGACACCTGGATGACCAGAGAATTTAAATCATCTAAGAAGGTGAAAACAGAAATTATGAATGTTGCCTATGAACACATCAAGGAGATAAACTCTGTCAGGAAGAAAAGCTCTTTGGTGTGAAGGACAAAACTGGCCTAAAGAGAAACTGTTGTAATTTCCAAGAGTAAATTTGGGCGAGAATATAATTACTAACCACGAAAGTGGTATCTTCCCAAGAAGAGTGATGGGGGCGAAGACCACAGGTAGGTGTAAGGTGGTGCTCAAGGAATCCTGTTACAGTAGAGTTCCCTTTCAGTTCTCTGATCTAGCACCCTGTTACCAGCATGTTCTTTCAGGGTCTGCAGTTTGTGAGGGAGTATTCAAAGTAGCAGGACAATCATGTATCAATGCAGCAATGCCATAAAAGACCAGCAGGTCCAGAGATGTGATATTTCTTCTCTACTCTGCTCTTGTGAGACCCCACCTGGAGTACTGACTCCAGGTCTGGGGTCCTCAGCACATGAATGTCGTGGATCTTTTGGAGTAGGTCGAGAGGAGGGCTACAAAGATGATCAGAGGGCTGGAGCACCTCTCCTATGGTGACAGGCTGAGAGACCTGTGGTTGTTCAGCCTGGAGAAGAGAAGGCTCTGGGGAGCCTTGGAGCAGCTTTCCAGTACCTAAAAGAGGTCAACAAGAGAGCTGGAGAGGGACTTTTTACAGAGACATGTGGCAATGGGACAAGGGAGAATGGCTTTAATCTGAGAATAGTTTTGATTAGATATGAGAAAGAAATTCTTTGCTGTGAGATACTGGAACAGGTTGTCCGGAGAAGTTGTAGATGGATTCCCCATCCCTGGCTGTGTTCAAGGTCAGGTTGGATGGGGCTTTGAGCAACATGGTCTAGTGGAAGGTGTTCCTGCCCATGGCAGGGGACTGGAATTAGATGATCTTTGAGGTCCCTTCGGACCCAAACCATTTTATGATTCCAAATCCCACTGAACTCTCAGGGCACATGTAAGAGATGAAGTGTAATTATCAGACTTGGAATCTGTCCTCAGCACAGAAAATAATGCTTACTTCTGTGAAAAATAAAATCAGATTCCTTAAGACTTTTTGTGATCTGGACTTTATTTTTATGCCTCTTCCAAAAAAAAAGTTGCTTTGAAGACTTCAGGGAGCTCTCTTTCCTTATACTATCATCACTTCCAAAAGAAGAAAATTCCACTGGATAAGTCTGGACTATCAGAGGCTTAAGAAAAATACATCTTGGATGCCAGCAGTTTAAATGGGATCACATCTGATCAGAAGATTTATTCCTTGTGGCAAATGCTATTACTAAGGATACTGTGAATGACTCCTATTATACTTTAAAATAGTTTCCTTGGTCTTTGAATAAATGCAGCTCTCAATGTCTTCGAAGTTTTGCCTACTAAAATGTTCTTAGACAAATCACTTCTAATGTGCAATGCTTATGATCCTCTATTCATAACTCACCTGTTAGCCTTAATAATCCGAATAGAAAGCTGGGTAGAAAAAGATGGATGCCTGGCTATTAATATCAGAATTGCAATGCTCTTTAACCCCCTGTATATTAAAACACTGACAATAGCTTTAACAAAGATTTCACACTAAACTTGAACCATACTGCTTAAATTGTTCAAAGTTTAGAGCTTTTAGCAGAGAGGGGTAAACCTTTTAAATAGAGCCCAGTGAATTTAACAATAGAACTCCCCACCCCACTGGGCTGCACATAAGTTGCAGACAGGGCTCTCAAACTCCTGCCACCACGTGCCTGGTTAGGAGCTCTCTTCCCTGGATATTGGAATGTTGCTTTGGAGGCTACCGAGGTGATGGAGTCCTGTGTCTCAGACACAAATGAGAAAAGACACAGATAAGGAAAGCCAAAGAAACATAAGAGACAAGAAGGATGTAAAAATGCCATAATGAACTCATGTGTCTTGAGAAAACCTCTAATCTAATGAGAATGGATTTTGTTTGAGAGATTGTACTGGTACAATTAATTATTCATGGCAGCAACATCATTAGGATTTCATTTTATTTAAAGGCCTCTAAGTGACTTGGAAAATTGGGTTAAGCTGACACAAATCTTTTCCTTGGCTGTAATAGAAAGCAAAGGCAGAAATGGTCCTAAAAACCAGTAGCAGCCAGACCTCTCCTTCATGTACAGTAGCTAAAGCTCTTTACACTTGATCACACCCCCAGGTGTATTGTCCCTGTTGACAGACAGAAGCACTTTTCAGAGTGGTTTCTCACCTCTCTGTAGAGGGC
Organism: Dicaeum eximium; assembly: GCA_013396995.1. Lineage (NCBI taxonomy): Eukaryota > Metazoa > Chordata > Aves > Passeriformes > Dicaeidae > Dicaeum > Dicaeum eximium. The sequence goes on from VWZP01008598.1 coordinate 1,073,889, forward strand.
AACCTGTACACCAGCCCACATGGTGGGTGTGGGTGGTGTGCCTACCCTGTTTTATGGCCTGAGACCATGTGCCCTGCAAGGCACAGGTCGTGGGAACAAGTCAGGGGTTACACTTCTCCTTCCCTCTCCTCTCCTCTGTATTCCCAGATAGGAAGCCATACCTGATTCCCAGATAGGTTACACAGCCTCAGAGCTGCTAGATCTTGTGCACTGTTGAGAAGGTTGGGGTTTTTTCTTTAACACATGAATGCTTAGCCTGGGAACTATGCAGGCATCTGAGTGTTTAAAAAGTCTGGTTTTCTTTTTCTTTTTGTAATGTTTATTTGTTCCTTCCCTTGTAATTCTCCCTGTTAACTCGTGGACATCATTCAGGGACAGATGTAAATCGAGGCAGACATATTCCAGTTCTGCTCCATCCCTGAAACAGTGGAGATTTGTTTAAAAGTGCTATCAGGAGCACATTTGGTATGACTGGAATGCTCAGGGCTTTATTTTTCATTTCACATCACATGCAAAGTAACACAGCTAAAACTTGGGATGTTCATGTGGCCCTGGTGGTACCATCTCAGCCTTGGTTGACTGAAGGTTGTGTAAATTATTTACAGCAGCTTTAATGAGGATGCTCACAAACAATGGACTGGCCACTGAGAGGAATGTGAGAGCCATTGGGCAATGGCTCTTAAAAATGAAAAAGTATGTCTGCAAGTACTGGTCTGGATCCAGATTCAGGCTTGCTCTGAAACCGAGAAGCAATCACTCATGCTTTGATGTCTGGAAGGGTTTGTTTCACAACATTTGTATCTAGCTGACACTAGGAGGGAAAACTCCTATTGAAATTTTTTAATTAAGAAGAAATTTCAATAAGAAAAATGCCATTTGTTCTACAATCCCCACGTGTCATCTTACACAAAAATCCACAACAGCTCCAAGCTCCCAAGCTCTCATTCACCTGAAACCTAAGCTGGGTCACAGCAAAGTTTTGGCTGGCATGAGTGACCACCTCGGTCAGTCTTGAATCACAAGAAAATGTGGCAGTTTTTGCTGTTTTGCCAAAGCTGTGGCTTGCCAGAAACATCTCCCAGGCGATGTCCTGAGCACCTTGGAGCTGCAGCCCAGTCAGGCTGGGAAGTCACAGCCCTGCAGTTCTCCCTGTTCTCCTGTACTTCTCTGTTGGTTCTCACTGCTCCTCTGAACACTTCCCAGAAGGACTAGAAGCCAATCCTTCTGAATTTTTTGAGTGCCTCTAATTGTTGCTGCAATGCAAAGAGAGGGAGAGTGAGATCTACACCTCACAGATGGAGACTTTGCAGAACCATGTGGCTGCATAAAGCATGTGTAGGCAAACATTTTGTACTGGTGGTTAATTGATTTCCAGTGAAGAGCTTGAGATGCCTCAGCTTTAGGACTTCAGGTGGTGCTCCCTTGGACACTGTTATCTTGCCTTCTATGGTGTATATCATGCAAGGGTGGAGGTCTCTGCTCCTTTTGGCAATGTATGTACGACTACTTGCTTTCCTCTGGCTGCATGTGGAGAGCATTGGAAATGGCTTCCCACAGTGTCTCATCTTAACCAGTCTGAATGGGTGATTATGTTGGGCTGTGAAGCCTCTCCCCCAATTCCTCAGGGCCCTACTCTTGCTGCTTTCTCTTTTAACACAGGGGCCTGCCACCTCCCCAAACTTCCAACAGATGAAATATGGCTGCAGCCAAAGTGTTTATTTAGACTTCAAGAAGAAAGAACAACAGAAGGAAAAAATCTATTCAAATAATAAGACCTTCTCTCCTGATGGCTTTTTGATGACATTTTTTTGGTGACTAGACACTTGACTTTACAGTATATAAATATTCATTTGCCTTCCCATATGAGACAAAAATTCAAGTCAAATAAATTCAAGTCAATTTGGTACTCTCATTTCTCTCATTTTAAAAAGTTCTTTATTATTTTTGCAACTAAGTAATATGTGTTTGACTAACCATTAATTTTTCCCACAAGTAATCTTGGATACATAAAATAATTTTTAAAACAGAGGTGAAAAGTAACTTTTCAATAGACAGAGAATTTATTCTATCAGTCATTATCCACCGTGGCAAATGAAAATTCACCTTTTTCTCTGACAAGTGCCAGCAGGCCCTTCCTACCCATTCTTTAAAAACAGATGTAAAGCACTCTGCACTGTTTTCAGGACAATATCAAAAGGCTGGTTTCTCCCCACACCCTGAAAGTAGGATCTATAACTGCCAAAATTATGAACTTTTAACTTGAAGAAAGATAATTTCTGGTAGATGGTACTAAGGAAATTAGTGTGTGAGAACCATGAGATTCAGAAAGTTGAATGAAGGCTTCCTCAATGCTAGTGATAGTCTGATACTATCTGTAGATAGTCTGTAGATGTGCTGTTGTTTAGAGGACACCCAAATCTAAATTTGTCTCCCATGTCCTCATGGGGATGGTGAAGAGCTGTGTCCCTCCATCCCCCACCTCCTTCAACCCTATAAAGAAGGCACAGATAGACCAGTGGGAGCCTCCCCACTGGGGACCTGCACATGCCAAGCTGGTTTGCTGGTGACCTGTAAAACGTGGGCAGAACCCAGACAGACATGGCCACCCTCACCCTGGTGGGCACCTGCTCCTGGGTCACCAATACTCAGCACAGTACCTCTGGTGTAGCTCTTTGCAGGCAAAATCCTCAAGAAGGGAGAGGTCAGGACTTCTCATACGTAACAGCAGGAGAGGCTGTCCCCAGGCATTGCATACCTTCAGGTAGAAAGAACCTCCTAGCAATAGGGTTTTCCTGAAAGTGGTCATTAACCTCTTCCTCCTGTGCTGCCCAGAATTTAGCTGGAACCAAGCACAGAGTGGGCTATGACCCTCAGAAAGAAATGAAGTTTGCCAAATTTTACCCACACAGGTTTTATCTGGAGACTTCAATTAAAGAGAAACCAAGTAAAGCTGATTCACAGAGATCCTCAGCAGGTGTCCCCAGGAGACAGAAAAGGCCTTCTGCTGTATTCTGCTGTGAGTGATAAACCTAGATAAGGGTTCTATTCATTATCATGATGTGCACTTGTAGTGCAACATTGACAGATGTGAAACCAATACCACCTGAAAGACAACTCCCACATCAGCCCTATCTCTGCTCTCCACCTTCAGCCTCTGTTCACACTCTGGAATTGAGGACAGCTCAGGAATACAAAATTCTGCAGAAGCTGTTGAAAAGACTTTCATTCTGGTCCATACACGATGGATGAAAACATCTTTTGTTTCTCCAAGCTAAAAGAAAAAAGACATTGCATCCCTTGTAACCAGAGGGACTTTTCCTGGGAAGGGCTAGATACAGTGTGCTGCTTTCCCAACTGGGAGGCCCAAAATTATTTTACAGGAAGAAATCAAGAGTAAAGGATGTATGTGCAGGGACACTGTGGATGAAGAGGGGCAAACACCCCGTTCTTTTTATTCCATCTCCCTCTGAGTGGCCTTACAAATTTGAAAACTCATTTCTCTCAATATCTGGGGAGACCAGAGGTACTTCAACACCACTGACATCTCCTCCTGCTCTGTGGCCAGGCTGCCAGGTCAGCTTGGGAAGGCGGGGTTTTGCACAGTATCCCTAACAATTTCAAGCTTTGTGGACTAAAGCACTTGGTAAAGACATGTCTAGCCTGAAGGATCAAAATGCTGTTCTCCTCAGCACGCTTGGCTTTGGCTGCCATGGAGGAAAGCCTGATGGTGGTGATTTTCTACCGAAAAGAGGCTCTCTTGGTTCTCAGGAGTCTCACTAGAGTCCCCTCTGCAGGGCCAGCCGGGAACAGTAGTGGCCTGAGGGTACCTGCTCCATCCTCCCCGGATGGAGCCCCTGAGTCCCTCGGGCGCTCTGCGATGCAGCTCTGGCTCAGCAGCATGACACACACAGCCATGACTGCGCTGACCCCGCTGGACATTTTTTCTCTTAATTTCTCCAAAACTCTCATCTTTTCTGTCAGCTGGGGAGAGGTGCTTTTGGCATCCCTGCCACATCAGCGTCCTGTTCCTCCCATGCTGTCCTGTAAAACAGCCCACCCGGCAGCTTTTGGTGCAGATGTGAGCACCAGCTGCTCACACACAGATACACAAAGATCATTTCTGTGCCTCACTTTTGAGAGAAAACCCAGCAGAGACAGCCTCATCCCTTCATGTCACTGTTCTGCAGAGATGCAAGAAGACAACTGAGCTCTGGTGCCTTTGCAGCCACCAGTGGGAGATGCACTTATTCTACATTAAAAAGGTGGGGATGCAGAAATTACCCAGAGTGAGGAAGAGAGAAGTTATCTCTAGGGATGAAAATATTTCATCCTGAGGGCTGATAAAGGGAAGAGCCACAGAAAGCTGAAGGTTTGCATAGTTTCTACAAGCAGAAGGAGCATGGCTCACACAGATATCAAAAATTAAGAGAAACATTTATTCCCACATTAGAAATGTCACAGAAGGGATAAGGGCATTGAAACAGTTTAGTGCTTAGGCTCACTCATGCCTTGGTGACCCCATTGTGTTCCTGAGCTCCAGCTGTCACACAGATATGGTGCTGTCCTGCCCTGGAGGGATGGCAGAGGCTCAGCCAGGTCTCTTGCAGGTGTCCTCCTCCCCTGGGATAGGTGATGTGCCTGTAAGTTGCTTGGACCTGCCTGTTTCAGGGTGTACCTGAGTTACACCAATCACTCAGAGTGCATCTGAGTCCAACAATAACAGCAAGACGCAAGAAAGATGGGAAGAAGCCTTTGGCTGGGCAATCACATCCCTTCCCTCCCAGGCTCATCCAGGCAGGAGGAATGGCTGCAGAGCCACACTCCAGCAAGCTGCTGTTCAAGATGCTGAATAAAGAAATGCCTTTCCTCCCTCCTCCCCCTCCCGTCTCTCTCCCTTGTGCTCTTATGAGAGCTGAATCTGCTGGGTGCACTTGCACCAGCAGCACCCCTCTCTCTGCAGGGCTGCAGCTGAGCACACGTCAGGGCAGTGTGGTGCTGGGGACACCGGGATGTGCAGGGATGTGCACGGGTACAGAGACAGATGCAGACACAGGGAGACAGGAGAGTGGGAATGCTGCCTGCCTTGCAGTGAGCATGGACAAAAGACCCAAGGAAACCACCCAGCATTGCTCTTTGATCTCAGCCCAGTTGAATACTGAACATTAGGGAACAAGGCCCATTTCCTCTACTCCTTGTTGTACAAGAAAGGCAGCTGGTTTGCAAACATTTTTTGCTACACAAATCTCTTTACCTTGCTGAGTGCAGCAGTCAAGGTTGGTGCTGACTCCAACACCAAGGACAATCAATAATTTTGCAATGTCCTGGCAGTCTGTTAGGCCAAGGCTGTGTCCTTCCTTCCTTCCTTCTGTCCATCCTCACATTCTGCACACACATTCACACCTTTTCTGAACTCAGGCATGTGGAGGATCACAGAGACTGCACATCCTCCAAGGGTGCCAGTTGAAGGAAGGGGTGAATGTCTTGGCAATGCAGCCCTGCATGCACATCACACACTCATTAATGTTAGTGGGAAATCTGCCTGGATATCAGAGCATGAGGAAAAACCGTTTGCTGGGGTGACACGGTCAACACCACTGTTTGCTTGGTGGTATTTTTCTCTTGCAGAGAGCTCATCCAATGTGGTAAGTCTGATCCAGCTGCTGACACCAGCATTACCCTGGTGGCATTGACTGCTGGAAAGCACAGCAGACCTGCAGGGACACCTGGCGTGGGGTCAGAATGAGGCCCCAGCAGAGGCACACGTCAGCAGAGGCTGCAGGAACCCAAATCAGTGCTATTCTGAGGTGGGGATTTCTGTGACCAGTCTCCGAACGTTTTGGCATTTCCGCCAAGTCAGCAGAAGCACAGATTTACCTAGAGCAGAAGCACACTGCTCAGAAGCCGTGCGTCAAAACTGACGCACTACAGTAGCAGCTTTGCTTTGCCCAGTGTTACTTGCTGCCTTTAAGGGACATTAACATTTAAAGTATGTTAACCAAATATGAATATCAGCCCACACATTACAGTAAGAACTGACATATTCAGACTAAAGTTGTCATTACCTTTCAACTTCCCAAACTATTTTTACACCTGGACAGAATACCTAAAGTCATGGGGTTTTTTTCCTTGTCATGAGGCACCTTTCTAGATCTGCTTCTGGCACAGTCAGTAATTTTCATGGTGCTTCATAACTGGTATACACATGTATGTATATGTAATAAGTGTTTTCAAGAGGCTGAAAATAAAACAGGATTTTCCTGGATATGATACAATTACCTTGGGGAGTCAGGCTTGGGGAGTTTCATGTATACTAATGTAAGCCCATCCCTGCACAGTAGCATCCTTCAGCTAAGAGAAGAGTGGGACACTAATACCCTTCATTCATGTTTCTTCTTCCACTCCCTAAAGTTTTGCCTAATTCTGACCTCCAGGTGTAGCTGGATGTTACCACAGCAGAAAGAGGCAGAGTTGTCCTGGCAGGGCTCCTCCAGAAGGCACCAAGTCAGTCCCATCCTCATCCCCAGATGGCATGCACTGGCTTGAACAAGTGACCTGGAGGCCAGAGATTCTGCCAAGGATTTAATAAGTTTGTCTCCATGTTGCCTTGGGAAGGAGGCTTCAGCATAACGCCAGAAAAAGACAGATATGGACTAGTTTCTTACTCCAGGATACTGTTTTGGGACAACAGACTATGATTACTTGTGCTAAAGTGGCAGTCCTGCAGCTCAGAGCTGAGATGAGGAACAATCTAATAGGACCCACTTCACACTATTTTCTGAGGGATCTAGCAACATCATAAGCTGGCATGTCCTCATACATCCCACTTTTTGCTGCTGCAGTTGAACAGCATCGTCCTTAAACATACCCATCCAACTGCTGCACATGTTTGTGCAGTGTGGCAAGGAATGAGCACCCCTGGTGGCACTGCAGTGCTCCAGCCTGTCAAGGCCTTTCCATCCAGACATTCAGGGAGTATCATGAGTGGCAGTCAAGAGATCCATCTCTCTAAGAGATCCTCTGTAGAAGGGACCCTCTGGTGCAAGTAACACCAGGAAATCTAAAGAAAACAAGTATGTATTTTAGGTTTCAGCTTGACTGTGGTAACAGTTACTCAGGTCTCTCTTTTAAGATGATGTCCTGAAGCCAAAACAAGATGATATCTGACTGGTTTATGTGCCAACATCATCCTAAAACCTCTTTAATCTGTATCATTTCAGCAAAAAGAAAAAGCAAGATCAGGGTATGAAGGTAAGTAGCAGATATGAGCAGGATCAATACAACAGCTGTGGTGGAACAGCTTTGGTGAGGACCTTTCATGAAAGTAGGTGAACAGGCACTGGGACTATGTAGGATGTTTTAGCCTCAGCTTCTTGTGCTCCCTGCTCTAGGGAAAACCCTAAAATTTGGCATTTTCCTCAAGCTGTCTGTCAGCTTGCACAGATACAGGAAGATGTTTTCTGCTCTCAATGCCCTCACAGGCACTGGAAGGGCAGCAGACTGCTCCAGGTTCATCCCTTCAGAAAGCAGAGGAGCTCTGTGACCTACAGGGATGCCTCTGGCCATCCAGAGCAACACAGGGCAGCTCTTGCCAGACAAGCACTCTCCAGATGTGGGTCTCACCTTCTCCCTTTGCACAGGAAGGTAGCAATACCAGCTTAAAGCATTTGGGCAGTGATGAGAAGTTGAGGTCAGGTCCAACTGAGAGCTCCTGGTGTTGCTGATAAAACAGAAGCCAGCTGCCTCTGGCAGAAAAATCCTTTAAGCTGCAGAAAGCATCTCCTGCCTCCTTGCTAGAAGGTGGTGTGGCAACAGCAGGGCAGGATGTCCTCCAGTGAGAGCTCGAGAAGTGAAAGACTTTGCAAAGAAGGCTCTGTTTTTTTAAGCTACCCTCATGCCACAGGGTTACAGCCCTTGTGGGGAAGCCCTGGGTCAAAGCCTCACTCCAACAGCCCCATAACAGCAATCAATGAAACCTCTGAGCAGAGGGAGATGTCCCCTAGCAGACATGCTCAGCAACCAGAAAAAGGCCATCTTCATCTTGGCAGCTTGGGCAAATGGGCTCCAGCACCCGTCCCAAAGCACTCACACAAGGGGTGCAGGGTGAGGCTGCTGAGGCTGCAGAAATAATTTCCATCTCTTGTGCTTCAGCTGCGTGAATTGTGCTCTAAAGGGCTCATGCTGTGAATCTGCAGGGGAGAGAGCTGGTGCCATCCTCTTGCCCACCACCATTTGGTTTTTCCTGGAATTTTTGTGAACCCCCTTCTAGAGAACCTGAGGGTTTGCATATCCAAAAAAAGCCTGGTTGGCAATAAGCCATCTGAAAGGTAGAGACTGTACTGCTGTGCCAGGCAGCGATCCTGCTGCTGGGACCCAGGCAGCAGCTGAACTGAAGAGGGGGCAGAGAAGAGGCAGCTGGAAGGACTGTCAGTAGTCTAGATCTGTCCAGGACAGAATAAAATGCTGACACAAAGATGCTGACACAAACAATGATGAAACAGGTTCCTCGGGTGTAAAGATTGTGCAATTACACTGCACACAGTATCTTTATTATACAACTTGAAATATGGTGATATCTTGTAGGGACAATTAAAAGAGAACAAAAAGCTTTAGAAAACCATTGCATTTATCTAACAGTATTTGTACATATAAAAGTATATATATATATGGGTATATATGTGTGTATTTGTGTATATATACATAGGCAAGTATAGATATGCATGTATATGTACACACCTCTATATATATAGATACATATATATCTATCTATACGAATGGGTAGCCATTCACATATATAAAATCAGTCATTCCAAGTTGGAACAGCAACTGGAATGTCAACCCCAGCCTCCTGCACAAGAGCAGCAACCACACTGGCACACCATTTGCCAGTTCAAAAAGTTCAAAGATGTTCAGAAAGTCCCCTGATGGGGACGTGTGACAGCTCACACTCACTATTTTTTCTACTTTTCAGCCTTTTTCTAGGTTACAATTTTTCCATCCATTCCTACAGCACTTATTCATTCCTTTAGAGGTTGTTCCTTGACATAATTTCTAAGCTACAGCTTCAAACCCTTCCAGCCAAGAAGCTGCAGGCCCTGGTAGCAGATGGGGAGACAGGATCATACCTACATGTATGATTAACATGTATGATTAATTAACATCGATTTTACCAATACACGGACAGCATTTATTTCTTGATTGCTTGTCCAATTACTCACTCACTAAGCTCTCCTGGGGCTGGAAGCATTGCTCAGATCTGTCAACTGGGAGCCAGACCCTGGCATAACACTTTAAACTTGTGCCCTCCAAATTTTCCCTCCAAAGAGCAGGTTCCCACTCCTGCAGCGAGCCCCATCCCTGCTCACAAAGCCAACACACTCTGCTGAGGTGAGGGAAGGAATGGCCAAGTGTCCAGGGTTTGGGAGCATAAACAGTTCTTTTCAGTACTGAGTCTGAAGAGGGGAGGATGTGTTTCTAAGGTACCTCTCCATGCTGCTCTGGCAGTGTAGGAGTCTGCTGGTAATTTCACGAAGCAAGCAAGGCAGGATGTGCTGAGGAAAAGGGAGGATGATGCTAAAAAACCCTCTAAAAAGTGAGAACACCAAAAGCAACTACAATAAAAGCAAAATCAAGCAGCCGCTTCCACTTTTCATGTCCTAAAAGGCTACTCAAGCAGTCCATGGCTGTGGATGCCCATGCTGAGGATTTCTTAATTTTAGGTCACCTGTCCAGGATGACGGTTTTGGACTTGTAGCTCTACAAGACAGTGCCAAGAGAAGATGACTGTGAGGACTTTGTGTGCAGAGAGGAGTGCTTGTCCAGGCTGCGCCCACTGAAAGCCCCGTAGCCTTTGCAGTTTGACAGAAAACATGCAGATTTTTTGAAAGCGTCACAGAGATGCTTCTTGAACTTCTCACCCACAAAAGCATAGATGACTGGGTTGAGGCAGCAGTGGACAAAGGAGAGTGCCTCAGTCAGCTCCACGGCTAGGTCTAGCCTTTGGCTTGTCTGGCAGTCATTGATGATGGACATGTTTCTAAGAGAGTCCAAAAACAGCACAATGTTCACAGGGGTCCAGCAGAGAAAGAACACAATGACAACAATAAAAACCAGTTTTATTGCTTTGTATTTGTTCTTGGTATGGCACTTCTGCAGGTTTTTCAAGATGCTGTGATAGCAGAAAATGAGGACAACGACAGGGATTAGCCACCCCAGGATGTTGACTTCAAAATTACTGAAAGTCTTCCAGCCATTGCTGCCACCAGGATAGTGAGGGAGGCACTTAATCTGGTTATTGTCATTCACTTCCTGGAAAAAAAGTAAGTCTGGCATGGATGCTAAAATGGCAACCGCCCACACAACCAGACTGGTGATAAACCCAATGGCAGTTGTCCGAATCCCTTGAACATGGAGGGAATGGACTATGGCCAAGTACCTGTCGATGCTCATGATGGTTATAAAGAAGACATTGCTGTAGAAACCAATGAAGTAAACTGAGCTGATGATTTTACACAGTGCATTTCCAAAAGTCCACTGGCTCGCAATGGAGTACTGAACCAAGAAGGGCAGGGAGAACACCAAGAGGAGGTCGGAGACAGTCAGATTCAGCAGATACACGTCAGTCATCGTCTTGATTTTCATGGAGACTGTCAGAATCCAAACAACCAAAGCATTTCCCACGAAGCCTGCCACAAACAGTAGGGAGTACAGCACTGGAAACAAGGTAGATGCAAATGCTGGACTACTTCCAGGATGACAGATGATGTGTAGCTCTGAGTAGTCGAAGGCATATTCATGGCTGTTAGGTGTTGGTGATGTGTAACTCACCTGTTCAAGGACAATGAAATTCATATGAGCCAAATCCCACATCAGTAGATATACCAGGCAAGAATCAGCTCACACCAAGCTGCATGAGGACAAAACAGATGTGCCACAGCTGTGGTATAAGATGCAAATGAGGAATGAACACGAGTGACTTGCCATCCCCTGCAAGACCCAGGATGAGATCCTTGCATCACAGGGGCAAAGGAGGTCAAGGAAAATGCAGCTGTGGTGGTAAAGGTTACCAGCATCTTCCTGCTGGCTCCAATGTGGGGCCATGGCCCGTGCCCGAGTCCAGGTGGGGTACTGAGGCCAGAGACAGGGAGCATCCTCAAACCAGCAACGACATGGGCATGGCCAGGAGGCTGAGAGCCCTAATATGGGTTTTATGTTTCCTTCTGAAAGGAGAAAGGGAGCAGGGCCCAGGGAGAAACGGACATGTTAACACTCATCTCCCAAAACCTTTGTTTCCAGTTAGCTGAGTGCCAGAAATGGGATGCACCAGCAGCAGTGACATGCCCCCTTCCTGCTCACCAGCCCCTTGCAGCTCACCCACCCCCCAGCAGCAGCCACCACTTCCCCAGGCAGTACCTGTGACAGCAAACAGTTAAAGAAGATGGATAGCAGCATCCCTGTCAGGATGTCCTCCATAGGACACTCCTAGCACTACCTCTGCCCTCAAGGACAGTCTTCTTCCACAAGCACAGTGTCATCAGCTAAAGATATTTTAACCCTGTGTTTTGGTTTCTTTCCAGAGAACAACAATTACACTGATTTATTATAAATTCCCATCATCTCCACCAGTACTGTGTCCCCATAGGAAAAACTGGAGTTCTAAGATGTGCTACTGGCCCCGGCTTGCAGGAGAGCAACCCATCAGGGAGTGACTCACCAATATGTCCTCAGAGCCACCACTGCCCAGCAGGTATGTCAAATTCTGCTCCATAATCCAACACTGTGTCTGAAAGAGTGCAAAAAACCTGTCTTTATATCACATATTTTTAAGAAGCAGGCTTACCTTTGTGTTTATAGGCTGGCAATATTTACCTCACCTTATGCTCCAATGCCAAGTCACAGATAAAGTCCTTACTGTAGCAGTGCACAGTCCTAAAACAGCTCTTCCTCTGTGTGGCCTGTGTTACATTAAAGATGTATGAAACACCAAGTCAGTGAGTTTAGCCTCTGTACTTAACACCTACAGAACGGAAATGTCAGCTTTATCTTCTGTACGATCATTTTTCATTTTGAGCACTTACATTCTTCAGTGGAAGAGATCTGCAATTTCCTCCATGTCTTTGAAGTGTTCCTGTCTCCCACCTGCATGCCCTGTCCCACCTGCTGTCCCTGCTCTGCAGTTCTTGTGTCTAAGAGAGAGAAAGTAGTGCTGTCTCTCCTCTGCTCCAAGGACTTTGGGTGAAGATGGCTGAGGGGGATGGTCCAATGCTGCCAATAGCCAGCAATGGCAAAGGGCCCCATGTTTGCTTTAACATTTCATTTTTCCTTGGAAGGCACCTTCCCCCCACACCCACCCAAGCACAGACAGGAACACCTAAGGGAAATTATTATAGAATCGTAGCCATTTAGTTTGGAAAAGACATTTAAGCTTTCACTGAATCTGACTGTAATCCTAACACTGCTGAGTACATTTGAACCTTTCTTCCCAGAACATGCACATTGCAGGATGCTCTCACAGACTAACACTGAAATAAAGCCCTGAACATCTCTGAATTCCAACTAACTCCACATACCTACTGTGACCTCAACCAGACCCAACACAGCTTCCATCCCACAGCTGTCTCCGGTCTTCCCCACAACACAAGATACACAGGAAAGAGCAGCACTACTGAGCAACAGGCAACATTTGAAGTGTTTGTTATCTCCTTAAATACTGCTGCTCCTCACTAGAGCTTGGTGCCATGACTGAAATTCAGGCAAGTCACATCACCTTTTTGTTCATTTTTGAATAAACAGCACCTCACTGGGCATCAGTCCACAGATATGCTGCTAGAGATCCCCATGTGGAATGGTCTGTTGTCTTTCTCAAACCCTTTGGTTTGAAGGTTGTCCACCTTCACTCACCCTCGCTCCAAAGGCATTGGGATGAATTTCTGTGAAGAAAATGCGCAGCTATTGCATGTGTGGCAGTGGATGGCTTTCCTTGGCCATGGTGGGCAGTGTGACATTAGGGCAAAGTTTTACGTGTGAGGTGATTCAAGCCATGACAGCCAAGCTCTGCTGGGTATTAGCTCTTACAAAACCTGAAACTAGGAATTAAAACCAGAAACAAACTCTTCTGTTACAGGCAGTGTTACTGGCAGCTGCTGGCAGTGTTGAAGCTTGATCTCCACTGCCTTTATACAGGTTTAAACTGGCACCAACTCTGTTGGTGCTAAAGTGGCAAAGAATACAATTGGGAATTATTCAATGTGGAAAAATAATGCGTCCACCAAATGGGAATTTGGCAGTTCCGTGCCTCTCATCTTTCATCTCCTTAAAAGAGATGCCAGGCTGTCAGAGCACAAGGACAGCGACGTGAAGGAACGCGGCTCCCTCTGCTGGGCATTCCTGCAGAATTGGCGCACATCCCTGCAGAGATGTGTGAGATCAGAGGTGCTGTTTCACCTCCTCATTCATCATGAGGCTTATTTTAGGGAAGAAAATGCTTCCACAGCAAGATAAGAACCTGGAGACTGCTGTTGCTCCCAGGGTTTCATGCTGGATGAGCTCTTTCTTGGGATGCATGCCAATTGGCCAATATTGTTGCAGCCCATTTTGCTTCAGAAAACTACAAAAAAGTCAGCTGTTGCTCCACCCAAAGATATGGAGGGATAGGATCTAGCCACACCATCCCCAGTTCCATATAGAAACATTTCAAATGCATCACTTGAGTTTGCCAGCCCTACTAAAGTTAAGCTTACACCTCTAAACAACCTACTTAGCCAGTTTCATCCAGAACAGCCAGAAACATGCTGAAAGAAATAGCCAAAGGGGCTTTTTCAAAATGGCACATATATCCCAGACAGCTTCCTTATATAATCGATTTTATAACAGATGATGGTGCATTGGGTTTATAGAGAAAGGTTTTGGTGGAAAGGGGGCTGCAGGGCTGCCTTATGTGAGAAGATGCCAGAATCTTCCCCCATGGTGGTAGTAGCCAGTTCCAGCTGACTCCAAGATGGCCCTGCTGCTGGCCAAATCTGAGCCCCTTGGTGATATTGGTAGTGCCTCTGTGATTCAGAAACACTGTGCAACAGCAGCTGTGAGAGTGTGAGAGTATGTGAGAGAAATGTTCTGCAGAGTCCACAGCCAGTGAAGATGGAGGGGAAGGAGGAGCTCCAGGCAGAGGAGCAGAGATTCTCTCACAGCCTGTGATGATGCATGTTGTCCCTGTGTTGGTGCAGTGGAGCAAGATGTGAGGTAGGGAAAGAAGCACCAGGAGGGAAGGGGATGAGCTGATCTTCTTTTCCACGAGTCAGCAGAAAAAGTCAGTTAATAAAATAAAAGGCAGTCACTCATCCAAGGAGGGAACTGCTTAACAAGAGAGGAGCTTGCCAAAGGTAAGAGGGAGTCTACAAAATGAAGTGCTTTTGCTAGCCTGTGTGTTACATTTTCTGAGAGAGAAGTATGTTCTCTCTTTCTTCAGGGGCTGCCACAAGGGAAAATGAGCATGGGAAAGAAAGTGGTTTGTGCATAATGGCTACTGCTGCACACAGGGTCTCCTTCTAGGAACACCTGGAGCATGACGTTCTGGGCGTGTCATTCCTTACTTGGCCAAGGCACAACAAGCAGGCTGTTCTTAGAAAAGGAGCTTGCCAGAGTCATACCTTGCTCCTCCCAGCTGCTCCAGTTTTGTTTTTGATAAGCACCGTCTGGCTCTGCAGGCACAGTGAAGCCACAGTCTCAGGGCTGGCACAGGTCTAATATTGAAACACTTCATTTTGGTGCCTCACTTCTTCAATGCTCTGGAAAGCCAGCCTTCCTCTGCTTTGGGCCCAGGATGTGGATGAGCAAGTGGAAACACTAGCGATAGCGGTAAGGATGTCTCAGCGTGCATCTCAGGTTTCTGAACAGCAGGGTATCCATTGGAAGCTGGTTTTGTGGGGAGGTGGGAGGTGTGAACTGAGGGAAGACATGAAAGCTGTCATTATTAACTGCACTTCCCACTGCCCATGTCTGACAGAGCGCACTGGGGCTCAGTTGCTGGATACAGCACAAAGCGCTGGAATATAGAGTACAGGTGCTGGAACTGAGTACAATTCTGGTGCCCCCAACTTCAGACCATGGAACTGTTGGAGACAGTCCAGATGAGGACTGGAGCACCTGTTCTATGAAGACAGGCTGAGAGCATTTGGGCTGTTCAGCTTGGAGAAGAAAAAGTGGTGTGGAGATCCCATAGCAGCCTTCCAGTATCTGGAGAGCACCTACAGGGGAGCCAGAGAGCGACTCTTCATCAGGAACTGCAGTCATAGGACAGGGAGTAGTGGGCATAAATTGAAAGAGAAGAAATTTAGGTTAGATATTAGGAGAATTTTCTTTTCCTGTGAGGGTGACAAGACACTGGAACAGGCTGATCAGAGAAACTGTCGATGCCGCACCCCAGCAGCGTTCAAAGCCACACTGGACGGAGCCTTGAGCAATGTGGTCTAGAGGAAGCTGTCCCTCCCCGTAGCAGAGGGGCTAGACCTAGACGAATTTCAAAGATCCCTTTCAACCGCTTAACGTTCTACGACTCTATGTGGAATGTCCAGAAGCCGTGACAAACACGCGATCCGGAGGCCGAGGCGGCTGGAGGACAGCCCGCTTGGGGCGGGTGCCCGCCGCTCGGCCCGGGCCGCAGCAGAGCGAGGCCGCGGCGGCCGAAGGGTTACGGGAGCCGCATGCGCCGGGCGGGGCGGTGCTGCGGAGCGGAGCGGGGCTGGCTCGGGCTGGGCCTCGCCGCCGCCCGCCGCGCTTCGGAGCTGCGGGGCGCTGGGATGCCGGGCCGGGAGGCGGAGGTACGGCCGTGCCGGACTGGGCCGGGCCGCTCACCGGGCCCTCTTCGCTCGCTCTGCCCAGGAGAGCCTGCGGGCAGCGCCCCGGTGGGAGGCCAGGGGGGCTCGCTGTGCTGCCTGCGCTGCTGCGTCGTGTTCCGCGGCCTCGGGGCAGCGGGGGGACGGGTCCAGCCTCTGACGGTGGGTCCGGGCGGAGCTCGGGGGGACCACTGCTGGCTCGGAGTGTGCTCCGCACCGCTTCTAATCTGTTGTGATTCTACTGCGCCGAGGGGCACAGAAACTCGTTCTCCATTAGCAAACACCGTTATAGTTTATAATAATAAAAACCCTCTCTAAACACCAAAAAAATCTTCATCCTGCCGTGGGCTTTGTGCTTCCTGCCTTATTATTTCCCGAGAAGTGCCGGGCGGCGGCAAAGGCAGTGGGTAGCAAAGGCAGCCTCAGCTGAGCAGGCCGTGCAGTGCTTTTTGCGTTTGGGCCAGGTTTGGGTCTGGGCTCGGTTCCCTGCCTGTGCCCGTGGCAGTGCGGAGACCTTGGTGTGCAGGGTGGGAGGGAAGGGTTGGAGGTGCTGCCAGCAGAGGTGGATGGGACTGCGGCAAAGATACAGGCGGTGGTGGGAAGGGGATGCCTATTTGCTTTGCCGTGGCAAAGGGTAACCAAATGGCTGCTAGTATATTTGATGTTCAGAAAACTCTTTCCAACCACCGAATATCGAAGAGGTTCTGGAACAATCTCCCAGAAAAAGCAGAGGGACCAAAAAGCACAAATAAAACTTGATCAGCCTCAGAAAAGGTCTGGAAAAGCTTCCTGTGCCCTAAGCAGCTGTCCTTAGCATCTGGGGTCAGCTCACCTTCCTTCCTATAGCATCTGACTGTATTAAGTATTTCCTCTTGTGCCGTTCTTAATTAAATGGCCATTTAAAGTTCTGTTCTTCCTTTTCCAGATGCATCCAGTCCTAAAGGCTTTTGTGTGCGGCTCCATCAGTGGCACTTGTTCCACACTCCTCTTCCAGCCCCTTGACCTGCTGAAAACCCGCCTGCAAACTCTGCAGCCTGCTGTGAATGGGTGAGAGAAGGTGGATGTGTCTGTGTGAGGGGCCTGGAGGTGCTCTGCCATACGCTTCTGCCTCATTTGCTGACTGAGGATTGGAGTTCAGAGTTGTAATTTGGGAAATCAGTCTTTCTAAAAGAGGAGGCATATTTTTATGTCATGGAG
Source organism: Dicaeum eximium (assembly GCA_013396995.1). Taxonomy (NCBI): domain Eukaryota; kingdom Metazoa; phylum Chordata; class Aves; order Passeriformes; family Dicaeidae; genus Dicaeum; species Dicaeum eximium. The sequence goes on from VWZP01008598.1 coordinate 1,090,913, forward strand.
AAGGATTGATATTTTACTCCAGAAGAACAAAAATGTCTATGGTTCTGAATGCCACCGGAATAACTTGTAACCTCAACATCTGTTCTCATCTGAGAGACTGGTGTTTGCTGGAGTGGCTACCATGCAGTTTCAAGGGTGTCCTCTGCCTGAAAAAAATCCTGTATGGTTGTCAGATAATTTTTCATGCATGGAGCTTGGTGTAGTCAACCTACAATCTGCTGCTGCTAACAAAATGTTAATGGGTGCTACCAGTTGTGAGATACAGAAGGTGATGGAGAAGCTCTGGAAAGAAAAGCAGACTGAGATGAGGAAGAGCACCTTGGAGGTGCTGAGTCAGTGCACAGAGATATGAGTTAAAGAGGTGGCTATGGAGTACATCTGCCAAGGAGTAGAAGCAGGTAATTTCTTCAGTTCCTGTCTTGTCTTTCTTTCAGGTCTGGTCGTGCTGGGATGGTAACGCTGCTCTTTAGGGTTGTTCGTACCGAGAGTGTTCTGGGGCTCTGGAAGGGTGTCTCTCCAGTAAGTGGCTTATTGCTAATTATGTCTGCTTGAATTTAAATAGCCAACTCTTGTACAATTATGAGTGAAACCACAGGATTTAGATTACATTCTATTTTAAGGACTTAATGTTGTGAATTTCACTGATTTGGTTATGGCAGTCCTGAGCAGCTGAACAGTTGAATACTTTTGCAGATGTGGCGTGGCAACTGCAGGAACTTCATTTTGGTTTGGAATATTTTGTTCCTAGAGAACTGCCATTGAGGAATGCATTAAATCCTGGTGTCATTTGAATCATTTGTCCATCAGTACCGTAAATGATTTCTACCTTATCTTCTTTCCTCAGCATGTTAGCTTTAGTGATATTTTTGTCTTCTACAAAGCTTCCTGTCAAATTGAACAGTCTCAGAAATGTTCTGTAGTATATTTTATCTTATGTAAGCTTTTTCTTTCTTCATCTGCTTCTGTTTCTCCTGAAGTCCTTTGCAAGGTGTATTCCTGGGGTTGGGATTTACTTCAGCACTTTGTACATGATGAAGCAAAAGTTTCTTGCGGACCGTTCACCCACAGCCCTGGAGTCTGTCTTCCTGGGTGCCACTGCCCGTGCAATATCTGGGATTTGCATGTTGCCAGTGACTGTAGTGAAGACGCGATATGAGGTATGACTTTCCAATTAGTCCCCTGTTAATGGTGTCTCACACACCTTCCTTGTGATGCAAAATAAATCCTTCTGCCTGGAGAAGGTTGCTGCCACTTTGGTACAGCCAGGAATGTACTCCTGATTATACCTCAGTTCACATATTGTGCAGGAAATGATATTTAGGCAAGAAGACGAAATAGAATTCCCCCTAAGATTAGTAAGTTTCAGTTGTATACAATGTTTGTGTAGCATCTTTCATATGTTACCTTCCTGAAGGATTCTTTTAAAGGCTGTGAAAGGTGAAACCCCATTTTTGCCTTGGGTTGTCCTCTGTGTTGCCATATTGGGCATCACATTAAGTTCACACTACCATTCGTTTTGCTATTATATCCTCAGGGTGTGTGTAGGGCTCCTCGACCTGTGCCTGGCACATGGATGACTGACCTTTGTCTGCCCTTGCAGAGTGGAAGATTTGGCTATGGGAGTGTGTATGGAGCCCTGAAGAATATCTATCAGACTGAAGGGGCTCGTGGCATGTTCAGTGGGCTCACAGCAACGATGCTGCGGGATGCACCCTTCTCTGGCATCTACCTGATGTTCTACACACAGACCAAAAACCTCACACCTCAGGGTGAGCTGATTGTTGGAGGCTGGAGTGGAAAATGTTTCTCTTCTCAGATCTTGCCCTGCAGCTGACAGCCTGCATGCTCTGCTTGTTGCCCTCCAGCCCAGAAGTTAAATTAGTCTCCTGTAGTGCTTTGGGTCACAAACTCATATGTGCATGTGGAGAACTGTAGACCTATAGATGAGGTCAGTGCACAAATGGAGACTGGCCCTAAGTTGATTGATTGTCTTCATGAAGACTGATGCGTAACTGGGTTAGTGAACAGTTGAAAGACAGGGTGTCTTAAGCACTGCTTGCTGCTTCTGCTTGTCTTGCATGCTGCTCAGTTTCCACTAAACTGGGGCTTCTCTGACATTGGAACTCAATAGGGCAACATTTGTACAATTTCTTCTTTTCTGATTTTCTGTCAAATTCAGTTCTCCAGCAAGTGAGACTTTTAAATAGTGCTAACCTTTGAGTAGTAGCCACTTTTCCCCTTGAAAGGTTCCTCTAGGATTCTAGAAGTTAAAATCTCATGGGTTTTAACTTCTCTTAGGCTCTGATGTTGATTTAATCATTCAATAGCTTTCACTTTGTCATGCAGCACAAGTGTTCCTGGCCTGAATGGTGTCTGAGTGTGTTCCCTTTGCTCTGTTGCAGACCAGCTGGATCCAGCGCTCGTGCCCTTGCTGAATTTTGGCTGTGGGATCTTTGCAGGGATCTTGGCTTCTTTAGCAACACAGCCTGCTGATGTCATCAAAACACACATGCAGCTATCACCCCAAAAGTACCACAGGACAAGCCAAACCATTGCCTTTATCTACAAGGTGAGGTGGATCCCTTCTGACATGCACAATCATATCCTCAATTCTGATCCCCTTGCTCAAAGCACAGCTTTTCTGGGGAAGTTGTTGCGTTTTAAAGGAGGTGAACAAGTGTCAGTGCTTCATCTGCTCTTGCAGTTGGACAATTCCGTGTCGGCATTTTCAAGGTGATGAAGGGGATCATGCTGTGGTAGACCAAGACTATAGTGTGCAGTGTGAAATGCTGGTTTCAGATACAAACTAGCTACAAAATAATTCTTTGCCCTTTGGACATCAGAAGAGAAATAAATGCCCAGGTCTTTATCCCAGGAATGGGATGGAGAAGTAGTCAAAGCCCATCTTTCCTTTCTGCTGTCAGAAGGGCAGATCTAGGCAGATTCACTCTGTTTCTATATTGAACTCTATTCCTAAGCAGTAATCTGTTTATTTGTGTATGCATTTTTTGTACCACTTTTTCCTCAAACCATAATGTTTTTTACTTCAATACTTGGAAATCTCAGAATAGCTAAGAGACTTTTGTAAATATGAAGCTCTAAAACAAAGACTAGTCATTTTCCTGTAGTGTCTGAAAATGATTACAGTTTCATTTCATTTGAAAATTTCATTTGAATTTTCATTTCATTCATTGCCTTCATTTGAAGGCAAGCTACCCTTGCCTTCTCTTTGTTGGACTTGAGTGTGGCTTTCCCCATCTGTTGTCTCCATCCTGGCCTGCCTTTTTCCTACTCTCTGCTCTTCCTGCTTTCCTGGGTAGCCCTGCAATAGTGCAGTGCTACAGGTTCTTCCTAAACACTAAATGCTATTTAAGCCCGTGTCTTTCAGAGACTGATCTAGGTCTGAGCTGAAAGACATCCTGTGCTCTTCATGTAATAAGAGATGAGAAATTAAAACCCTCTAGGCAGATTGGGATGAATTGCTGTTTATCTCCTGTTGCAGGACTTTGGGCTGGTTGGCTTTTTCCGAGGCGGTGTGCCCCGAGTCCTCAGGCGCACTCTGATGGCAGCAATGGCATGGACGGTGTACGAACAGATGATGGAGAAAATGGGCTTGAAGTCCTGACTGAGCTGCACGAGAAAGGACCAGCTTCACTCCTTCTCCTGCTTGTTGTGATCAACTGGCACTGAGAAGTTCCCAGTTCCACAGAGGAAAAAGCCTTCCTCAGCCAGGGGGGAAGAAGGCCCTTCTAACACAGGGGATTAGGCCTTTTGGCAAGTAGAGGAAAGGAAGGATTGGATCTTTGTGTTACTTGATCAATGCATTCCAGAAGGACTGCACTTGCAGACTGCAATGGGAAATGGCAGGCTTTTCACAGCCTGGTAACTATGCTGAGGAGCCCCTTTAAAAAATAACTCTGTGCTCACCACCTTTATGCAATGAGCCAGTATTAGAGCAAAAGTGTTGGAGGAGAAAACAGTGGTGGCAGAACCTGCCATCCTGTTCCTTGCTGTGTGGCCAGAAAGGCCACAGTGACCACCATCTGATAACAATCCTCCTTCCTCATATGCTTTATTCTCACAGGGAAACACTAGGCCCTGGTGGGAAACTGGATGTAATGCTCGTAATGCTTATATTGCAGGAGTTGGTGGAAGAGAAATGAAATGCAGAGGAAAAGCTACAAACGTGGTCTCTGCCATCACTTTTGTACTGTGGGTGATCGCAGAGAAAGTAACCGGAACCACCTTGTTGTGTTATTATGTGATTGAGCACCTTAACACTCTTGAAATGTCCTTCTGCCTCTGTAGCAGAGTTTGCACAGGAATTAAGAAGCATAAGGCACTTTAGGATTGATTGCTACCAAAGTTCTACTTGTTCTCTGAAAAAAAAAATGCTGCTGGTCTAACTATAGTAGGAACACTCGAGTGGGTTTTGTTGGGGTTTTTTATGCAGTTGTCATAGAGACTTATTTGCTTCCTATTCCTTATTTGTTAATCCCTGATCAATGCCCTCAGTGTCAACTGGTATTCAGATGTAGCTTTAAGGGCCATGGCTCATAATGCATACATGTATAATGGAAACAGATGCAGATACTGGCACTTCAGATTTCCCTTAAAACATCGCTGATTGCATGTGGAGTATGTTTTGGTTTGGAAAGAAAAGGTTGCTATTTCTGTAAGCTTTCTCCAAAGTTTGAGCCCTATGGGTGCTTGGTAGTGACCTTTCATTTCCTTAGGGCTCCACACAGACCCTTCACATTTTCCTGGCTGATCCTTTTCTTTTATCGAGTAGTCCATGTGTGAGTATGTCTGAGTTTAAATACATTTTTCATCCTCTGTGCCTTCTTACTCTTTCCTACTGTGTTACTCAGACCTCACAGTGTGTGCCAGGTGCAGCCTGATCCCCCCTTCACTTGTGCCTCTCTGATGGGTTGGGTCCCTTGCAGCTCTGTTAGCATAGCCATGAAGCTGGCCTGGAAGTGTGCATCCTGTTCTGTAGTGTGCCTTGCAGAAGACTTAGCTTTGGCTTTTATTTTCTTAAATATCTAGGGATACTGCAATTCACTTTAGGACCAGAGAACCTGTCTCTAAATATGAAGATACGACACTGTAGCTGTATGAACAACCAGTGCTACCTACCTGTTGTTCATAAATTTTAGAGTGTATTTTGGACAATCACTGCCTGTCCGGGCAACTTCTTGAGCGCAAGAACAGAGGGGATGTGGGTTGGGGTTCATCACCAGATTTCAACTCCAAGAAAGCTTGATGACTGATGGAAAAGTTGAAGGAAGTGTAAGAGGACAGGCTAGAGGCTTGGAAACTGCTGCCTGTTTTCAGACTAGGCCCATTTGTGAGGTGCTCTGCAGTGCAGGAGTCTCCAAGAATGGTAGTGGAGGGTTCTGTGTGCACGGCTATGTGTTAGCAGCAGAGCACTGCATCAAATCAGGCATGTGGCACATTATTTGCTAAATCCTAAATGTGAGCACCTGTCCTTTCTTCTGCTGTTCCTTCTGCCTTTAGTGACCAGAACTTGTGAGAGTGCATGAAACCGTGGTAAACTGCACATCCTGCTCGTTTGCTGTCGTGAGTACTATTGACACAGAGAGCTGGAGAACCAAATCTAGGATTGCTGACCTGGCGGAATAAGGTGGCAGTTAGATGAGTTACCTCATTTGTCCTTTTTTTCCCCTGTATGGGATCAAACCAACATTGTGCTGGGAGCCTGAATTTATTTGGTCCTTTACAAATCTGGCATGTGAGTTGGATCTGTTAATCATCCTGGGCTGTGGTAGCCAAGGGCACTATGTGGAGTCACCTGCAAAGTGCTTCACACATATTTTGTTACTGATTTAGCAATGGTAAAGCAATGTGCAACCTGTGTAGACAGAAACTTAAGCTCTTAAAAATGAGGCAGGCAAGCAAAGAATTCGAGGTAATCTGGAATTAAGTAAGGTCCTCATCAGAAACCTGAATTTCAGGAACACTTTGGTGGCTTTTATGTCCCTGTACTCCTGCCTGGTCAAAGTAACAAAGGAAGAAGTAGAGAGTTTATTCCCATATGCTAATGTTTTAAGGTTTACTTTGGGGTGGGTCTCGCTTGTTTGTTTGTTTTAAATCTGGAATCAGGCCTAAAGCAGTGTTAGCTTTTTCTTTGGGAAAGTTTTTCCATTCTGCTTTGGTGCTTTGTTGTTGGAGTAGAGTGAAAAACTGTATGGTTTTTGGCTTGTGGATTAACCTGGGCTCCTCTGAGTTTAAGAAATAGAGAATCTAAACTGCACTGTGTTTCATCTACCATTGGTACTGCAAATCCAAAAGCTTATCTACCTGTGAGTTGGGGATGATGAATTCTGTGGTGCAAGCTTGTTGTTTGTTTCTCTGTTATTTCTTTTGTCAGGTGTCATATGTGGGGGAAGGGAAAGCCTGAAGCTCTGCTTCACTCTGTTCTGAAAGCTTTATCACATGGTCAGGCATAAGACTGTTTCTCAGCTCTGATCCTTACTGTCCTTCACCCTTTTCCCCTCTTCTATTCTATTCTAAAAACACTCTATTTCTGAAGTGATTTATTGAAGTTACTCCTTGATAGCTATAGCAAGTCAAGCCAATCAAGTGCGTAGACTTAAGGTTAGAGTATTCCCCTTGAGGTTTAATGCTTCTACTTAACAACAGATTGTCACTGTACAGCCTAAAGGTAAAGTAAATAAAATAAAAGATCTGTACAGAGGTGCTTAATCACCTACCTGCATCATGCCATCAATTCAACACTAACAATCTTGTCAGACAATCATTTCCAAAGCCATCTTAGCTTGGATTCCAAAAACACTGGTGTGCTCCCTCTGTGCGCTTCAGGATCGCAGTTGGATCCCTCTTGGACTGACCTCTGTTGCTGGCAATGCACTGTTAGTAATCGTGCACTGTCTCTGCTTGCCCCTGCAGCTGTGGCTAAGAGCACAGCTGGCTGGCATGTTGAGGCAGGCAGCATTTAAGTGAGTTATAAGGACACAAGAGAAGTAGTCTGATTATTCATACTTTAGGAACTTTGTTTCCACTCTTCCTGTGTGATGATTTGTTGGAGTTTTTTTCTCTCAGTCTCTTAAACAGAACTGGAGCTTTGGAACATTGCATAGTTTGGAGTATTGTGAGTGCTTATGTGTCTATATAAAATATTTATGTAAAAAGGTGTATTATATGTTTCTATTAAAAACTGGTTGCTAAAATGAAGGATGTTTCACACTCTTCAGTGTTTCTTTAAAAAATACTCAAACAAACAAGCCCACAACTGATTAAATCCACCAGGGATTGGATGGAGTAGAGGCTTAAGAAGGCAAAAGGAGTTTCCCAAGAGGACAGGACTGTTGCATGTGTTCAGAGCCCATAAAATGCAAGGAATATTCTCTTTTTCTGTGGTGTGTAATATGCACAGGCTGTGCTAGTACAACCTTGCTTAAATGGAAAAAAACCACAGCACTGAGGAATATTGTATTTTACACAGCTTCCTCTGCCTGCCTGCTGTGTGTAAAGACAGATGGCTGTTGAATCCCTCTACTAGCTGGTGAAATATCTGCCTTCAGGACAGTGGGGTTTCAAGCTCTCCAGGGAGAAACTGTTTTTAGTCTGCTGCTGATCAGGTTTTTGCTATTCAGGCAGTCTGATCTCAGCAGGGCACCAGAAATCGTGCCTGGGACACAATTGTCTCCTGCAAGGCATAATGCAAGGGGATGCTGGATTGCTGGGATCTCCCCTTGCTGTCACAGAATGGTCCTGGGATTCAGTAGCAGGCAGGTTGTGCTAAGCAAAACGTTGTTGATACTGAGATGCACATCTTCCAGCTGTGAAGATCCCAAGCCTCTTCTCTTTTCTTGCTTAGCTTATACACTGTCACATGGAGCAATTTTCATGGAGGGTTATCTGTGTGTAACAGACCTACCAGACTGTGCTGAGGTGCAGCTTTGTGCCAGCTGGACCTCAATTGCTTGTGCAGTTAGCACTGATAGCAAGTTAGGTCTGGGATAGTGCCTGCTCCTGCACACAGGGCTCCCCAGAGCTCTCCTGCTGCCCTGAAGATCCACCTCCTGTGCAGTGGGTGTTGCTGTCCGTGCTGCTGACAGCAGCCCCAGCTGTGAGAAGAGATAGCAGACAAGTTCCCTAACCCTTCTGCCCAGTACAGGGTGGGGAAGATTGAAAGTTTAAAGGCACTGTGGTTGTAACCAAACATTGAGTTACAGATCTCCCTTCCTCATTAAAAATGGGCAAACACTTTGCTTGCTTTTTGAATTTTTAATGAGCTTTGTGCCACACATAAGCACTGACATCAGAATTGAGCAGAAAAGATTCCTCATCCCACACAGGCACATGTATATATGTGTACTTTTGTAAACTCCATGTGGGTTTCTTGAATATGCCTATCCCTTCTGGCTTTGGTGCTTATTTCAAAATAGCAAGCTGATTTTCTGCATTGCAGTTTCTTAATTTGTGATTTTATCACCATAAAATGCTTTAGGAGTTTTTATCATAACGCATTAAGGAGTTCTAGTAAAAATTACAAAATCCCAGTAAGAGATTAAAATGGGACCTCTGCAAGTTTTGAAACAGGTGTTAGGCAATTCCAACTTTGTAGAACTAGAAATAAGAAGGGAAAAGAGCTAAGAGCTGCCAAAGTATATTTTCCCAAAACATTTAAGAACCAATAACAAACCTTTGAGACACAAGCCAAAATGGAATTTACAGGGAAGCATAGTAGCATTAGTGCAGTTTCACTGAAAGTGGGTTGATCTTCATGGTTCTTCTTTGCCTTCTCCAGGGGTGCCTCACCATCTCTTGGGTGACACCCACTGTCCTGTTTGGTGGGGAAGATACTGCCTGAGAGGCTTTCTGCCTGAGCCTCTTCCCCAAACACACAACCGAGTCCCTTCATGGCAGGAGCTGTTCTGGCAGCACAGAACAGCTGGCAGCACTCCTCCTCTGCAGCCCTGTGAGGAGCCCTCTCTTCCCAGCACTAGGGGTCCTGGTACAGCCCCCTGCTCAGAGGCTTCTGGCCAGGGCTGCTGCTCTCTCTGCTGCAGCCTGGGCTGGCTCTCTGGGAGATGCTCTTTCTAGGGCTCTGTGACCACCCAGGCACCCGCTTGAAGTCCTCAGTGCAGCACCCAAGGGCTGGTGGTAGCTCCGTGGTGCTTCCCTCTGCACTGCTGGGCCCTGAGTCTCCTTGGCACTTCAGGAGGACTGGTGGCTCAAATCCCCTTTCTCTGGATTTCCTTGCTGCAGAGCAAGGCTATTTCCAGGGGCTGCCCGCAGCTCTGCAAGTAATTGTGTAACAGAGTTCAGTGTGAACTTTAGACCAGGGAAACCTTGTCTAAAGCATGTGATAAGATAGATACACTTTCACCTGAGGGACATGTCCATTAGTAACAGATGTATTTTAAAATGTCTCAGCACACATATAAAAAAATAAAGGTAAGCTTTCAGGTTTTTTAAAGAAATATTTAGAAATACTTTATTGTCAAGCTTTATCACCACTTTTCCAAGCCCTCTCATAGGCTGTGGGCCTCATGGTCTACCAGAAAGGGCCCATAAGTGTAACAATAAAAAATGAAGTATTAGTGATGCCAGAGGAGTCTATAATGCTTATCAGTGGCACTCTTTTGATCACATCATACTTACTGCAATACTCAGTACTTAATTTCTAATCATTACATTCAAATACATTTTTAATACAGATGGGTTTCAATTGTGCGGAAGAGCTCTCCAGGCAAAATCCATTACCCACACCATGGTGACATCACCATCACCTCTCCTCTTCTTTCCCAAGGTAATATTCACACTGCTCCTGCCTCCTTAGGAGAGACACGGTTTGTACATAGCCCCATCAGCTCAGCTCTCACCATCCACAGTGCACTTACTGAAGTGCCACAGATGTCTATAATCTCTCAGGCAATAATTGTTCATGCTCTGGCTGAGAGCTCACTAACCTGTTGCCGAGTCTCATTTTACCTACTTTGTCACCACCATGTGGCAAGTGTTTGAATTACTCTCTTACAGAATATTCTAAAGCTGATTTGGTAATGTCGCTAATTAACGCCATCTATCAAGCACGACGAAAAGAACGGAGAGCTATTTTCCAGGAGACAAAGAACATACATGAGATGATGTTGTAACCTGCTACTTAATTCTCCCCCAGCGTAACTCAGGGCTCAGACATGGAAAAGGAGAGTACTGGCCCAGTCAGACTGATGTAGTTATATGAGGTTAAAATAGAAGGGAGAAAACTAGAGAAGCACTGTTGTTAGAAAGATATGAAGATGAATTATCACTTGCAGAAGGTGCTGGCAATAGCATTTGCACAGTCCAGGAATCTGTCCAGAAATGTATCCAGATCTTGATGATAGCAAGCATAGTAAAGTAAGTATCACTACTTGTCTGTTTTTCCAAGAAATTCCTTTCTCAGGCCTGTGTCTGAGAATAGGACAAGGAAGATGAGAAAGACAATGAAGATTCTTGAATCTCATCACTTTCTGTGGTTTCTTAAAAGCAAACAATGACAAAAAAACTCCAAACCCAACAACACACACAACAGAAGGGGCAAGCACCACAAAGATGTCTACTGCAGAACAAGGATGTGTAAATTCAGCGCCAATTTCACCTGTTTTTACTGTCATTTCTGCAAAAGACAGGAACAGCCGTAGCTGCCCAAGCTCTCCTGCATGGTGCCAGAGCAGTGCCCCTGCAGGGAGGGGGACTGTGCGTGCAGGGAGGATGCTGCAGCTCCTTAGAAACTTCCCCTCACAGCAGGCAATTTAGAGCCTAGATATAATTCATCAAATAATCATCAGCCCCCCTGAGAGCATATATTTCAGCAGGAAACTGGAATTGTAAGATGTTTAAAATAAATATTTGCTTTCTATTCACTTCAGGACCCCAAAACCAGCCTTGATGTTGCTTGGAGCACAAGCCTCAGGATGCTGTGAAGCAGTCCTAGAATGACGGAACCACAGAATCAGTTCAGTTGGAAAAGGCCTCTGGGATCATGGAGTCCAAGCCATGACCAAACACCACGCTGTCAGCCAGACCAAGGCACTGAGTGCCATGTCCAGTCTTTCCTTACGCACCTCCAGCAACGGTGACTCCACCACCTCCCTGGGCAGCCATTCCAATGTCTAATCACGCCTTCTGGGAAGAAATTCCTCCTGATGTCCACCCTAAACCTCCCCTGGTGCCATTTGAGTCCCCTTGTCCTGTCGCTGGTTGTCAGGGCCAAGACTCCTCCTGGCTGCACCCTCCTTTCAGGGAGCTGTAGAGAGCGATAAGGTTACCCCTGAGCCCCCTTTTCTCCAGGCTAAACACACCCAGCTCCCCCAGCCGCTCCTCACAGGACTCACACTGCAGACCCTTCACCAGCTTTTTTCCCTTCTCTGGATTCGTGATCCTTCGGATCCCACAAACCCTACAAACTCCGTTCAAAGCCCGCGCCGGGAAGGCGCCGCCACAGCGCAGCCCCGCCCCCGCGGAGCCCCGCCCCCGAGGCGCCCCATTGGCTGGCGAGGTTATATATAGGTGTCCGGCGGAAACCGCGCTCTCTTTCGGCTCCGCGCCGCCCGGGCCTCCACACGGCGTTGTCAGCGTGAGTCGGGGCCGCCTGGCGGGGCGCGTGGGGGCGGCGAGGGGCACGTTCCCCGCCCTGCGATAACACCGGGGGGCACTGTGCATCCCGCCGCACTGCCGGCGGCCGGGCCGGGCCTGGCCAGGCCGCGGGGAAGGCCTAGGCCTGCCGGGTGTAGCGCGGGAGGAGGCCCAAGATGGCGGCTGGGGCGGCTGGACCTCGTGGCGCGTCCCCGCCGGGCTGAGCCGGGTCCCTGTGCTCGCAGGTTCCCTGTCGTTGCTTCCAAAGGGAAACCCCACAATGTCCGGAGGCCTAGATGTCCTGCAGATGAAGGAGGAGGATGTCCTCAAATTCCTCGCTGCCGGGACCCACCTGGGAGGTACCAACCTCGACTTCCAGATGGAGCAGTACATCTACAAAAGGAAGAGCGATGGTAAACAGGCGGGATGGGTGGCCTGGCTTGGGCAGCTGGGATCTTGTGGGCACAGCTGGGAGAAGCAGGAAAGTGCTAGTGCTTGATCTCTTTAGCATAGTTGCTCCATGGCCTCTGCATACCAAACAGTGTTAACTGTAAGAAGTAGAATAAAATACTGATTTTGGAACAATTCTACTGATGCCTCAGATTTTAGCTTTTATAATTTCCAGATTCAGCTCTGCATTAGTGTGTAAGTCTAAGCTTCATATTAGGGGATAATAAGCTCTCTTCACAGAATAGGTAGACAGAACAATTCCTTCTCTAGCTGGGGACCCAAGGACAGCTGATCCAGATCTCAGGCCCCAGAGTATAAACAGCGGTGGACCGAAGAGAGAAAACAAGAAAGATGGGACTTCATGGGCTGAAGCTGTAATTAGACAATTAGCTCCAATATGCTAATGGACCAAAACTTTGAAAAGTGTGACACCCTGTGACCAGTGACTTTTGTAGCCATTTTAGGTTCTTCTAGGGTGCAGCCCTGGCTGGGCTCTTGTGCTGCCCAAGGTGGATCTGTTGAAGCCTCCTAATAAATACCTACTTTACTCTCTAGCTCTGTCTAGTCTCTGTTTTAGGTCAGCCTTCACAAGGCATCACTACTAGTTCTTGACTATCTTGGTCTTGGAATTTGGTAAATCAATCACAGCTGGTTTGGGTAATTTTGCTAGTTCTTGACTATATTAACAAAATGGTTTTAGTATTTCAGTAATGATTTCTTCTTGTTTGTATTGGTGTTCAATCTAAACTGCCCTGTGTAAAAAGCTTAAAAGCAGGCCTAGGTTTTTGATGATAGATGCTGGAAGCATTTGATGTTAAAACCACAAGGGGAGAATTTTCTTTAGAACAGCTTTCCACTATCTAGAATGAGATTAGAGTGTTGTCATTTCATAAAGGACATTGAGGTGCTGGAGCATGTACAGAAAAGGGCAAAGCTTTTGAAAAGTCTAGAAAATGTCATAAGGAATTACTGAAGGAGCTGTGTTTGTTTAGTCTAGATAAGAAAAAGCTCGGGGGGTATCTCACTGCTCTCTACAACTACCTGAGAGAAGGGGCCAGCCTTTTCTGCCTGTCAGCAGTCAGAGGACCTGAGGAAATGGCCTTAAGATGAGACAAAAGAGATTCAGATTATAGAATAGAAAAAAAAATTCACTGCTTGGGTGGTCAGACCGTGGAATAGGTTGCCCAGTCACCTTTAAGGGGAACCTGGATATCATGCTTGGTGTTATGCCTTAGTGGTTGCAGTGGCAGTGCTGGGTGAGCAGTTGGATGGGATGATCTTGAAGGTCTATTCTAATCTTGAAGATTCTATGAATTTTTGAGTAACCACAGCCATGTGGCAGGTTTAATGGCAGAGGAGTGCTATCCTGTTTTAGGATCTCATGTTTTAGGATGTATGTGCTGGTTGCTCTAAAGCCTTTTGTTGCCAACAGGTATTTACATCATCAATCTGAAGAGGACCTGGGAAAAGCTGCTCCTGGCAGCTCGTGCCATTGTTGCCATTGAGAACCCAGCCGATGTGAGCGTCATTTCTTCCAGGAACACTGGACAGGTATGGACAGCAGGCAGCCTGCAGTCTTGGGAGCAGGACTCCCTTGCCATGCATCATTGCCTGCCAGTGACAGCTTGGTAATAATAGGCAATAGCACCAGTTTTAACTATAGGAACGCTTTCTGTGAATATTGTTTTTGTGTTGCACTTGGCAGCTTAAAACAGATTAGTTAAAACCCACTCCCCATTTCAGGGGATTTGATAACTTTTCTTCCATATCCTCTTCCTGTTGGATTTCTGTCATGTTAGTGGTCAGTCCCCTGGTTGCCCCTTCCTCCCAGAACTACTGTGTGTAATTTGCACTGATTTTCTGTGGACAGTAGGCACCAAATATGAAAGTTGTCAAAGAAGAAATTTTCTGTTATTGAGCAAGGTATAGTAACCAGTATATTTGGACTTTTGACTCTTAATTTTTTAGCAAAAACATGCTGTTGTAGAAGGTGATAAACTTTAATTAGTCACTGGAGTTTGTGAGGTTAATTTGTTAAGGTAACTGCAGGTGGGGCCACAAGATGTTTAAGGAGATTCAGGGGTGGATTTCTGAAGGAAAAGCTTGGTATCCTGTGGGTTTGAAGTGCACACTCTTAAAGCTTGATGCTGAGGTCAGTTTCTGGCCAATGAGCTCTCAAGTGTCGGAAGTGTGCTACAGCAAAGGATGGCAGGGTTTTCGCTAACGCCAGGAGAGGGGCTCCCTCTAGGATTGGAGTTTGGTAGTAGGCCCTGCCACATGCCTGAGAAGTTGGAAGAGCTGCCAACTGCAATTTTCAATGGACACAGTTACAGTTTTTGTGTATTTATTGCTGAGTTCTTGTGTAGTTCCTTGAAGTTCCTGGACAATGAAAACATGTAGAAATAATGGAAGAAAAAGTGCTTTGCTTTTTTCATAAGCTTTTTATTTCCCCTTCCATTATTTGATTATGAGAGTTTGGAGTAAAGCTTGCCAATAACTTGAGGGGAAGAAAAGAAGAAAAGGCTTTTTTCCATATCCTGACTTGCTGCTTTGCTGGTGGATATGGTCTTTTAAACTCATGGTGTAGCTCTTTTCAGTAACATTTTTGTCTCCTTCTGAGGTGGTGAGCCCTGATTTCACAGGAATGGAAACAAATACTTCAGTTAAATTTCATGCGCATTCACTGACAGTGCCTTGTGGGTGACCTGGCTGAAATGTAATTTTCCTGTTTCACCTTTGCTGTGTCCCTTTTGCAGCGTGCGGTTCTGAAGTTTGCTGCTGCCACTGGGGCTACTCCTATTGCCGGGCGTTTCACCCCTGGCACCTTCACAAACCAGATCCAAGCAGCTTTCCGTGAGCCACGGCTCCTGGTGGTTACGGACCCCCGGGCTGATCACCAGCCGCTGACAGAGGCGTCCTACGTCAACATCCCCACCATCGCCCTGTGCAACACCGACTCCCCGCTGCGCTATGTGGATATCGCTATTCCCTGCAATAACAAGGTAACGCTTCCCTTCCTCCAGAGCCTGCTGTGGGCTTCCCAGATAGATGCTTTCTCCAAGGGAGGGTTGGCTTGTTTCTCGTGTGAATCTTGGGGGAGAGCTAATTAATGTCTCTTGCAGGCGGGTGGGGAGGAGAAAATAAACTGCACACAGTTGGAGCTTGGAGCTGAGGCTGGTTTCTGGCCAAGGAACTCTCAAGTGTAGGACGTGTGCTATAGTAACCTGGCAGGATTTTTCGCTGACGCCATGAGGGTCTTTGTGGCCCAATGAGTGGAGTTTGATAGTCATTCTTGCCACAGATCATGAATATGAATGAAAGATAAAGTGAAGTGATGAAGAAACTGCTCCGAAACATTGCTAGAAATCACCTGAAAGGTAAAGTCTAGGAAGATGAGAAGCTACCTTAGATCTCTATCTAGATGTCAGTCACCAAAACTAGTGTAAGCCACATGTGAGGATGTGTTTAATCTTTGTTTATTTTGTCAAGTTTTTAATTTCTTCGTTCTTGAATATGAGGTAAACATTATGCCTGTCTTCTGGATGAGATTCACGTGGGGGTGGTGAGCAACAGGAAACTCCATAACAGGAGAGGTACTTCAGGCCATGTCGTAATGGCATCATAATTTCTGCAGAGACTTGAGAATGTCACTGGAAACTTGAAAAGTTGCTCTTTTTTCAAGTTCAAGTACTTAAAACTGGCATTGGCAAGTAATGTCTTTTACCAGGCATGAGCCTTGGATGGGGTGCAAAGCCTTCTACTCTTTGTGCAAAGGTTTAGCTGTACAGCAACTCTTAACTACTTTCTTCTGTTCCAGGGAGCCCACTCAGTGGGCCTGATGTGGTGGATGCTGGCTCGGGAGGTCCTGCGCATGCGTGGCACCATATCCCGTGAGCACCCGTGGGAAGTCATGCCTGACTTGTACTTCTACAGGGATCCCGAGGAGGTAGGAGCCAAGTGGCAGGGAGTGTGTCTCTCATGGATGTGCTCCTATTCCATGGTCCCATGTGTCTGCTGTCCAGGACAGGTTTAGTCAATGTAATGATGGCACTTCACACTCTACTGTGGTGGTTGGTTAATGGTATTCCCAGTTGGTGCCTGTTGTCTGATACATGATAATAAGGGTTGTGTTTTGGGATGTGTCCTGGGAGACTCAGGCTGGGCTCTTCCATTGCAGATTGAGAAGGAGGAGCAGGCAGCTGCTGAGAAAGCAGTCACGAAGGAGGAATTCCAGACTGAATGGACAGCCCCAGCACCTGAATTCACTGCTCCTCCTCAGCCCGAGGTTGCAGATTGGTCTGAGGGAGTGCAGGTCCCGTCTGTGCCCATCCAGCAGTTCCCCACAGGTTGGTTTGGGGAAGTGTCTGTGGGAAGGAGTGAGGGGTGGTGTTGTGTGTGGAAGGAGCTGGGTAGCACTGAGTGTTGTTGTGTTTGTGATTGCAGAGGACTGGAGTGCCCAGCCTGCCACTGAGGACTGGTCAGCAGCTCCCACTGCCCAGGCTACTGAGTGGGTTGGCACTGCCACGGAATGGTCTTAACTTCAGCCCTGCTGTACTGTGAGAGAAATAAAGGCTGGTTTAGTACACGCTGTGCTGGTACTGTGTTTGTAAAGCTGTTGGCTGGTAACACGTGGGTAGCATGGGGCACAGTCCTCAGGCAAGAGGCAGGTCTTTTACACCCTGGTAAATGGAGCTGGGTGCTGGGGGCTCTGTCCTTGCCTGCAGCAGCTCGCTGAGCTGTCCCTCCTGTCTTTCTCTGTGTGGAGTTGGTTTTACATTCCCGCCTTCCCTGGTTCTGCCCTGGTAAGGAGGCAGCGGCCTGTGTGCTCACCGGAGAGGAGGTGGTGACCTTGGGTAGAGCAGTTTGCTTTCGGTTTTTCCTTTTTTATAGCAGCCCATCAGGGTCCACCCAAATGGGCTGTGTTTGTTGTTCTGCCGAGGTTTCACAAGTCACAGGGTGAGGACGGTTCTGGTGACCAGGTATGGGAGGTGGCCTGACTGCACAGTGTGGTAAACAGCCCTTGAGTGGGAGCTGCTTCTCTGATGGAATCCCAGCTTTAGCATCCCTCCTCAAAAGTACTGCAGTAATCTTCAGGAAAAAAAACACCGTATTAATCCATCTGCTTTAGCTCTTGAGGTGATTGCTGTGATTATTAGCAATAATGGGAGGTAGACACTTCACCAAGAGAAGTGAGATTTTCTTTGTTGGAGGTGAAGATTGTTCAGATTGGATGCTATTTTCCGTATTGGTGTGGTCACAGATGCTCCTTTTGGTACATTCAGCACTGCCAGTCAACCTGTAAAGAATGTTTTCTCTTGGCACATGTGCTCATTTCATTTTACTGTAGTAGTGCATATTAGCAGTAGAAAAACCTGAAGCAAGTTGTGCATATTACTGCACAGTGTCTGTCCAAGGGAGACTGATCTTTCTTCCTCTTTTCTGTACCTATTACATGCAAGGTGACTAAAGGTTTTGTTAAAAATGAAGAGCATTTAGCTGAGAGGTAGGTGAGCACTTTGCCGGTCAATCCTGAAAGAGCCCACCCTGTTGTGTTTGTTCACTGTGTTCCTCAGAAGTGTGCTTGTGGCACATCCTCTGCTACTTCACAGAACCCAGCAGGGGCAGGCTCCTTCCTGCCACCTGAGGTCTGTCACTTGTCTGTGAGGGTGTGTTGATAGCTTGGTCATTTTGGGACTACGTATGGGTGTTGTCGCTGGATTAAGAACAGGCTTTACAGCACCTGCTGATTGACTCTCCAGATCTGAGATTGCCCCAAGAGATTTGTTGGCTTGGACTTTTTTTTCACTCTGCCACATTAAAAATTTCCAAACTCAGAGCACAGTTTTACTTATTGCTGCTTCACTGTTGTCCCTTTTCTTTATCCATTGTGTATCTTCTTTCTTGTTAATGTATTCCTGTTAATGAGTATGTAGAAGTCATCAGACAGCTCCTGTGTGGGTGATGGTGCTGTTCTAAATCAGTTGGTTCTGAGTACTTGCTGCTAAAATATTCCTGGCATGTTACTGGAATGTGGTTGTTTTCATTTAAGTATTTCCTAAGGTAGCACTTTGACTTTCAGGGTTGTCATTGTTAGAACCGAGGACTGGCAGTGACAGGTGGATCTGCACAGCCCAGGAGACAGACCTCTGCATGTGGATTCAGAATCACCTTGTTGGGGGGTAATGGGTAGCGTCGGAGAGCTCGTTTGCCTGCAGCACTGCAGAGGGGATGAATAGCAGCCTTGGCTGTGACAGCTGAGGACTCATTGCGGGATGGCTATGATCCTCAGCATGCCAGAGGAACAGGGTAGGAAATGTCTTTGCACAGGAGTGGAGACAGCAGCAGAGACGTAGCAGAAGATCCTATGTCTGCCAGAGCTTCCCCTGTGGCAAATACCTGGCAGATGTAATAAGGCAGTGTACAGGAATAGGAAGGAGGTACGAGCAAATCCTGGCGACACTGGCTTGTTCATTAGTGCTTTATTTTTTTGTTTGGCTAGTGCAGTGTTGATGTTGAATAAGAACATCAAAGAACTTGTAACTTGTTCTGGATTAATCTGATTTGACCCAAAATTGCTTAGGTGGAGGTCTCTGTATAGTGGCAATATCCATTAAGGGTTGTGGTAGTGTTTATTTTCTCTGTGACCTTCTCTTTGTATTTGATTTGGGCTGATGGAACTGGGTTGAACGGGGCTAGGTGAGCTTCTTAGGATAGCCTTCTTCCAGAGCTTGTCTCAACAGGAGCTGGCTGGGGTTTCTGAGCATCGTGGAACCCCTCTGGACAAATAAACCTTTGCAGTCCTTGCCAGTATGCTACTGTGTGATCCATGAATTTTTCATACATATAGGCTTTCCAGTTCTCTCCCTAATTTATATGCCACCATTCACAGGTGTTAGTTTTCCTCTCCACTCACTTCTTTGCCTAAATAATCACGATATTTTAGTATCCACGCATTGTCAGATTACACCAAGGTTTTTCTTTTGCAGGAAGCAAAGAGTTTAATGCACACCTGAAGAGATTAATCTGCTTAAATCCAGGCTACAAAAATGTTCCACTCTTTGCATCTATAGTCTGTTTTGATTTGTGAAACTATGATAATGGCTACAGGATGTTTGATGCTGACTTTTAGGAGTATGGTATACTCATATTTTGAGCCTGTTTATTAAAATCAGTACACAGTATAAGTAAGCATGCAAAGGAAACTGAGGTGTGTATGATGAATTCACCTCACTGCTCCTCTTAGGAGGCTTCCTCCCCACCCAGGACTGTGAGCATGCAGTTGGAGTGGATCTTGCAACATAAATTTTTTTTCCTTTCTTGGATTACTAGCATCTTGATGCAGATAGACTCTATATGGAGTAAAGCACATGGTAAATCTGCAATTGTCATGAATGCAGCACTCTGCAAAGCTGCGTGTCTTGTACCTTCTTAGGACAGATGAAGCCTGGCATCTTGAATATATTTTCTCCCTAGCAGAGGGAGAAAAAAAGCACTCCAGATTCATGTCATTATTGCTGTAGGACCAAGGTGTTGCTGGAGCTTGTCCCCACTGCTCTGCAGCTTCCAAAGAGACATCAGCCGGCATTTCAGACAGTGCTTGACACTACCAGCTCCCAGGCCCTGCAGCCTAAAGCTTGTGAAAACCACAAAGCCTCGGAGTTGGTGAAAACCTGATGTGCATTGAGTCTGTATGACAGGTAAAGGTAGAACAGTGTTACAGTTGTGCGTAGCACGGGGAATAGAGAACGTCATTGATGATCAGCCCTGCAAAGGGGCAGACTGTGATAAATACCTTGGGCATGGGTATGGTCTTGCTGTGTCACAGCACTGATTTTCTCAATTTCTTGCTTTATGGGGCACTTATTTCTGAATCTGGTTTTATTTGTTTTTTTAATACTTGTGATTTTCAGAATACTCGCTGCCATTTTTCTGCTGTCCAACTTTAGAAGTATCATTTTTATTTATACCTTGTTCATTTATACAGTCAGTAGTCACTGATGAACAAAACTATGTAAGGAAGATATCTTTTTGATATTTCTGTAGGTGAAAGAACATGTCATTTCTGGGCTGCTGCTTAAACCCTCAGTTCATAAAGTGTTAATAAAGACTTGAGTTTACCTGGTATGTCTTCTCATGTGACAGAGTCCTAAATATTCCTGTCAGTGTTTGTTTCATTGGCTACAAGATTGCTTTTATTAGTTCTGTTCAAGCATGAATAAAATAAATTCTAAAGGGATGCAGGATGCATACTTTGAAATTGTAGCTCCCTAACCATGCTTTGAAGGCCAGAGAAACCTACTTTAGTAGAAAATATTTCTCTTCTCTAAATGCCATTGCACCACATGCAGAAGGGTTCCTGGGGCTGAGTCACACAGTCTGTTCATTTTGGTAGTCTTGCTAGTGACATTTGGGCAGGACAAGGGGTACCACAGTGCACATGGAGAGCCTGTGCCCACTACCCTTAGCATGGGGCTTGAGTTTTAGCAGCTCAGAAGGGGGAACAGGGTCTATTGCATGGGCCAGAGCTGGATGCTGAGCACTGAAACAACATTTTGGCTGCTCAACAGGACTACACACCCTGTCACCACGTATGTGGGCCAGGGTCAGGTTTAGGGTTTTGCAGAGCAGGGAGCTCAGCATGACAGGTGTGGCACAGTTCAAAACCCAGGACTGCTCTGCCACGGTGCCGAAGACTGAGGCAAGCTTTTGCCATACGAGGGCATGCTGGCTCTGCTCCTTCCTGTGCTGCAGCTGGGAACATTAAGGTGCAGCCATACAGACTGGAAAGCTGCTGTGAAGCTCAGGTTCTCACCTGGAATTTGTTAGCATTGCCCAAGGAACTGGTTCCAAAGTGCTTGCCACCTTACCTCCTGAGAGCGCGGGGATGCTCAGAATGAAGGACATGGTCTGAATGTTTGCCTTTTGGGTCAGGATGACCTTACCAGCCTTTTCCACTCAGACACCGGCATGGTGGCAGAAGTGGCTTTCCGGGAGCAGGCTAACACCCCAGCATCGCTCCCACCTAGCAGGTGAGAGGAGGATGGTGGTGGTGCCTTGCCCAGCTTTGGAACGCGAGTTGGGATCGTTCCCAGTGTCCGGTAGATGGGGCTGTGGTTCCGGGTTCGTCCGCGTTTGGGCCGCCGCTGGCAGCGCGGCAGGAGGGCTGGGCAGAGCGGGCACCCGGGGAGGGAAGGCACAAAGCTGCCCCTCACCTGGCTTTTTCACTTCCCGGTACTAGAGCGGTGCCGTCTCACCGGGAGCATAAGATACCTAAAAACACTCCAAACGACCAAAACCCTACTGTTTTTCTCTGAGTTGTTGCCTCCATGCTCAGCTGCAAACCTTGATCTTGATTTTAATTTTCCCTAAGGGAGGAAGTGTGGGATACCGCTGGCTGCAAGTGCTCCTAGCTGAAGAAACTCCATGTTGGAAACTTTCTAACTAATCTTTTCTGTTTGGCTTATTGCTTCCAGCATTTTCTAGAACGACTTGTCTTCTCCCTAGTACTCCCAAAGCTCCCAGGTATACAATTCACTGCACCTGTTGGCTTTGTTTCTATATAAAAAAATTAAGTAGCACATGCAGAGAGGGAATCAGGTGTGAACCATTTTCCCTCACTTGTTATTTTGCTGTTAGAGGCTCTAGCTTGAGAGGAAAGATTTAAAGAAAAGACATCACCACTTCCCTCTCTGCAGCACCTTTTCCAAAGTCTCCTTTAAGCCTCATTCCTGCTCCCAGCTGGGTGAGGTTTTACGAGCTCCAGGTGCTATGGGCTGAAGTGTCTCCTACCATTTTCTCACAAGGAGTGTTGTGGGGTAGGAGTGAATACGCTGTTGGCTTTTCTTCTTGGCTTTGTGAGGCAAACCCACTTTGTCCATGTGCTGTAAGCAGGCAGTGGTTCTTCATCAGCTCTTTCAGGAGGGCTGAGAAGTCTAGCAATTAGTTTTTCTGATTTCAAAGGTTCAGCCCTTTGAAAAGTTTTGAGATAAATTTTAAGTCATAATTCTTTCCCCTAAGTCTGTCTTGGCTTTCTCCTTGACTCCTGTGCTGCATGTGTTAATTTTAAATTTTATTTTTGTTCTGTGAAAGCTACATGTTTGTGTTTATTGTTTCAAAATGAGAACTGGGATTTTTCAAACCATACCTTGAATATAGAAGAAGGAAGTTCATTAAAATGTCAAATCTGAGACTTGTGATTTAAAATATGCCAAGTTATAAACTCTGCCTGGTCCCCAGGTGGGATGAGTGCTCTGTGGAGGTATTCTTTTGTGGCCAGTGCTGTCTCTACTCCCCTGGGATCTCAGGGATGGAGCTTGCTTTGTTAAGGTAAGTGTCAAGCTTATGCCTTTCTTTAAATATTCTTTTAAATCTTCTATCATTGCAAGAATAGTAGATTGACCTTCCCTTCTAGTGTCCATTTGGTAGGCACTGCTCTTCTGCTGTTAAGATAATTGCAACACAAAATAGGGAGGCAAGCAACAAGTGCCTCCCATGGGGCAGTGTAAGCCAGAGGGGAGCAGGGTGGGCATCAGGCACACAGCAGCTGCCTCCTTGCTCTCCTAGGCTGGGATGAGCTCAGCAGGTGTAGCTGCTCAGGCAATATGTTCCTGGTACTACAGGGCCCTGTGGCAAATGTGCTTGGCACATCATCCTGCTTAGATGAGATTTAACGGATGCTGTCGAGGCTGCATCTGGGTGTTGTGGAGCCCCCAAAACTGCCCAGAGACTTCCTTCTCACCTGGAAGGCCAGGTGGAACAGAAGGCTCACAAATACAGCCTCTAAAAGTAACATCTGCTTAAACTGTCTTGCCTTCTATGTTATTTCCTCTGACTTTGAGGTTTCAGGGTGGCAGGAAAGAGGAAACCTTTTATTTTAGTTGGAGATTTGTTTTTCCTCCTGGACTTTGGTTTGGAGGAGTACTGTGAGCAATGTATGTCTGATTCATCCCCACCAATGTGGTGGTTTTGGCTGTTTGGTGGATAATCAGTTCAAATACAGTTCTTGGCTTCAGTGGCACTATGGTAGTGTTGCAAACTCAGGTGGTGAATCGTCCTGTTCCCGCAGGACTAGTTAAGCTCCTCAGAGCCAGCTAAAGGCCTCTAAAAGCTACTTACCCTCCATGTTACTGGCATAGGTGCTGAGGAGGACATAAAGTGCTGAAAGGGCATGTGCATGACACTGGGCTTTCCCTGCAGATGGGTTACAACAGATTTCCACCCCTTCTGCACAAAGGAACTGCTTTTGTCCATGGGTGAATGCTCAGGGCAGTGCTAAAAGGCAGATGTTTCCCCACTGTTGGCTCTCTGCTGCTGTGGCAAAACCCCATCCTATGTGGGCATGATGACAGAGGTGTGGAAAGTTGAGCAGAAGCTGTAGAGAGTTCCACAGGCAGAGCTACAGCTGCTTGTGAAGAAAACCTTGCCAGTGCCTCCTTTGTTATATTTGCAAATGCAGTATCAAAATGCTTCTGCAGCCCTTTCATCCAAAAACTGCAGGGCTTCTTGGAGAGCAGAAGCTGGTTTGCCAGGGCCCTGTGAAAAAGCCATGCAGCCCTGGCTTTGGAGCTCTTTCCATGCTACAGCAGCTACAGATGGAGCTGGGGGACCAGCAAAGTGCAGTGGTGCTGCTGTTGTGGCTATGAACCTCAACTGCTGTTCAGGCAGTGTTTGTACAACTCTGCCCAAGCTGCTATAGCAAAGTACACTGGTTAATGAAGAAGGCATGGTTTTGGAGATGGACCCGAAGATCGGAATGTTCCATGAGAAACAAAAATCAGCACCACAGCTTCCTGGTATCAGTGTGCAGGAGGTGCTTATCTCTACCAGATCAGACCAAGTTGCAGGTGGTGGCAGGTTGGGTGTAAGAGACATCCTAGTCATTGCGGAATTTAAGGAGACGCCAGGCCCCTCGGGGCCACGGGCAGCTGCACCTGAACGACGGCCCTTTTCCCTGGGAAAGACAACTGGCCCCGCCACGTTCCTGGTGTCAGTGTGCAGGAGGCACTTACCTCTAGCAGATGAGACCAAGTTGTCGGTAGGGCCAGCTTGCCCCTGGGAGACATCCTTGTCATTGTGGAATATTAAGAGGCG
>VWZP01008599.1:0-24486 GCA_013396995.1 Dicaeum eximium
TCATCCGTGGAACTATCCCGCCCCTCATGACCATTTCCACCAGGCGCAGCTCAGCCATCAAGTGTTCCACCAAAATGTCCCTGGTCTGGTCAAGCAATTCCATCTCAGGCGTGACCAGGCCAGGGCCATTGTGGCCACCTGTCCCCACTGCCAGCNACCAGGCCAGGGCCATTGTGGCCACCTGTCCCCACTGCCAGCGCTCAGCCATGCCATCGCTGGTCACTGGGGTGAACCTGCGAGGGTTGTTGAGCTGTGAAGTGTGGCAGACCGATGTCACTCATCTCCCCAATTCGGCCATCTAAAATACGTTCATGTAAGCATCAACACCTTCTGTGGGGCGGTCTATTCCTCTGCCCATGCAGGCGAGAAGGCCGTGCATGCTTCTAGACATCTGCTGCAGGCCTTCTCGGTGTTGGGTATCCCCAAGGTCATCAAGACGGACAATGGCCCAGCCTATGCTTCCACGGCATTCCAGGACTTCCTACAAGAATGGGGAGTGGAGCATAAATTTGGCATCCCCCACTGCCCCACGGGTCAAGCAGTGGTTGAGCGAGCCCACCAGTTGCTCAAGCGGATCTTGGACCACCAATGGGAGAGCAGCAGAGGGCTGACACCGCAGGGGAGACTGTGCAAGGCCCTCTTTACCATCAGCTTTTTAAACTGCTCATTTAATAACATGAACCCCCCCAGTGGTCCGACACTTCTCCCCCCACAGCTGCCACCGGCTTCAAGAACATCCCCTAGTCCTTATCCGGGAGCCTGAAAAGGGACTGATCAAGGGACCATACAAGTTAGTAACGTGGGGGCGTGGATACGCTTGCGTATCCACGCCATTGGGACTGCGGTGGATCCCACAATGTTGGGTGAAGCCGTATGTCCCAAAGCATCCACCCCGCCCGCCTGTTCCAGACGAGAGCCATGAAGTGTCTGTGTCGTCCATGTCCATCGAAGCAAACACCAAGCGGCGAATTTCCCCGAGAGGAGAAGGAAACCCAGAATCCCCTTTTTCCCCTGAGTTTTCCTCCCTGAATATGTTCCTTGATGAATTTTGTTAACCTTCCCGATTTCCTTTATTTTAGAGAAGAAGGCCATGCAAATCCCATGGGTCCTCGTTGTCATCATCCTCCTCCAGCCAGTCTCCTGGGCGTGGATTGTCCCGCAACCCAAAAAAAAGTGTGGGTTGCGCTTGCAGAGACCCTCAGACAGGATCACATCTGCCTGTCCACCGCAGCAGCAGGAAACCCGATGTTGTCCTGTCTGGTGGGGATTCCCTTAGAACCTAAAGAAATTTTTGTTAAGTCTGTTGAGTTCCAAAATGGTAAGCCCCCTCACCAGGTTGCCGACCCGTCCCCCAGTCCCTTCTGAGAGTGGGGGACATAGATGTACACCTTTCCCAAGGCACCTGGTGAGCCCTAAGAGTTTGATCTCCTTGGTTCATCCCCGGCTGATTTTTGTATTTACTTTGATTATCACCCTATAGATAAACGTTCCTTTATTAGAATTAAACAGACCCAGGCAAAATTTCAGACAAGGCAATGGTGCAAGAACACCAAGCACATGGCCATGCCTTCCACGAGAAATGATCACCCTCTTGATTTGGGGCAGGGGCTGTTTTTTATTTGTGGTGATCGTGCCTGGGCGGGTATCCCTGCTTGTCTGCTCGGTGGCCCATGTACCATCAGCCAGTTGGCACTGTTTTCCCCCAACAAAACCCAAATTGGTAATTAGCAGAAGAAAAATAATTCGGCTATCCAAAAGAGAAGTTTGCATAATTTGGACGAAAATTGTGATTCCGAAATTATTCATTGGTCACATTCAAAAAGGGGTGCAGTGTCCATCTTTCTTCCTTGGATAGCTGCAGCCAAGGATCTAGGTAAATTGGGCCACCTAAAGTGTTGGGTGGCAAAGCAAGCTAATTTAACATCCACCGCCATCAGTGACCTCCTAGCGGATGAAGAAATAACCAGACAGGCGACCCTCCAGAATCGGGCTGCAATTGACTTCCTGCTGCTGCTTCATAACCACGAGTGCTTGGAATTCGAGGGTCTCTGTTGCATGAATTTAACAAGCAAAAGTGCGGACGTCCACGCCTCCATCAGAAAGATGCAGGAACTTATCAGTAACATCAAAGAAGAATCTGAAGACTGGCTGGGCAACATTTTCCAAGGATGGGGACTCACAGGATGGGTTTCTTCTATTTTAAAGACTTTATTTCAAGTTATTTTAGTTATCATCATTGTGTTACTCCTTTTTTCGGTTCTTAAAAGATGTTGTTTAGTTTCCATTGTACCCTCTACTCCTTCTCCTCCTCCGAGTACCTCCTCCTCCTTCCCCAAGAAATGGTTTTTTGATTTATATCCCCGCTCTGAAGTTTCCCCAAACCCCCTTTTGTAAAAAAGAAAGGGGGAGACGTAGTTTGTATTTATTTTAATGTATTTCCTTGTTAAATGGTTCTGCCCCGATTCTCCCCTATGGTTTCTCCCCAGTTAGTATATTTCGACAATGTATCCTCCCTATAAGGTGTTTCCCCTCCTCCCTCTCCCTGTCAATCTATGTAACCCTACCCCTTCAAGCCTGTCAGTCATGTGTACCCTGCCCCATGTTCCAGATTGTTCCCTGTCTATCCTGCCCCAAACCAATNTCGTTCTCGTGGATTTTACCCTCACTGTTAGGGCCTCCGCCCTAAGGTTCCGCAGTGGGCACAACCCCTTGCCCCTGCGGTTCCCCACTCTCGGTGGGGCTCGCCCGAGACATCGCGGAGCTAGCCTGGAACCGGTGGTCTGCATCAATTCACCGTGTAAAACTACCTGGTGAGGGTCCCACGCCATGCTGGCACACGCCCAAGAGTACAGAATTCCGTGGATGAATACACCCTTTGGGCAGGTTGGACACAGTCCCTTGCGACACCGAGGCCCTGTTGCATCATGCTGCAGCGCGGTGGTGCAGGCTCTGGGGACCCCTTTGGGGGGCCCTTTGATGGGCCACGTCACCCCCTCTGTTGTGGATAAGCTTCCCCAGTGAAGGGCCCCACAGCTGGGCTGCTCTGCGCATCGGAGGATGGGCAGTCACTGCGCCTCTCACCAGAGGCTTTCCAACCCACACCCAGAGCCTCTCTCCGCGCACCCTTTGGGGCCAGGCTCTGTTCCAGCCTGGCACCTGACAGCCCAGGTGGGGCTGTCGTCTCCACCCTGCAGGCATTAGGCTTGTGCTTCCTGCATGTCCCCATCCCTGAGTTGTTCCTTTATCTCTTCTTCATCAGCCAATGGTGTAGGGCCTCTCAGAGCCCCACTCAGGATCTGGTGATCATCTCTGCAGCTTTTGTAACACAGTTGTGCTGTAGGAGGCAGAATCTTGCAGAAAAATGTTGAAGTCATAAACTCGAATATTTCCGTTTCTGACCGTGTGGAGGACAAATCCACCCCCCATGCCACGGGCAGCTCTTTAGGAAGCGCTCCAAGTGTCCCTCTGAAGCTCATCCCAGAGAGCAGAAGCCAACAGGCATCCTGAGCCCGCTCCACTGCCTTTGGCAGCACTTTGAGCTGCAGCAAGGGGGAGGGAACAGTGACTGTGACTGCTGCAGGCTGGGGATGAAGGGGGGGGTCATGGACACGAGTGCTGAGATGCTCCAAAATCCAGGAGAATGAGAAGCAACAAGGTCTCCCAAGCAATGAAACTATGGAAGCCCTTTTCTGCGAAGTTCCCTGCAGGAACTCCCAGGGGAATTGCTGCTACGATCAGCAGGAGCAGAAGCCAGCAGGATCTGCTCCTTTTCCAGGGTCTATTCCTGGGACACAGGCTGTGATGGCCCCTGCTCCCACAAAGCCCTTAGCCATGGAGGCTGCAGGGCAAAAGCAATCCCATTGCAAGGAAAGGCTTTGCAGGTGAACTCCACTGCCCTTGTGTTTAGGGGATGAAGTGTAGGGGATGCAAGACTCCCGTGCCAAAGCACTGGCAGGTAACCAGGGCTCCAGGAGGCAGAGCCTTTAGATAGAAAAAGAGAGATCAGGCTCTCACATGCCTGAAACTCTTTCAGCTCTCTTCTTTTGTAGAATGAGAAAGAAGAAAGCTGAGGAAAGGCAAATGCAGTCCTTTCAGAAAATACTGTGTCTTAACACTCCTGTGGGAAAAGAAAAGTTGGTAACAACTTTCCCTTCTTTTCATAGCCTCTGTCTTCTGCAGAGGAGACAAAGCCATGTACAGTTTCCAGGAACAGCAGGCATCGCGTGGAACTGTGCACGAGCTCAGCAGCTCAACCCTACTGGTGCACTTTGTAAGGAGACAGACGGCAACTGGATCTATGTATCCACACATTAACCAAGTATTGCTAGCAATAGGATCTAGAT
The DNA here is from genome assembly GCA_013396995.1 of Dicaeum eximium. Lineage (NCBI taxonomy): Eukaryota > Metazoa > Chordata > Aves > Passeriformes > Dicaeidae > Dicaeum > Dicaeum eximium. The sequence goes on from VWZP01008599.1 coordinate 4,344, forward strand.
GTCCCCTCCTCGGGGAATCTTTTCAGCATTTAGAATCTGGACATGGCCACATCTGGCCCTGCCTGGGGATGTAGGCTCCAAGAGAACCCCCTTGGTTCCTCCTTGTGCCATGTCAAGGCTTGGGGATAAAAGCAAGAAGACAATGAAATCAGATGTCCCACACCAGAAGCTCTGTCCGATTGCTCATCCAGCGCTATCAAAGCCGGGCTACTCTCACAGCGCAGTCGGAAGCCTTGTGGCCGCCAAAGGTGGAGGCACCGCAGGATTTCCCAGTTCCCAGCCGTGGCTCTCCAGGGCTTGGCTGGGACAGCTTCCCCCAGCTGATGTGCGGCTCTGGATAATGGGGAAAGGATTGGTGTATCCAGTGATGTATCCTTCTTACTCAGTAGAAGCAAGCTTTTGTAGCAATGATAAAGTGCATTGCTTAGCTTATCCTTTTCTGACTCCTTTTTTTACTTTTGCATTAGAGTAAATTACACTATTCCTTCTGTTGGTGTCTGTGTTGGTGTCTCTGACCCTCCCCACCATCAAAACGAACACACAGCCAGTTTAGCACAAGACCTGCCTCTCTGCCAGTCCATCCCTTGGAAAACAGCCCTGATCTCCATCTCTGCAAACGAAATTCCCCCTTTTCAACTTCCTCTTCTGCAGGCAAGAAAAGGAGGCATTTCCAGCTCTGGCCTCCTCTGGAAACCAATTGCTTTCAGCAGTCACAATGCTGAAATAGCAACCTCCTTCCTTCACCTTCCTGACGTGGCTCACCGGTCCTGGGCTAGCTCCACTAACACACCGGCAAGCCGCGCCACGTGTGGGGAACTGCAGGGGCAGGGGCTGGAGCCCACTGCAGAACCTTAGGGCGGATGCGTTAACAGTGAGGATAGCGTCCACATCGATGGGCTGGGTAAAGAATGAGGAAGAGTCTCTCCTGAGGCTGAAGTTCTGGTTTATTAACTTGGAGAATGGGAGGAAAAGCAGGAAGGTACCAAAAGGGAGACCGAAGGGTCAGGAATGCCGAAGGGTCCAGGCTCAGGAGAGCACCGGAGGGTAGAAACATCAAAGGGACCAGGCTGAGGAGAGCCCCCAGTAGCTCAGTGCAAGGGTTTTAAAAGCGAACAAAATCAGGTGCTGGGTACAGAACAACGGCCAATGGCAGCTCAGTGGGGAGGAGACATAGGGATTACATAACTCATAGGGAACAAATGAGAACCAGTAGGTGGGACAGGAGGGTTACAAAACCAATGGGGCATCGACTGTAGGGTGACTGACGCTCGGGAAGAGAGATAAGGGATTGGTCCAGGGCAGGACTGACAAGGAACAATCTGGAAATCAGGGCAGGGTTTACCTGACTAGCAGGGACAGGGAGGTAGGACTGCATTGACTGATGGGGAGAGGGAGGAGGGCAGACACCTTATAGGGAATACCAAGGGAGGATACATTGTTGGGAACAACCAACTGGGGACAGAACATAGGGGGAAACTGGAACAAACTACTTAACAGGGAAGCAAATTAACAATAAAATAAATACGAATCACAACATCTCCCCCTTTCTTTTTTACAAAAGAGGGTTTGGGCAAGCTTCAGAATGGGGATACAAGGCAAAGAACCATTTTCTGGGAAATGAGGAGGAAACATTTCTTGGAGGAGAGGGAGTAGGCTGTATCATTGGGGATAGACAACATCTCTTGAGAATTGAAAAAAGGAATAGTACAATGAAAATAATGAAAATAATTTCAAACACAGTCTTTAAAACAGAAGAAACCCATCCTGTGAGTCCCCATCCTTCAAAGATGTTGTTCAGCCAATCTTCAGACCCTTCTTTGATGTCACTTATTAGTTTCTGCATCTTGCCAAGGGAGGCATGGACGTCCACGCTTTTAGATATTAAGTTCATGCAGCAGAGACCCTCGAATTTGGAGCATTCATGGTTGTGCAGCAGCAGCAGGAAATTGATGGCAGCCCTGTTTTGAAGAGTCGCTTGCCTGGTTATTTCTTCGTCTGCTGGGAGGTCACTTATGGCAGTGATGTCAAATTGGCTTGTTTAGCCACCCAACACCTTAGGTGGCCCAATTCACCTAGAGCCTTCGCTGCGGATATGCAAGGAAGGAGGATGGATACTGTAGGTCTTTTTGAATGGTACCAATGAATAATTTCAGAATCGCAATTTTTGTCCAAATTGTGCAAACTTCGCTTTTGGATCGCCAAATTGTTTTTCTTCTGCCAGTTATCAATTTGGTTTTTGTTGTGGGCAAACAGCACGAGCCGTCCAATGATGCCTCTGAGCAGGCGAGCAGGGATTTCGGCCCAGGTATGATCGCCGCAAAGCAGAAACAGCCCCTTGCCTAGTTTAAGTGGGTGATCATCGATGGCGGAGGGCGTCGACACATGGTCAATGCCCCCACACCATCGTTTTGCCTGGAACTTCGCCTAGGTTTGTTTAACTCAAAGAAATAAACCCTCATCATAAGGGTGATAATCAAAATGAATACCAAAATTAGCGAGAGAAGAACCAAGGATATCAAATTCTTGGGGCTCGCCAGGTGCCTTGGGGGAGGGTGTGTGTCCCAATTCCCCAGTCCAGGAGAGGATTGGGGGATGGACTGGCAACCTGGCAAGGGGGTTTACCTTAAAGAAACTCAACCAATTTAACTGAAAGTTCTTCTGGCCTTAAAGGAATCCCTACCAGGCAAGACGACATGGGATTATCTGCTGCTGCGGTCAAGAGACAGATGTGATCTTGTTTGAGGGTCTCTGCCAGTGCAACCCAGATGTTTTTCTTGGGTTGCGGGATGATCCATGCCTTGGAGACTGGCCACAGATGATGGTCACAATGAGGACCCACAGGATAGACATGTTTTTCTTCCTAAAATGAATAACTTACCAGGGATTAATGGAAGTCATCCATATTTAACAGAGGAAATCAGGGGAAAAAGGATGATTCGGGATTCCCTCCTCCTCCGGGTGACACTCTTCTCTTGATGAACGCGACATCCAACATGGACATGACGGACACTTCTTTCTCTTCATCTGGAGGTCGAGAAGAATACTTGGGGAAGTACGGTTTACCCACCATTGTGGGATCCACTGCAGTCCCAGAGGCATGGATACGCAGGCGTACCCACACCCCCATGTGACTAGTTTGTATGGTCCCTCGATTTTACCAGTTTCAGGTTCCTGGATGAGGACCGGCGGATGTTCTTGAAGCCAGTGGCTGCTGTGGGGGGAGAAATGTCTGACCACTGGGGGGTTCACGTTATTAAATGAGCAGTTCAAAAAATTGATGGTGAAGAGGGCTTTACACAATCTCCCCTGTGGTGTCAGCCCTCTGCTGCTCTCCCATTGGTGCTCCAAGACCCATTTGAGCGACTGGTGGGCTCGCTCAACCACCGCTTGACCTGTGGGGGAGTGGGGGACGCCAAATCTGTGTTCATTCCCCACTCTTGCAGGAAGTCCTGAAAAGCCCTGGAGTGATAGGCAGGGCCATTGTCCATTTTGATGACCTTGGGGACCCGAGCACAGTGAAGGCCTGCAATAGGTGTTTATAGAAACATGCTTGGCCTTCTCTCCTGCATGGGCAGAGGCATAGACTGCTCCAGAGAAGGTGTTGACGCTCACATGCATGTATTTTAGCTTGCCGAATTGGGGAGGTGAGTGACATCAGACTGCCCCACTTCACAGCTTGCCAGCCCTCTTGGGTTCACTCCAGCGCCCAGCGATGGCATGGCTGAGTGCTGGCAGTGGAGACAGGTGGCCACAATGGCCCTGGCCTGGCCACGCCTAAGATGGAATTGCTTGACCAGACCAGGGACATTTTGATGGAACATCTGATGACTCAGCTGGGCTTGATGGAAAAGATCAGGGAGGCAGGATAACTCTACAGCCGAGGCTGCTGCAAGGGAATCGGCTCACCGGTTCCCCTCAGCAATCGGGCCAGGCAAATCGGTATGCGACCTCACGTGCATCACAAAGTAGGGATGCTCTCGGTGGGAGACTAGATGGATCAACGTGGAGAGCAGCCGAAAAAGTACTTTGTTTGAGACCTCCTTCAACACGGCATGCTCGGCTCTAGACACCACCCCTGCTACATATGCCAAATCTGTAACCAAATTGAATAGCTCTGAGAACCGCTCAAATGCCCTGACTGCTGCGGCCAACTCAGTGACTTGAGGCGAAGCCTCAACATAATCAACATCTGTCTCCCACCGCTGAGTTGCGAGGTCTTTCCAGGTCATTACTAACCATCAGGAAGCCCCTGACGCATCAGTGAACATTGTCAGGGCCTTGAGAGGCACTTGGCTCCTTTTTTCAACCGGAACCAATTGGAACTTTGCTTCAAAAATTTTGTGAGAAGGGATGTGGACAGATATTTGTCTGATGTAACTGTCTGTAACTGACAACTGATACAGTTGATGTAACTGATGTAATTGCAAGCCGCAATGTCTTGTTGTGTCTCAGGAGATGCTCGAACATTTCCTGGGTCAACCTCTCGGGAGATGTTCTGTCCCTGGAGAGGCTGACTGGCAAGTGAATACATGCAAAGTCACAGCTGGCCAGTTCCCGAATCCTTGTCCAGGCCTTCCTGACCAGCTGGGCCATCAGTTCTTGTGGCCTTGTGATGTTCTTAGGTCTAAGATGACTGAGGAAGACCCACTTGATGATAATGAGTGGATCCTTCTTGTCGCTGTCCCACTGGAAAATCAAGCTGTGATAGTGCGGCAGTTTCCCCAGTACAATGAATTTAAAATCCACATTCGGCTTATATTGGTGGGCTTGACATTCTGCCAGGGCCCTTTCCACCTTCTGTAGAGCCGTCTTTGCCTCTGGGGTCACGGCCTGAGGAGAACTCAGCTCCTCTCCCCCTTTCAATAGATTGAAAAGGGGGGCTAGCTCATCGGTGGTGATGCCCAGCCAAGGCCTGACCCAGTTCAAAGTCCCACACAGAGAGTGCAGGTCCGCCAAGGTCTTTGGTCGGTGTTAATCACCAGTGGTTGGGGTACAATGGTCCTCTCTGAAGTGACCAAGCCTAGGTACTTCCAGGGTGGCATCCTCTGGACCTTTTCTTCCTGTAACACAAAACCGGCAGATGTTAGCATGGCAATCACAAGGTCAAGGGTGAACTGCAGTACAGCGTCATCAGGAGCACACATGAGCACGTCATCCATGTAGTGAGGGATGACGGCTCCCCCCGCTCTGGCATGGACAGGGGACAGCAATGAGGAGATGTACCACTGGCTGATGGTCAGTGAATGCTTCNCAGCGTCATCAGGAGCACACATGAGCACGTCATCCATGCACGATGACGGCTTCCCCAGCTCTGGCACAGACAGGGGAATGCAATGAGGAGATGTACCACTGGCTGATGGTCAGTGAATGCTTCATCTCTTGGGGGAGAATGTGCCAGTGGAATCTTCTCATTGGGGACGCACAGTTGGTGGCACCAAAAAGGCAAACTGTGGAGCATTGACCAGGTGTAGGGGAATTTTGAAGAAACAGTCTTTTATATCTAATAATATCGAATAATATATCTAATTTATATCTAATAATATCTAATAATATATCTAATTACTACTAGTTTCCAATTTTGGGGGAGCATTGTGCGGGAGGGCATCCCTGGTTGGAGGGGACTCATGTCGACAATGACCTTATTGATCTCTCCGAGGTCGTGGAGGAGCCACCACTTGTCTTTCCCCGGCTTCTTAATAACGAAAACCGGAGAATTACAAGGGCTGAGAGTTGGCTCGATATGTCCTTGAGCCAACTGCTCCTCCACAAACTTATTAAACGCCTTGAATTTTTGTTTATTTAGAAACCACTGTTCCACCCATATTGGCTTATGAGATGTCCAATCGAGCTTTGGATGGGGCGCTCTTCATCAGTGGACGCAATCAAAAATCCCAGGGGGTGGTCGGGATCTAAATCTTCATCCCCCATTGCGACATGATGTCCCTCCCCAACAAAGGTGCCTCATAATTTGCAATGAATGGTGTTAGAAATGGAGCGGACTACCTTTTGGGTTGAAAACAGGTAGGACTCGGTTTTATTAACAAAAACAATAAAAACAGGGAATAGGGAATAGAGCTAATCTCCACCCCTGTTATGAGCCAGGCGAAAGGACACATTGTAAGCATCCCAGAGGCCTCAGAAGGCAGATAATGTATCCAGTGAAGGACGGCTCCTGCCTTGGTGATCTACCAATCAAGCACCAATAGCAAAAAAGCCCCGAGTAGGGGTTGTCACAGTCTTTTATATAGTCTCCTGCTCTGGGATTGGTCCATTTTTGATTCCTTCGGTGACTGGCTCATGTCTAGGGTTTTCATTGGCTCTTAACGCAGGAACGTTCCTGGCCAGTCATTTCTCGAGTGTCAAGTGATTGGCCAGGACCTGCACCAATCCCAGGTGGTGTCCATCATGTCTACAATATGATGTAATCTTCTGGGTCTTTCTATGTCCGTTATGTTGTTCTTGCTTCTCGATTGGTTGGCTTGTTCAGTGACTCATCTAGAGGATAAACAAAACCTAACACCGACGCAGAATCCCAACAGACCCCGACGCTAAGCGACAAGACCCGACGCAGTTTCCCGACACACCTAATAACAAGTGACGAACTTCATTAATTACATAACTAATTGATTAAGTATTGTATAAAAACTTACATACAAAGACAAATGAAACCCCAACATCTATATCAAATGGGTGTACACTCGCCAATTGCCTGTCCGGCCCCTTAATTTGTACAGCATCCCTTGAAACCTCTGCCAATTGCGCACCCCCTATATCCTGGATCTTGCTGCCAACGGGTTGCAGCTCCCAATATGACAGCCATATCTTTTCAGGGATGATCGTCACATCTGCCCCTGTGTCCAACAAGCCCTTTAGGTTACATGTGATAAAGGGCTTGTCTCCACCCACCACGTCAGCCCAGTAGACTGCAGGTGCAAATTGGTCTGCCTGGACCCCTGATGGTATGGGAAGGGCTTGGGCAATGACCTGGCCCTTGCCCAGGTGGAATGGTGGCTGGAAGCACCATGCCAGGAGAATGAGTCTCTCTGTGCTAGAGGGTAAGGTGAGTGAAGACATCTCAGTCTCCGGGGGGTGTGTATTTCGTGTCCCCGATGACAAAGTACTTACAGTCAGTGTCTTGGCTCACCAATCTTCCACCCAGTGGGTCCACAGCAACTACTGTCCATCTCCGGGAGCTGAAAAACTGATTTTTATAGATGTTAACAGCAGAGGTGACTGTGGGTTCCATACTTTTCTGTGGTGGAAACATGGCTTGCCATGTCCAGTGAGGTGTATGTCATGGCTCAGAGAAGTGTCACGTCCGGTAGAAGCGTCATGTCTGGTGTCACGTGCAATGATTTTGCAATTCCCTGTCTCCCCCCTTCCCGCAATGCCTGCCCCATTTATTTCAGCATGTGGGACAGGCTCGCGCTCCTCCCTCTGTTTTTTTGAATCGAGGCCATTCCTCCCCTAGGACCTCCATGCTGGAGGATTCCCTTACATCTGGACCAACCATGCTGGTAGGGATCCGATGCAGAAGCAGGCAATGTGACCGGCTTGGCTGCAGTGCAAGCAGGTGATAGGTTGCTGACAGACTGGAAAAGGCGGCGCTGGCGCTGTGGCTGCAGCAGTAAAGGTGGCTGGCGGGACGATTGGTGGAGCCACTGGAACGTTTGTGTGGTGACTGGTGTCAGGTTCCAGATTAACTTTAGAACAAGCCTCCATAAAAGCAGACACGGTCAAGGATGGATCTGGGTGAAGACTAGTAATAACTTGCCAGCATGCTTAGTTTGCATTGGCTTTTGCCAAATGCATGAGCATGGTGTCATGCAATGCTGGGTCCTTGACCTGCTTGGTGATATGAATTTTTAAACGGTTAATGGTTTTTACAAAAGTCTCCTGGGGTCCCTGCTTGATGGTGACAACGTCAGCCTGGGTCTGCTCTGGGGGTAAGGAATCGAAGCTTTCATGGCAGCCTTCATGATTTTTCTAACAATGTCATACTGCAACGCTTGGGCCTGATCTTTGGCCTTTGCCCATTGCTCTTCGCCTCTCAGGTGGTCCATAGTTATGATGTTACCCAATGCATCAACTGTGCTGTTGGTGCTCTGCAGGAGCTCCTACCGAAGAGATCTCAGAGACCTCTTCCACATTCTTTCCCAAATTATATATTCCCCAGAGTCACACAATCCACTGAAAAGGTCTCTGAGATCATACGGCACAAGGAGGTTGGACGAGAAAGTCATCCCAAGCAAACTCTTAAAATACTCGCTTTCCTGTCCAAACTCCCTTTGAGTCCTACAGAGTTCCTGCTTATGTTGAGAAGGGAATGGCTCCCATTTGGGAAGCACACCCCTGGAACCACTGATAGCAACTGGAGCGATGGAGGGAATGGGCACCCTTTCCAAATCCGGGTCACTTCTGGTCCTGGTGTCGTGGGAACCAGAAGAGGTGGCGTGGGAACCGGAAGTGGGAGGGGGACATGTGCTGCCAGAGGAAGAGGAGGGGTCAGGTGAGGAGTCAGTGGGATTTTAAGGGGTGGAGACTTTTTAGGGAATTTCCAGGGGTGAAGCAACCAAGGAGGAAGAGGGATCCGAGGGAGGAGGAAGGGGAAGATATGAGGGGAGGAAGGGGTTGGGCGGAGAGTATGGAAGGGGTGGGAGTGGGCGCAGGATAGTTGGATAGGAAGAGGAGTAGTTGGGATAAAGGAAAGGGTTGTACTGGGCGGGAAGAAAAGGATTCTAGGAAGGAGAAGCACACGGGAGGGGATCGTCCACGCAGTCCCCACCATCTTGCGCACTCTGGGAGCATTATGGGGAGACGATGAGGGAGAAGGAGGTGAAGCACAAGATGAGGGCTTGACTACACGGCTCCTGCCATCTTGTGCCACTCAGGATTTCTTTGTGCGCTCGGGGAGTCGGTTAAGAGAATGAGAAGAAGGGGGGGGTAGGGATGGAGTACTAGGGCAACTCGACGCAGGAGTGGAGATAGGGGTAGAGGCAGGAGTGGAGGCAGGGGTAGGATAGGGTGTGGGAAGCTGGGAATAACATGTAGAGCGGGGAGAACCAGAAAGAACTTCAAACCTAACAAACTTTGGGGTCTTAACTGGGTTAGCGGGCATTGGGGAAGGATCCCTGACAGTATGGCCAGTACTGTCAGGGCTCAGGGACTGAGAGAGTTGTGGAGAGCCAGGGAGACTAAGACCATCTGTCTTGCTACCCTGCGGCAATCGGGCTGCTCTGCGCAACTCTCCCAGCGTGGACGACATTACTAGGGAAGGTTGGGAAGGGAGAACTGGGGGTGAACTCTGGCGATTTTTCATCACTTCCCCTCTCTGTTCCAATGCACACTGTACCAAGATGACGACTTTTGATTTTGCAACTTCGGTGTCTCCTGTATTTAACAACTCTGTCAACTTCGCACCAGCCTCATCCCAGAACTGAACAGAACTGACACTGGAAGGGGACACTTGGGGGAAATGGTGAAAAATCCAACGTACTAGCCTTTTAACAGTGCCCTTAGAACACCACTTTCCCCCATCCTCAAGGACGCCCACAACTTGGGTATAAATCTCCCTCTGTCTGACAGACAGCCTCGCACCCATGCTGCCCACAGACACGCTTCACCCACACACACGCCGAAGGAAAACTTAAAAAACTTAAAATAAGGGTCCGGAACCACTTTGAGGGGTCCTACAAGTGTCACCGTTCCCCCTGGTTCACACACAAACACACACACTGGTTCTGGACGGGGTTTGGCGTGGAGGTGCAGTCCCAACCCTGGAGACGATCTCGAAGGTACGACTCGAGGTTGTCGCCTCTATCCCCGGAGTGCCACCGACTAAAAGGTGGTCTGCTCCCACTGGGGTAGTGGACGCCCAAGGCCTTCTTCCACCCACTGAGGCAGACGAATGGGTACTTCATGGGGTCCTCTGCAGTTCGTGGGGGGGGGGCCACACATTGGGTGCCAGCTGACGCGGCTCACTGGTCCTGGGCTAGCGCCACAAACACACCGGCAAGCTGCGCCACATGTGGGGAACTGCAGGGGCAGGGGTTGGAGGCCACTGCGGAACCTTACGCCCTACAGTGAGGATAGCGTCCACGTTGGTGGACCAGGCAAAGAAAGAGTCTCACCTGAGGCTAAAAATCCAGTTTATTAACTTGGAGGGTGGGAGGAAAGGCAGGAAGGTAGCAGGAACACAGAAGGAACCAAACACCAGAGAGTACAGGCTGAGAGGAGTGCTCAGTAGCTCAGTGCAAGGGTTTTTAAAGCAAACAAAATCAGGGGGTGGGAAAATAACATCAACCAATGACAGAAGAACAGGGAGGAGAAATTGGGATTACAAATTTAGGAGAAACCAATGAGGATCAAAAGGAGGGCTGAAGGAGCCACAAAACCTATGGGGCGTTGAGTGTGGGGTGATCGGCACAGGGGAGGGGAGATTGGGGATTGGTTCTGGCAGGGAACAGTCTGGAAACTGGGCAGGATCATTTAACTGACAGGGGAAGGGAGGCAGGATTACAATGAGTGGCAGGGAGAAGAGGGGAGGGTAAACACCTTGTAGGGATGGCTTTGGGAGGATACATTGTTGGGAACAACCAACTGGGGACAGAATTTAGGGGGAAACTGGAACAAACTACTTAACAGGGAAGCAACTTAACAATAAAATAAATACAAACCACGTCATCGCAATTTTATGCTACATGGCATTTAACAACAACAAAAAATACTCTCTGTGGCAAAACAGCTTGCCATCTTCACCTGTTTTCAGGNGAAAGGCAGGAAGGTAGCAGGAACACAGAAGGAACCAAACACCAGAGAGTACAGGCTGAGAGGAGTGCTCAGTAGCTCAGTGCAAGGGTTTTTAAAGCAAACAAAATCAGGGGGTGGGAAAATAACATCAACCAATGACAGAAGAACAGGGAGGAGAAATTGGGATTACAAATTTAGGAGAAACCAATGAGGATCAAAAGGAGGGCTGAAGGAGCCACAAAACCTATGGGGCGTTGAGTGTGGGGTGATCGGCACAGGGGAGGGGAGATTGGGGATTGGTTCTGGCAGGGAACAGTCTGGAAACTGGGCAGGATCATTTAACTGACAGGGGAAGGGAGGCAGGATTACAATGAGTGGCAGGGAGAAGAGGGGAGGGTAAACACCTTGTAGGGATGGCTTTGGGAGGATACATTGTTGGGAACAACCAACTGGGGACAGAATTTAGGGGGAAACTGGAACAAACTACTTAACAGGGAAGCAACTTAACAATAAAATAAATACAAACCACGTCATCGCAATTTTATGCTACATGGCATTTAACAACAACAAAAAATACTCTCTGTGGCAAAACAGCTTGCCATCTTCACCTGTTTTCAGGAATATGTTCCTGAGGGGGCAGCACAACTCATCATTTTCTCATGAGACATTTGCAAAGCTCATACCTTCTGTGGTGAGGAACATGACTGGAGCTGTCCTGAACCAGCACTGCTCAAGTAAGTTTTGGTAAGACTTTTGCTAGGGAAGAGGCACCAGTGAGTGTTTGAGAGGGAGGAAATCTTCACATAACAGAAAGAACCAGTTGTAAACCAAAGGTTCTTTTGTTTAGTTTTTCTTTGTTTAATCTGCTTAGTTAAGGAAGGGTGTAGAGAAAGGCTTGCTTGTCACAACCCACAACCCTCAGTAGAAGCCCTGATGTTTATTATAATTCCTGTCAGGCTAAACTAAGACTCCAGACACATGTTAGGGAGCTCTTGGCGCTTTTATTGTACAGTCACCTAAACTACAGCAACCAGTTACTCTTTAGACTGAAAACCTGTTGGCTAACAAGCCCTTTAATTTGTACAATTGATTTTCACAAGTGGTGGCTAACGAGTCATTACTTTTGCTCAGTGCACTTCAATCAGCTTTCAGCTCCTCCCAAGAACCTTGTCAAAGGTGTTGGCTCAAAAGCTACAATACACAGCCACAAGCTCCCCACTCCAATAGCAAACTTAAGGACCTGGGATGGAGTAGGACAGGACAGCCATGCTGTGCCCAGGCAGAGCGAGGGAGGAGAGAAATAGAGGCAGAGAAGAGAGTCAGGGAACAGAGAATATCACCAGTCTGCAGATCCTTTGTTGGTCCTGCGACATGGCATCACAGTTGAGACACAAGCAATGACACAAAACTCATGTGTTCACGTGACAATAGCCAAATTTATTGAGAGCTGTTTGCTTTATATAGCTTTGAAAGTCCGCGCAGTTATTTCTGATTGGCTAAATTAGTTGCCAGCTGGCTAACTGGCCAATAGCTGCCCACGTTCCCAGTGGCCTAGACCTGCTCCCCAGTGGCCCAGACTGGTCAAGTTATATAATTAGGGTAATTCTATAATTACTTACATTTCAGTTATATAATTATAATCGGGATTAATTTAAACTGTAAGGCCTCCAGGCCAGCTGTTAGCCACTACAACGTGGATAATCCAGAGCTGGAGTAAACAATGAGAGTGAAAGAGAGGAAAAAAGAAAGCAGTGGGGTGTGATCTGCTTGCTTTTACAGTTAACCTGGTGCAGGCTCCTAAGCACAATAGATTTTTGTGCTGTTCTGTCGTGCATGCACAGCCAGCCCTTTTAGCCCTTCTCCAAGGAGTCAGGTTGAGGTTGGGGACTGAGCCCAAGTCTCCAGGTGGAGCAGGAAGCTGGCTCAGGACCATGCTACTCCACCACTTTGTGCAGGACCCTTTCTTTTAATCACAACTTCCCTTTCACAAGTCAGAATGCCTGAGGCAAAACACACTTTAGTCTGGTCCTCCACACTGAGCTGAGTTTTTCTGAAAGCTTCAAAGCTTTGCTCTGTGCCTAAAGTATTTCTGCAAGGCTCTTACAGTCCTCAGGCATGCACAGCAAGTGGAAGCTCAAAATAGGTTTTGAAGTGGGAGAATTAAGCTTGCAGGTGTCCAGCACAATGTGCTAGTGACCATTCCTGCAGGGAATTCCTGCAGATAAACCCCTTCTCCATGCTCACCTTGCTCACAACAGTAGGATTACGCACCTAAACTTTTCATAAAACGGGTCAAATGGACACAGGTCCTTTTTGGTCTATGTGATCAATGAACACAATACTTAGTTGTAAGACACCTAACATCTGCTACACATCCCTCAATCTGCTTCACAAGGTGTTGGCTTCAATCTACCACACCTAAAATGTTTCTACATGCACACAACATGAGGAACAAACAAGAAGAGCTCGATGGTTTGGCCCAGTCTCAGAGATTTGACATCGTTGGTAGAGGTGAAACCCTGTCGGATGAGTCCTGTGACTGGAGTGCGCTGTTGAATGGTTACAGGCTCTTCAGGAAGGATAGGCAGGGCAGAAGAGGTGGAGGCATGGCACTGTATGTAATGAAAGATTCAGAACGTATGGGGTTCACAGCTGGCAATGGTACAGTTGAGAGCCTCTGGGTAAGAATTAAGGGGCAAACAAATAATGTGGATGCCATCGTGGGAGTCTACCCAGGACAATGATGCCAATGAATTATTGTGAGATAATAAGTGCAGGAAACCTAAGGAGAATAGGTTGAGAAACATGAAGGGGAAAAGAGAAATTTGAGGGGAGAAAATAGCCAGAAAAGTGAGGGGAAAAGTGTAAGAAACACGAGGGGAAAAGGGAAGCATCACAAGTGAAAAAACGGGAGGAAACACGCGGTGAGAAGCAAATATGAAGGGAGAAGGGTGAGAAACGAGGGGGGAAAAGGTTGAGAAATGTGAGTCGAAAAAGGGAGGGAAATGTGAGGGGGGAAAAGGGCAGGAAACCTGAGGGGGAAGAAGGCAGGAAACGTGAGAGGGAAAAGGTGAGAAACGTGACTGGAAAAAATCAGAAACTTGAGCTGAGAAAAGGGCAGGAAGTGTGAGAAGAAAATAGTGAGAAGCATGAGGGGAGAAAAAGGTCAGGAAATATGAGTGGGCAAAGATGGGAAATGTGAGGAAGTTGTAAAATACCCTCCAAGAAAGAATGAGAATATTCACAGCCCTATTTCCATGTTTCCATTTCCAATGTTACCAAATACTGTCTTCCATCAATTTTTTTATATCCTTCCCCAAAAGAAGGTTATGGCATTGCTTGCCACACCCCTCCCCGATCAGATGAATAAATAAATGGTAGGAAACTTAGGAAAAGGACTAGACTTCAAGGTCCCCATAGGTCTGTGCAGGAATCAGTATCTGTGTCTCTTTAGAAAGACTGGTTGTGACAGACTGTTTTTTAAAAAGCTACCAAATGGACAGTTTACATAGGGACTCTTTAACCCAATTTCTCTTTAAAACCTATTGAAGTACCCTGTCTCCAACACTCAAACTGTGTGTTTTACAGAACATTTGCGAAAGATCTGGATATTCCTTGGCTCACAGACAAGGTGAGGCCATGATTTACAAACAGTCCTGAGAGCTGCTTCAGCTGACAGCTTAGAGCAGGCCATATGTATTCCCCTTTAACTTTCCAAAACAAGGTGATCTGGGGAGGAGGTTGTCCAAACTTCAACGCCTTCTGCCACTTAAAGCAAAGAGTTTGCATTAACAAGAAAGGTAGGAAAACAGGCTTATACTTGTTACAAAAATTGCCATTTCCTACAATATTTTCTTAATAAAGGTACTGGGCTTCCACCATCTACTGATAAAATTAATTCAGTGAACAAACCTAAGTCCTGAAGAAAAGAATACACCAGGAAAAAGACACTTAAATATGATATAAGCAACAATGAGAGAAGGAGCTAGCAATGAAACTTCTTTATTGCAGAAGTTCAATACCAACTTCCGTAAACTTAGACAAACTAATCCTAGGTTTTGAATAAATAAGCTACTGTTCAACACTAACATAAATAATCCTAGAGGAACTAGTCATCAGTTTGAAATAAAAAAGCCGGAGTTCATAGATGTTATCTGGCTAAAGCAGGTGACTGGTGCCAGGACTCCAGTTGCTGCTTGTCAAATTCAGATACTCATTCCTGAATATGGGGCAGCTTTTTGTGGAGATACTGATACCTGCTCTTCACTTCAGAGCAGCTGGAGCTACCCTGTGAAAGAGAAGTAAAAAGAAAATTAGGGCATGCAAACCTTTCTGCAGAGTTTAGAATTTCATGCCCTTTCCTTTACAATAGCCTTATCCAGACTCAGCAGTTTCCACCCTGCAGATGTGGTGTCACACATACCTGTTGTATCTGCTGATAATCCACTCGGATTCGAAGAAGCAGCATTTTCACAAAAAACACCCCCACGACGACAACATTAAGAACATTTCACTACCACAAGAAAATGCTAACTTATGTAAAACACTACAAATACACTCAGTTTGATTCTAGAGGCTTTCTTGTCTGAGAGCCACCAGTCTCCCAGAAAGTTTGCAAAAACAAATCCCCAACTCCCAGCATCACTCAAGATCTGCAATTAAGCCTCTCAATAGGCAACAGAAGGAGCACATGCTCTAAGACTCTGGTTGAGACATCTCTCACCCTGCTGTGTGGTCACAGACAGGTCAGACAGGGCTTTTGCACAGGGTTTTGCAAAAATCAGACCCAGCTCAAGCAGTCTCTGAGCATCTATGCCAATTCCACAAAGTTTCCGTTGTCTCACTGAACAGTACCAGGGAATTGAAAATACTCCTTCTGCTCACAAATACATTTGAAACCTGACCAAAACAGAAATTAACACCATCCAAAAAGCCTCAGTGTGCACACAGAATTAAAGATGTGGAATGTTTGTGAACTGGCAAACAAGAGAAGCCCAGGCTGGACAAGCAGAGTGTCAGGTTTTTCACAGGCCTCTCTGCTAAAATCATAGTGAGGATAAGCCACGTAAAAGATGAGTAAGTGGAGGCTGTAGGTTGAGTTTTGTGCTTAAAACACTGAGAGGGAGAGTGTCAGGAAACCTTTGGGGTTGCAGCTGCTGGTTTCTGGCACTTCCAGTCTCCTCCCTGCTCTGTGTATCAGCACTCTTCAGCTTGCCAGGATCCCGAGACAGTCAGCAAAGCCTGGGCCAGTTCTCGGTATGTGACAGTTGCTCCACCGCAGACATTGATCCTGGTGAGTCTTTTAACTCAACCCCAATGCAATTTCATAGATAAATGCACTGAAGAGTCTGCATGTGCATGTGGGCTTGGGGAAGGGATCAGAGAGAGATGGAACACAATCTTCAAAGTTTTATCTTTCTTTAACTGATAGGCTTTGGAGGCTGCAGTCAGAGACTTCCATTGTTCACTGAACTATCTGAAATTCTTTTTGATCTAGTCTACCAGGACATGTAAATTCCAGTATTCCTCATCCTCTGCACTGAAGTCATTCTTGTAGAGCTGGTGTTGCTCCAAGGAGAATATGGCTACATATTATAATCTCTGTCTATGTAGGGACAACTTAGTTTGTTACACTCACTTTTGAAAATCCATCTGCAGTACATTTTTGGCAGGGACTGCATTTATGGAGTTGGTGAACAGAGCTGGAGTTCTGAGCTACATTTATGTCAAACAGCAAACCAGAGTTAATGATAAAATTTCTTTCTTTCAGTGAACAGCAGTTATATAGCTGACCATTCTACTGCGGCACTTGTAATACAGCCCTAAAAACAAACTTGAGAGAAGTCTGAAAGCACAACAAAAATCCAAACCACCACATCAGCTCCTGAGGAGAGCAAAACGCCTTAATGCTTAAAGCCACTGATGTGTGAGGATCTTTCCTCATTCCCTTCAAGAACTACAGGAGGCCTGACTGCCCCTTGCTGATGTCACTGCTCTGACAGAAGCTGTGAGTAATTTCCAGTGTTTCACTACACACACACACACACACACACAGACAGACAGAGAATTCTCCCATGTGATGAGGGGATGCAGCACCACTGCTGCAGCTCACCCTGTGCAACTGCATGGCAGGAAGGGAGGTCCCATCCAGGCCTAACCCACCTTGGTGTTCATCTCAGCTCTGAGCCTTGGAGGCCCAACAAAACCTTCTCAAACACATCCTTTCAACACAGGAAAGATGGGAGCTAATGCCTTTACAAACAACTTGATGGGGTGAGGGTCTTTAAGAGAAATGAATGTTTATGTCTTTAAAATGGGTCTTAATTTGACTACAGTTTGAACTCTTGAACTTCAGGGTAATAGAACAGATGGGTCCATGCAAAGTCTATTGGAGAGCTCAGACAGCCTGAACTTCTGAACTTTGGAGGAAAATGACAAGTTCAATAGGGGAGTATGTGGCTGGCAGTTCAAGAAGGCTGTACCTTCCTAGTACCTTGAGATCTGTTATCTCAACCGCTAATGCTGCATACTGGGCATCAGTTAAGGCTGTGTAGTTTACAAATGGTGTTCTCTAATTTAGTACTCCCACTAAAACACTGCCACATCCCCTCCCCGCTCCAGCTGAAAGCACAAAAGGTAAAGATCACAGGTCGAGGTAAGGACAGGTTACAGAAAACAGCAATGAGGTAAGAAAACTAACAGTAATAGCACTGATATAATAATAAAAGGTATAAGAAAAGAAATTAATTAGATAGAAATGCAATAAATACATGCTGGATAGCTCTGTCCACCACGTTTTCTCAACCATAAGGGACCCCCACTCCCCAGAAGAGAGAGAATCATGTCCCACACCTCTGCCAAAGACACGAGGTGGTCCCGACATCAAGGTGGTACTGATTAACATCTGGGACCCAACCAAGCCCCCTTCTGGATGCTGCAAAAATTAACCCTGTCCTGGCCAAAACCAGGACCTATCCTTCAGCCACACAAGTGTCTTCAACAACATCCTCTAAAGTGCCATTGTCCATGTTTTGCATCACCAGCCAGAGATCCTCATCAACAAGGGAGGTGAAAGAAGAAAACAATGGCCTAGAGAAGAATGTGCACAGCTGAATTACCTTATGGAAAAAACTACAGTTGGGTTTCGTTTCCAGGTCACTTGCAATTGAAGACAATATAATGGAGAGACATTTCTTTTCAGCTAGATACTACTTGGAATCTGCACGGTCTAAGTGAGAAAGGAGATTGTTGGAATCCAGGGCACAGAGAATGTCTCTCTGCCTGTTTCAGGAGGCTCTAACCCTCAGCAGAACACTGCTTTTAATCTTCGTCCCTGGAAAAAGTTACCAAGGCTGTGGAATGAGTTAGAGCACACAGGTGTGAATTAGATAGTAGCAGTAGTAGTAGTTTATGACATGGTGAAGAATTTAGGGTTTTAGGATTTTAATATGAGAGTGAATAGGAGACAAGATGGAAGATTTTGGGTGTTGTCTCGTCTTCCTTCTTGTCCCTCTTCAGCTCCATTTTCTGTAGCACTGGTGGCAGAAAGTTGTTGGTTAGAGTAAGTAGTAACGTGGAAGTTACGTGTATAGATTAGTAGAAGTTACTGGTAGAAAAGTGAAAACAAAGTACATGTTAGAAAGTCATTGGATTAAACAGTTTTAAAAGGCCTTGGTTTTGGGTGTTTGGGGTCCATTTTGTGCCTTGCTTCTCGCATTCTGAGTCTAGTGTGCAGACAGTGTGCTGAACTTAAGATAAGAATAAACAAAAACTTGAGGACCATGAGAAATAGAGTCCTGCTCGTTCTTCATCCTTGGAAAAGAACTCAGCAGGGGAACCCCCTCCAAAGGGCCCAGGGGGTTCGGTTCCCACTCTTGCTGGAACCACCAAAAAACCCGGCAGAGATTAACATCATCTCTCCATACTTAGGTCACTTACAACCACAGTGAACAATCAGGGCTGCAGAATTAGTCACAGAGACTCAAAGTGAAGTAGAAAAAGACCTCCCCAAAACTCCCAGCAGGGGCACTGCTATTTCTCAAGTCTGTACCTCACAAAGAAGCCCCTCAGCACTTGCCCAAGTTCATTAGCTCATATGCTATTTTAAGTTATTCCAGCACAGTTTGCATAGCTGTATCATGAAAAAGTGTATCATGACAGTAGTGATGAGGAACACACCTAGTGCTGGCCGTTCCATGTGCAGCTGCAGTGCCAAAGAATAAAGACTTTATTTTCTTTCACCTGAAGCAAAACCTTCTCAAGATCTATCAGACCTGGCAGCACATTCTTCCAGCAAGTGGCAAACAACCCTTGTCAGTCAGGAAGAATGATGAAAATCAGATTATTTGACAGCCACAGGAAAAGTGAGAGTTCAGAAGTCTGTTTGCACTGACATGTACAACTTTTATCACACCCAAAATCACCTTTTAAGTGTTGAGAGGAATGACGGACATGTCTTTACAAACAAACTGTGGGTCTGCTGGTAGATAAAACTAGAACTGAGAGATAAAAGAAACAATGGGAAGGATTCCACTGATTGATGAAGGGGAAAAGATAGTTGCCTTTACAAACAAACTGTACGTTTGCTGATAAGTGAAAGTGCATATTGAAAGATGAAAGAAACAATGGAGAAAACTCCTAAAAATTCCATAAGAATTAAAAATTAAAAAGGAGGGTTACACATTAGAGGGGAATATTCAGTATCAGGCCTTCCGGGAAGTCTGTACCTCTTAAGTACCTCAACCAATGGGGAAAGAGAGAAGGGAAATGCAGCCGGGAAATTAGGACAAAAAGGAGTCTGCATCCTCCAAAAATTTGAGAGACCGCAGGGGACCCCCTGGCCTCTCCCGTTATTCGAACAAAGTAAAAGGAATCCTCTGTCTCCTTTTTGGACATAAATCTCTGATGTTTCTGGATTAATTTTCCTGACAGTGTCTTCGCTTTTTCTGTGGAATTCCAGCCTTTGGCCTTCATTTGGTTACCTTTTTGCTAAGGACAGATTTCAGCATGAAATGCCAGCTTGCTGGGAAGATTACTATATACCTTCAAGTCAGTTCCAATCAAGCTCCACAAGTCAAATGAGCAGGTACATTTCACCAAAAATGATATCTCAAAAAAGCAAAGGGCAGTCCATCTAGACTAGGACATCTAGATTAGGACATACATCAGATATGAATGTTAATTTCTTAAGATTAATTCAGTTACCAGACATGAATTTAACACTGCCACCACCAACAAAAAAACCTCCTGTATTCAGAAAGGAAAATGTAATTGGTTTAGAAGCATACTATAAAGGTAGAATAACATCATAGATTAACATTCCTATGCATTTCACACTCAGCATTGTGAGAAACGACTGCTCACTTTAAAATTTCAAAAGGTTTATTAAACCTTA
>VWZP01008600.1:0-21512 GCA_013396995.1 Dicaeum eximium
TCCCCCTTCCCCAATCTTAATCTCCCTCTCTTGCTCTTTACCCCCCACGTTTTATCATCCAGCAGGACTCAAGTGTTTAGTTCCCAGCTTGGCACCATGTTCAGCAGGAAGCCAGGAGTTGGCATCTCTCTGCCAGTCCCCTGACTGTGATGGCTATATGTGAACATCACTTGCCTTGGACATAAAAGTGTTTGTAGACACCTTTTGGATGTAACCCTCAAAGTTACCAAAGTTATTTTTAATTCTCTCTGGATTGAGCACACTGTCTTTTGGGGATGGCTTTTGCAGGAAGCCCCTTTCCAGTGACACACACAAAACGCAGCTCTTTGGAAATGTAACCACAAGTTCTGGTGCTGGTTATGGGTATCCAGCCAAAATTCTCCCTTGCTCTTCCCATTGGGCACTCTGGCATCCAGGGAAAAGAGGCTTAAAGCCTGTTCTTGGTAAAAAGTGTCACCTGATCTCTAGCTGTGACTCAGAGAGAGGTAATTCGAAATTACCCCTGGCAAGAAGAGGATTTCAAGATTCGGAACTTCATTTCATTTCATTCAGTTTGATCCAGCCACTCTCACACTCTCTTTTCCTGTTTGCCAACTTGTCGGCAGCAAGCAAGACCTCCCAAGGGTTTCTGGGTCAGCAGCTCACTGAGATCCTTCCTTCACATCTATTCCAGCTCCTTCCCTCCCATCCCTTGCCCCCTGAACCAGGCTAAAGAGCATCTGTGGTGCTAAAAAGCTGATTATGGCCCAGTCCATGTCCTCTCTGGTGCTGCTCCATAGTTTTCTGCCTAATGTGATGTTTGCATTTTTCTTCTGGGGGTGATGCAGTCTGTGGAGAACTGCATCTGCATCCTGCACAACCTCTCCTACCGCCTGGATGCTGAAGTTCCCAACAAATACACCCAGCTCAACCACATGGCCCGGAGTGTTTACATGGACAAAACTCTCACAGGCTGCTTCAACAGCAGGAGTGGGAAAATGGAGGTAGGATGTGCCTCAGAGGGATTGGGAATGCGATGTTCAGCCCCAGGTAGGGGCTGCAAGGGAAGAGGAGGATCTGAGCTCCCTGTTTCTCATATCTTTGCAGAATGATGAGTATGGGGTCCCCCTTCCCGAGGAGGATTTCAAACCCAAAGGCCCCAGCTGGCTCTACCACTCAGATGCCATCCGCACCTACCTGTCCCTGATGGATCAGAGCAAGAAGGATGCCACCCTGGAAGCTTGTGCTGGAGCTCTGCAGAACCTCACTGCAAGCCGAGGGCTGGTAAGAGCTTCCCTCCCCTCCACATGTGTGCATCCAAATGTGTCAGCACTTCCATGGAATCAGAGAGTCAGTAAGGTTGGGAAGACCTCTAAGGTCACTGATCATGATCACTTCTCAACCATGAAAACGGAAAATGTCCTCCTTAAACCTCAGGGCACCAGAGCCAGTCTTTCCACAGTGCTTGACCCAGTGGGATACTAACTCCAAACTCAGGGTCTCATGGGGAGATACAATCAGCATCCCAAGGATCTATCCCAGACCCACACACTGGGTTTCCAAGTTTCCCCAGTCTGTTGTTTGCACTGCCAGCAGGTGCTGGTATTGGCACCCTCCCCCAGGGCAGCAGTGAGGGTGAGCCCAGATGTGCAGTCATAGCCAGATGTGATGAGAGGTGGGAGAAGGGCTGAGCCACCGCCCATGCGTGTGCTCCAAGGGGAGGTGGCTCTAATGACAGCGTGGGTTGTGCTGTGGATTGTGGCTTGTCCACACCTCAGAGCTACCTGCAAAATAGCTGTGACAGATGTCCTGACCCGTGGGCATGGCAGTGTGGCAGTGCCAGGGGCTGGGTGATGTTGTGGCATCATGAGGGAAACGTCACAACCGCGGCTCCACGGGCCCACGTCACTGCCCTGGGCTGCCTCCCCTAGGACAGCCCTTGACTTGTCTGTTTGTGCCCAATTCCATCAATCCCAATTTAAATAAGATGGATGGGGAGATAAAGAGATAATGATTCCATAGGTAGGAGAGGCGTGTCACGTGGGGGGAGCGTCCCACCCAGAGGCACGGGTGACTCACCCGGAGCCTTCCCTGCTGGGATGGCATTAACCTGCCAGCTCTGATCTCCTTTTGTCCCAACGATTTCCATGCTAAATAATTAGGAACCTTGACTTTTGGCAATTTAACTAAGCAGTGTCACAAACCAGAAGGTGGGGAGAGGCTGTCACGTGTGGGTAAAGCTGGTCAGAGAAATGGGGCTGGAGTTCCGTGCTCCAGGGAAAAGAAAATTTCAGTAATCAACAACATTGCACAAGAGACAAACAACCAAACCCAGCTCTGACAGTGCTATAGCAACTTAATTCAGCCTCCTGGAATGGAATGGCTGAAATTTGTCTGGATTTGCAGAAGTGGCTCCTCCCTCAAGGATCTCGTTCCAGCTCAGAGCTGGAGCTGGAGTTTCTGAGTTTGCCGTCATTTGATGGAAAGGGAATCTGGGGATGAGCTTACAGAGCTTGCTGTGATCCTTTAGCTCATAGAGGATGGCTCTGAATATCCTTCAACTGCACTTTACACACCCCAGTCCTGCTGGTGTGAATGTGGAACAGAGCACATGTTTTCCAGACCCTTCTCTCCATTCCCATCTCACTGTGGATGGACATGTGTCTCCAGCAGCCTTTCCAGTGGTGCAGTAGCTGAGAAGTTCAGTTTAAGCTCTATCAATAAGTGCAGTTTACTCAGGGGATGTGCTTGAGCTCATCTGCCCTGGCTGCATTCTGAGACCTTCTACATTTACAGGCACAAGATCACATCTAAGATGAGTATTTCTGGTCCTCCGACTTTTTTAAAGGCATCCATTATCTGTTCCTGCTCCCCAACAGCCCATTGTGGCATGGCAGGGAGCTGTGAAGGGCCAGAGCAGGGAGCTGCCAGGGGGTTATGAAGGGCGAGGGCAACATGGACATGAAAGCAAAACTTCTCCACCTTTTGGAATGTCAGTTGAGTGATCAAGTGCTCCACTGGGGCTCCAGAGAATAGCAGAACCAGCTGCATCACAGCACATGAGAGGCTGACTTTTCAAATGTCACAGAATAATGGAATCATTAAGCTTGGAAAAGCCCTCTAATATCACTAAATTCAACTGTTCATCCATGTTCACCACTAACCCATGTCCCCAAGTGCCCCTTCCACTCTTTTTTTGAACATTCTCAGGGATGGTGACTCCACCACTGCCCTGGACAGCTGTGCCACTGCTTGGCAACTGCTTTGGTGAAGGATTTTCTCCAGTATCCAATCTAAACCTCCCCTGGGGCAGCTTGAGAGAATTTCCCCTTGTCCTGTCCCTTGTTCTGTGGGAGCAGAGCCCGACCCCCTGCTGGCTGCACCCTCCTGTCAGGGAGTTAAGGAGAGCCAGAAGGTCCCCCCAGAGCCTCCTTTTCTCCAGGCTCCCATAACTGTGGGGAAGAGAGGTAAAACTGACAGAGTAAGTGGAATTATGGCAGCAGGAGAAAGGCTTGTGCAGTGCTCATTTTATGGTACAGTCACATTCCTCCAGCCCTGACCATCATCCCAGCTGTTTCCCCTAGCACTATAAGTCATGGACATCTCTGCTGTCCCTCAGATGTCCAATGCCATGAGCCAGTTGATTGGGCTGAAGGAGAAGGGGTTGCCCCGCATTGCTCGGCTGCTCCAGTCCAACAGCTCCGAGGTCATCCGGTCTGGGGCCTCTCTGCTGAGCAACATGTCCAGGCATCCTGTGCTCCACAAAACCATGGGTAAGTCCTTCCCCCATGCTGGATCCCAGCTTTCAGCTCTGTGGGATCTGCCCAGCTCACTTTGTAAGCCCCATAAGGAGACTTAGCCATCCTCAGAACTGGGCGGAACAGTGACATTTCCTCTGGCCCCAAGGGCAGTCACCAGTGCTGTGTGACATGTGCTGTGCTTTACGGACAGTGACAAACCTGCAGGACCATGAGAGTGACAGTGTTTTGGGAACTGAGTTGGACTTCAGTGTCCATGGCCAACAACACTGCCCTTCCAAAGGCCTGCAGCCCTCATTTTGTCTTGGGCAAATCCGCTGATGACGATGATGATGCTATTGCTGTCCAACACTTCCAGTGTCTCCCTTCAGAGATAACTCTGCTTGGTGTTAACACAAATAGCATCATTCATATGTGCCAGATGGTGTTTAATTGTTGATTGGAACATTCCTCCGCCTCTTTAGCTCACCAGGTGCTCCCAGATGTGTCCCGTCTCCTGTCGTTCCAGTCTGGAAACACCAGCAGCTATGGGGAGATCATGACATCAGCTTGTTACACTCTGAGGAACCTCATCATGTCCAACCCCCACCTGGGAAAGTCTTACCTGTCCAGCAACTTGCTAAATAATGTAGTGAGCCTGTGCCGGAATGGGTGAGTGCGGGGCACGAGGCAGGGGCAGGGACAGAGCCAGACTGACCCCAGAGCCTTCCCAACACCCTTCAGAGCCAGAGTAGAACATTATTCCTTCCTAATAAAGAAACTAGATATGTTGGTGGGCAAAAGTTCTCGGCACTGGTTTCTTGGAAACAGGTAGGAGCCATCCAGGGTGGGATTTGCAAAGGGGCCTCTGGAAACTTTCTGGCTAAATTTTAGGAAATTCTAAAAAGAGCTGAAACACCAACTGTTGGGGAGGATGATGCAGGAAGGCCCTGCAGAGATGGTTTATTGGTGAAAGATTTTAAGAATGTAAAACCTGCAGAAGAGATAGAGCTAAAAGCAAAATTTGAGCTATAGAATGAGAAGCAGGAAGACGGTGATTAAGTTATCTGAAGACCAGGCCCCTGATGACTGAACAATACTGCTCCCCAGACAAAGGGATAAGGGGTTGGGCCCTGCCAGGTGATAGGGGAAAAAGTGGGTTTTCCAGGTTTTTAGTATGGTAATATAATAGTTCTCATAGGCTGCATGTAAATTCTGTAGATTTTGTATCCTGTACTGGTTGGTTGGTGTTAACCAGAGTATTCAGCATAGAAGGGAATAAATGGGATTGTAACAGGAAGTTCAGCTTCTTAGGACCACGCTTTAGCTGGAGCTGGTCAAGTTAGCTGTCCCCACGAGCAATAAACCATGTGTCCAAAGAGCATCCCTGTCTCCGGAAATCTCTCGTCGAACCCCAGATAGATCCCAGCCTTCTCTAATAACCAACATCTTAAAGTCTTTTTAAAATAGTACTTATAGAGCTTATAAAAAAGAGGAGAAGTGACTTGTCACACGAGCAGATAGTGACAGGACAAGGGGGGATGGTTTCAAACTAAAAAAGGAGACATTTATACTGTATATTAGGAATAAATTCTTCCCCATGACAGTGGTGAGGCCCTGGCACACGTTGTCCAGGGAAGCTGTGGCTGCTCTGTCCCTGGAAGTGTCCAAGGACAGGTTGGATGGGGCCTGGAGCAACCTCAGCTAGTGGAAGGTGTTCCTGCCATGGCAAGGGGTGAGACTGGATGATCTTTAAAGTCCCTTCCAACCCAAACCACTCTGGGGTTCTCCAGCCTATGAAAAATTCCAGCTCTCAGAACAGGGGATGTCATTGACTTCCTGGCTCCTGGGCTTCCCTCAAACCTTGTCATGAAGGTCAGGTCTGAGGTTCAACACTGCAGGTACACAAGAATTGTGCTTAACTTTTATGTGCAAATCTGTTCATCTTGTTGAATCATCTTCCTCAAGATGCAGTTCTGGGGGAACATAGGAATTATTTTAAGTACCTTCCTGGTCTACTCCTGTATTTTACACCAGCTGAGCAATCTCATAATATTTTACCTCCTTCTATTTTAGGACTTGGTTTGGGGTTTGGTGGTAGGAATTATGTCCTGTTTGTTATCCATATTCCCTGCAGCGCAAGCCTGTCAAGCATTGCCAAGTTCTGTGTTCATTTCTGGCCAAACTGGTGTTAAACTTCCATTATCTTTGACCATGTTCTCTCCTTCCTAGGCTTTCATCTCTCCTGCCATCTGTCTTTGTTTTAAAATGCCTTAGACAAGTAACTCATTGTTTTCTGTTGTGAAAATCCATTTGCATGCCTTCATCATCCTTTGATTAAGTTCTTCCAATCCACCTCTTGTTCCATGGCAGAGATGCTCTCTGTCATTACATGGGGTCTCCTTGTTTAGTTTTAGCCTGGGCCAAGGGGCATTGCTCTATTTGCTGCTTTTACTTTCTTCCACTCTCCAACGAGCCCAATTACCACGAAACCCAGCCCTCTTCTAAGCCTTCGTTGTTCTGAACGTTATTTACTCATACTGAAGTCCCGCTGTGGCTCCCTCAGACCAGCGCTCAGTAATTTGCTGCTCCAGCACAGCCTTGCACAACCTGAGCTGGGAACACTTTAATTGCCTTGGCTGCTGGGAATGAGCTTTCTTGGAGGTGACTCACTAAACTGTGAGGTGTAACCAAACTCTG
This sequence comes from Dicaeum eximium, assembly GCA_013396995.1. Classification (NCBI taxonomy): domain Eukaryota; kingdom Metazoa; phylum Chordata; class Aves; order Passeriformes; family Dicaeidae; genus Dicaeum; species Dicaeum eximium. Next base: position 6,417 of record VWZP01008600.1, read on the forward strand.
AAGATGTCTCCAGTCCTGCCTGGATCACTAAGTCCTCCTGAGAAACCCTCCAGTTCTTACAATGTCCAAAATTTGAGTTATTCCTTTGCCTCCGTTATTCATTTTTGTCCCCAAAGATTTTTATGCTGTTCAATTCTTAGTGAAAAAGAAAAAGAGAACAATTTCCACCCAGGACTAATCTTACTTGTCCAAGCTCTGTTATTTCAGGCTGTTCCAGTACAGCAGATGTTGGAGAGACTTTCAACTCTTGCTGGGTCACAAGAATCTGTGACCCTGTCACCTGTGAAGATAAACAAGAAAAAATAAGGTGGGATTTGTCCAGTCCTACATCAGAAAGAGCCTCCCCCTCCCCAATGGAAACCAGTAAATCCCCACCTCTCCTGGGGGCTGGCTAAAGCCCCAGGTCCCCACTGTGGTTCTGAATGTGGTGAGTCCCACATCATCAACCTCCTCCTTCCCAGCACTGCAGGCAGCAGAGAGAAGGGGGACAGGGGGCTCAGGGATGACCCAGTCCCTGGGGAGGACCCAGAGACACCCTGCACCCTGTCAGGATTTTGCAGTTTTCTCTGTTAATCTGCCTCAGGTCCCTGTGGACATTCCCTGACCCCCAGGCTGGCGTTGCTGTCTGGGTGCTCCTTCCTCCCTCTATCTCCTCTGCCACCCACAGATCTGCCCTGTGCTTCTGAGCTGGGCTCTCACTGCATTACCAGCTGCAAACCAGGAGTTCCAGCTGCTCAAACAACTTCAGAGTCATAGCTTAGAAAGACACTCCAGGTTCCAGACCTGTGAGTTATGGATCTTGCCCTTTCCCATGTTCTCATCCCTTTTCATGTTTCTTTCTCCTCATGTTTCTCATAGCTGGATTCTGACTGAAAGGCAGAAAGGGTTCAGCAGTTTATCTGATGGATGTGGTTTCTTCTTCTTCCTGGAGCATCCCAATTAAGTAATTGTCTGTGTCTCCTGCAGATGCTGTCTTCTGTGACATGGGGTTCATGGTCAAATGGGGTTCCTTCACTATTTTTAATCCAAGCTGCTAAAATGTTGAATATTTCCTTTGATTTTGGTGGTGTTTCCGAAAATCAAGCCACTGGACCTGATTTATCGGGGTGTTTGGTTTCCTTTTCACTTTTCTTCTCCAGCTGTCTGAAAAACATTTCTCTGCTCATTTCTAAGCAACTTTATTTCACTAATTAAATTAAAATTCTCCTCATTAATTCTACTGGCTGCACTCAAAGCTTTTCCCAAAATCTCTCATTGTGCTTTAGAGCATCACGTTTGCAGTTCATCCCTTTACCGTGGATTTATTTCTGTTTCTCTTTGTTCCTTCACTTTTCACACCTTTGCTATTGCAGTTTTATTTTGCAGTTCAATTCCACCACAGTATTTCACCAAAATTAATCTTTTGAGAAACTCAGGTCTTCCCTTGATTATTCTCCGTGCCAGAGAGTTCTTCTCATCTACACATTTCCAATTTCCGATTTCTTCCAAAGATTGCACCTTGATATCAATTTTATAATCTCTTCACATCCTGAAGAAATCCTTGTTCTTGGAATTCCTTGGCATTCTCAGTGACACACCTAAAGTTCTTTGTACGTTTGTCCTTTGAGGAAGGATTATTTCTCCCCATTATTTAATGTCTATGGACAAGATTCTTGTCTTTTTGCCCCCCTTCTGTTTCTCCCCATTCCTTACCATCTCCTTCTGACTGTGTCTTGTTTATGTTTTGCTGAGTCTGTAGCTTTTTTGATGACTCCTGCCACTGCCATGAGGGGACATCTCCCTCATTGCCTTTCCACAATTTTTCATGAATAATTATATTTGTAAAGGACAGACTGTACTTAAAATCAACTTTGATTTTCAAGCAATTAGTTATTAAGGAATTTTTTCCCCAAATCATCTGTCCTTGATATTCTGCTCGGTGTTACCCACTACTGTATTCACACTATTTCATTTGGGATATGCTGCGTTACCTAATGAAGTTGGCATCACAGCTCCACCAGCTCATATTTAGCTTTTTATACCTAAATTCTAGCAGTCAATGCTGTAAGAAACAGTCAGTGCCTGTCCTTCAAATGAAGAGTTTAGAACTTCTTCTGCCTGAATTCATAAATGACTCAGGTACTGATGTTGGTAGTCTTGGCTTGAAAATACAAAACTTCTGAGGTGTTATCTGGAGACATAGTGGAAAAAAGTACATATTTAGCATTATTAGAAGTAATTTTTTTCAAAAATAAGAGAAAATTACTCTGGCTTAGGAAGAGAGAAACAACTTGAAACTACAAATCCTTGAAAGAGAGAGTTCAGCTTGTGCTCTGCCTATCTGGTCACAGCTACCCTTGAGTTTGTACGGATTTAATGGCTTTTCAGCCACAGACAACATTTCAGCCAAAAAATGTTTTAAAACATTGTCATTCTGGTGACAGAGCATAGTGTGGTTATAAGTACAGAAGAGATCTGGCAATAAAACCTGTTTTTTCTGCCCCAACACATTGTTCAGGAATTTCTGGCTGTCCTCCAGCCCTCCACACAACACCAGGAGCTGCAAAACACCTTTGAAGTTTATGACCAAGTTAAACTCGATCATTTCTTTGGTAACAGCTGCTGTGTATGTCAGAGAAATGCCTCAAAATTTACTGGCTGTGGTTCCATCCCTGTCCTCCCACAATCCCAAGTGTGGAGTTGATGTCCTAGGTTCCTCATGACCTATTGGTCCCATTTCTTGTAGGCTCTTGGGGACTATTTTGAGGAATGTTTGAGGCCTGTTTTTGAGGACATACATAAGGTTTTGTGGTGCTGTATCAGACAGCAGCTTGGTCCTGTTCCTCTCCATCATCCTGGGTGGGGTGGGCTGGGGCTGTTGCCCTGAATCCAGAGCAGGAGTCTCCCATAGCCAGGAGGAGGCCCAGGAGATCAGGAGCAGTGATGGGAGTCAGCAGGGAGGGGATATCTGAGTATGAAATGTTCTGAAATTATAAAAGGTCCTGCGATGACTCACAGTTTCGAGCTGTTACATGAGCAGGTATCTGTTTCCTTGTGCTGAGTAAGGGCTCTGGGCTGCTTGCAGATGTTGTTATTGCAAAGGCTCCCATCCCTTGTCCTCCCCAGGCAGCTCCAAGCTCGCTCCTCTGCCCCCTCCCAGGAGACCCACCCATGCTGTCCCTGCAGACTCCTGCAAAGGGTTGGCACTATTTCCCTTCTCTTTCTCTCTCTCAAATTTCAGACTCAGCTCAATTTTATGCTCATTTTCCCACTCAGATCCTCCCCTCTCTTTCATTTGCCCTGCTCTGATGACAGTTGCTGTCACACAATATTGCTGAGAGAGCAGGAGGGTGTTACTGACAGTCCTGTTTGTGGCTAGCCAGGCTCCCAGCTGGATCAGCAGTGGGATCCCACTGGGTCAGCAGTGTCTGGGTTTGTCCCAGGCAGTCAGCAGTGTCTGTGGGGTGCTGCTCTGTGCCTGCCATAATCCTCCTGTTGCTGTCATCTTCCCAGCTCCTGTCCAAAAGCAGCTGAAGCTGCTCGACTTCTTCTGACAGACCTTTGGTCCAACAGGGAGCTCCAGAGTGTGCTCAAGCAGGTAAGGACAACACTCCTGTTTCTGGGAGTCAGGAGCAGCCCTGGGTTGTTCACCTGCTGAAGTGGGGAGCTGGTAAAGGCCCTGATCCAGCAGCAAGTAGGGCAGAGCCCAGGAGGAGCCTGGAGCACTTGGGCACCTTCCTGGGATCTGAGCAGGTGGCAGGGGGTCACTGCTGGGACTCACTTTGGGGACAAAGCATATCGTGACGTGCCTGTGTCAGACACCTTCCTCCCTGGGGATGGTGCTGGAATGCTCCCCAGCACAGCCCCCTTGCTCTGGGCTGGGACATGAGCTGGATGAGTGTTTCACTCTCATTTAGGAGATTCCCTTCATTGCAGTCCATCAGGTCCCAGCAGGTGCCTGGCAAGGTCTCTCCTCTCTTTCCTCCTATTTTCTTCTGTGTCCATAGTCCTGCCCTGTGCTTACATCCCCCTGTAGTCAGAGTAAGCTTTCAAACCGAGAGGAGTATTTGAGATTTGTTTTGCTCCCTGCAACAGAAGCTGGGACACTGCAAAGCCAAACGGGCACTGAGCCACCTCCAGCCCCCAAGTCCAGCTCCCAACTCCCAGCCCCAGCTCCCAGCTCCAGCTGCTCCCAATTCCCAGCGGCTTTCTTTGAACAAACTGGGTTTTTCCAACTCAAAAGCAGCAGCACTTGCAGAGAGTACAGGGCCAAATGAAAGAGAAGGAGGAATCCCTACAAAGGGGACCACCTGGAGGCAAGAGCAGAGTGGCCAAAGTCTGTTCTGGTGTTGACAGTGAGGGACTTTCTGCACAGGAGCTGGGGTAGTTTTGTGCCAGGCTCTCCTCACAGCCCATGCCAGCTCATTTTGGTGTGACTGAGACACTCTGGTGTTCACACACAGGTTTATTGCATAGGTGAATGTCAGGGGAGGAGGATGGGAGTCTGCAGAGGTACATGCATCATGTGAAGACTTCTGCTCTTTTTTCAGGATGAGGAACTAAATGAAACAATACTCAGTGAATGCTTCAATAAAAGTTTCCTCCAAAAACCTGGAGGGGTCCAGCTCTGGGTTGATGGAAGTCAATACAAGAAAAAGCAACCTGGTCTAGAGGCAGGTGTCGCTGCCCATGCAGGGAGTGGAATGAGATGAGCTTTAAGGTCCCTTTAATCGAAGCAATTCCATGGTTCTATGATTCTGTGGAGCTCAGCAGTAAGGGTGACAACGGTACCCAGAGGACTGACAGAGGAGGCTGCCTGACAATGAAGCACATTTTGCTCAATAACTGCTCTCAGTGTAGAAACTGATATGCACTCACTCCACTTCATGTTTCTGCTTTTTTAGCAAGGGTTTGATAAGAACATGATGGGATCTTTAGCTGGAACGACCTTCAGGACCCTCTCCTCCAGATTTTAGAGCCTCTCCATGCACATTCAGGCTGCAGGTGAGAACATGGCCCTTGTGGTGGATTTTGGGCACCGGAATCCTTTGAGATTGTTGCTACTTTTGATCACCCCAAAAGTGTGTTTGTGAGATTTTCATCCCAAATCTTCCCAGCCTAGCCTGTTTCTATGAGAGGTCAGAGGCTGTTCTGGCCCTGGGCTCAGGGCATATGTTGCCCCCACTGCCCAACAGTGCATTTTGGAGATGCTGAGCACAGATGTAACAGGACAGACAAAGCTACTGGGCTTGACTGTGCCTCTCCCTTCCTTTGCCAAGCAATCACTGATTCAGTGCATTTTTCCAAACCCTCACAGGTGAGGCTCTACCAGGATTCTCTCTGGCAGTGCCCTCATTCCTGAACTTTGAGCAGTGTTATCCAGACAGTACCAGTAATGTGCAGTGAATTCCAGCACATCCATGGCTTCAGCCATTAGCCTTAGCAATTGTTTGAGCCCTTAATCTATCTGTCAACCTCAGGCCAGAATTGAGAACCGCATTCTGTCAGCTGAAAATCCCAATAGAGAATCCAGGGAAGAGAAACCTTGGGCAGAATTTCCAGGACATTGTTATGGATTTATATTCAGTGTGAAATGAGGATTTAACCCATCAGGCACTTTTCACTCATGATTCCTACTGAAGGGAAAAGCTTTAAGCACTTTGAAAATACCAGGGGTCTCTTGGATAGTGTCCGAGATTATGCAGAGGGAAATACTTGCTCCCTTCCCTAGCATGGTCCTTGTGATCAAAGAAAGAGAAAACAGTGCTAAAGCCCCTTCCTTCCCTCTGCCCAGGAATGGATTTTGCTTCCTGCTCTGTTGGGATGTTTTCACTGTGACTCTGAGGAGAGTGGAAGTCCAGGGTGAAAAGCTATGGGCAGCCGAGAAACTGCAGCCAGGCTCAGAGAAAAGATTAAAAGTTGGGGTTTGCTGTAATGAAAAGATCTCTTGAATGCTTTACTTATCTGGGGTTTTGCTTTTTCTTTGTTTTATTTTTTTTTTCCATTTCAGATTTGAAGTTGGTTCATGTCCAGGAAGAACAAGACTTCCAAGATTCCTTAGGATGTTAAAGATGTAGAGAGTTTCTGAGTTCAACTTAACTGTAAAGCAAACCAAACATGTGGATTTCAAGTGGATGACACTGATATTTTTAAGCATTTTCTTCTTTTTAGGGGGGAGAAGGGACTTTTTATATACTTGCTCGATGTCAATAATTTTTTTTTTTTGCCAAGAGTGCATCTGTGTAACTCTGGGTATGATGCGGAGGTGTGTGCAGGCAGCACATAGAGCACATGTGAGGAGCAGGATCTTCCTCCAGCTTAGTCCCCTGTTTTCCACCCAAAATCAGGGTGATTCTGCAGTTGAACCCCTTGCAGGATTTTATTCCAACTCCACCCTATCCATGCACCAAATACTGCCATGCTAAAAATTCGTCACAACGTGTTTTTATCCACAAACACATAAAAAGTCAATTTTAGGTCAAGTTCCCCCTTTGCATCTGTCCATTATTAACAGATATATACACACAAGGATGCTCTTCTTTCCAAGGCTGGTTATTTCTAACAGTTATGGGGGGCTTCTTCTCTGCTTAGGATTTTTCTTTGATAATTGTTAACATTTGCTTTCCTGTCACATGAACTCTTTATCTCAAGAAGCAAATTGACACCTGCAGATTCTCTCCCAGGCCTCCATCACCTTCCCTGAAGCTGTTTGTGAGAGGACAATTGGCCAGCTGTTCAGCTGTGGAGCTTGAACTTTCCCAGGTCCTGATCCATCCTGAGCACCAGAACAATTCCAGTTCCTGACTGTACCTGCATGAAGGTGGCATTTGAAAAGCTGAGCAGGACAGGCCAAGTGTTTTCCCCCTGGAATAATTGACTGCCACAGGAATGAAAGAAGGGAGAGATGTGGCCTCTTTAATCATATTTTGTTTTTACTGATCAATGTAAAGAACTGGTATTAATGTGCAAAGGATTGTGAGCACTTGTGTGATGTCAGGTTTGGAAATGTTTTATTTCTTGGGATCTTGAATTGCATTAATCTGCCTGTGATGCTGAGGCTGTGATGAGGGACTGCTGAGCTCATTTCAGAGCAACTCAATTCTCACAACCTTCCTCTCTCCAGGAGAAAAATATCCCATGGAGGGGACCCAGCTCAGACTCACAGGGAAGGAGGCTATGTTTGCTGGCTGTGCTGGTTATTATTCCTCAAAGGGTGCAGGGGCACAGGGCTCTGTTTTTCAAACATCAGGGGCTTAGGAGGTGCTTGGGAAGGATGGGTTTTGAGCCTGGAAATGGAAAAGCAGTCCCATTTTAAGTGTCAGGCTCCTAAATTGGTGGGACTCAGGACATTCTGTTCACACCCATGGGGTGATTTGTGCCCACTAAAGGACCTCCTGTGAAGTTCGGGTTTGCTCTGCTGCAATTCTAGGTGGCCCTTGTTGGTCCCCATTTGGAGCACAAGGAGTTCCTGACCACAGAGAGAGGTCATTTCCAGCTGTTTCTCCTCTTGGGCTTCAAAGGGTGGCTTCATCTTGTGCACTTTAATGAGCAGCCACTCCTTCATCACGTTCAGTTCAGTCGGGAGCTTTCTGTGCCGAGCTGCAGCCAAGTGAGAAAGGGAAAAAAGCCCCTTTGAAGTGGAGAGGCAGAACCAGGAGAATCCAGTAGGACAGAAGTGTTCCAGGAGGGTTTAAACAGAGCAAAGAGCCCCAGCCTGTGGGCAAAGCCCTTCCACCCCCTCAGCAGTTCCCTTGCTGCATGTGGATTCTCAGATACAAAATGTTCCAAATGCTTCGGGCAAGACCCATCTGTGGATGTCCCCAAGGGCTGAAGCATCCACAGGGTTTGTTCAGTTTGGGTGTAAAGTGTTCTGTGAAATTTTGCATTCAGGTTTGTTCTGTAATGACATGTCCAACACAAGTCCTGGGAACGAATGTTTTTCTCTGGAAAACTAACTGGGGAAACAGAACTACAAAATAGAATGATGGAATATTGAGGAAATTCACTCTAATTGGCTGTTATTTAGGCTTTATTTTAAAACAGTGCAGCTGCTTTCACCCCTAATGCAGTTACTGAGTCACTGTACAAGGCACAAAGAGCCATAGCTCTATGATCATCAGCTCACAATTAAATTTACAGGTGCTGGAGATTTCATTAGTGAGTACTGGACTCCAGGAGACAGATTCATCATTCACATAAATTTTATTATAAAAAACATTGTTACAGTTGTTTTTATTACAGGTTTTTTTCAAAGCTAACAAAATGATAAAAATAGAACCTGTCTCCATGCTCAAAGCTCTTCCAAACGTGACTGGGCACAGCCCTGAGCAATCTCACTCGGCTGGGATGTTGTCCCTGCCCTGAGCTGGGCACACCAGAAAGGTTCCTCCCACTGAGCTGCTTTTAGGATGCTGTTTGTCACTGCTTGCAAACCTCAGGGCAGAGCCCACTCAGGAGAGCCATGGGCTGCAGAAATCACAACCATTCTGCCATTCCAGGGCTGTTCTGCAGCTGGATCTTCCCCAGGAAATTCTCTGATCCCCTCTATGTTTCTCTCAGTCTCTCTTTAAAATGGGGACACCAGACTCCACCCAAACCAGTGAAGTGACTTTGATGCCTAACTCTGAGAAGTGAAGGGAAAATCAGACATTGGAATAACTGGTGTTGCTCATAACCAGCTATTCTGTGAGCTCAGTAAGGTTCTCTCCAACATAAATTAATGCTGTTTTCATCTCCAGTATAATTTTTTTCATTCTGGGGAGGTATTTATTTAAAGGCATGTGACATCTTCTCTGATGAGCTGGTTTCCTGTTCCTTGCTCCTCGAAGAGCCAGAGTAGGGCACACCCCCAGGACAGGGACAGGGACAGGGACAAGGACAGGGCAGGTCTGTGGCACAGGGATAGAGAATTCCTGAGGAGGAAGAAGGAGTGTGGCCAGCAGGAGTAGTTGGACACCCAGCTGTGTAAATAAACACCACCCTCATTGTCCTGGGCGCAGCAGAGCTTTTTTGGTCTATTTTCTTATAAATGCTTTGTTTATTTTGTGTGTGTACAATCCCACCCCAGCATTTCAGAAGTCTCATGGACAAGTCAAAGGCAGTTTTATTCCTTTCTGAACACACACCAGTGTGAGACCAACTCAGCCTTACCAGTCCATAGCTCTACAGTGTATTCTGTAAGATATAGGTATGTGAGAAAAATGTCTCAGAGTTTTGTTTTGGCTGTACTGTATGTATTTGCTTCATTGGAAAAGCTGAAATCAATAAAAATTGCTGAAATTTCTTCAAGCTTTCTGGTTTGGATGGTTTTATTTTGGTTGTTTTGCCAGTGTTAGGAAAGAAGAAAGGTCTGACAGGTCTGAAAAAAACCCTGTTCCATCCTGCAGCAGGAATCACTTTGGACTGGTCTGCCTTATCCAACAGGAGTAAGGAAGCTGTAAATCCCATTTCCTCCAGCCTGGCACTGCCCAGGCTCCCCAGGGAATGGGCACGGCCCTGAGGCTGCCAGAGCTCCAGGAGCGTTTGAACAACGCTCTCAGGGATGCACAGGGTGGGATTGTTGGGGTGTCTGTGCAGGGCAGGGGTTGGACTGGATGATCCCTGTGGGTCCCTCCCAGCCCAGGATCTTCTATGATTCCATTATTTCATCCTCAGTGGGTTTCTCTTCCAAGAGCTTTCACAGCCATCACTTCAGTCCATGAAAAAGTTAATTACCATTAGTATAATTTGTGCCATTGCTGAAAGGATCCAAAGGCTGTGGCAAGGAAAACCCCTCCGTTTTTTCTGGACCTGCCCCACCTGAGCTGTGGTTGAAGCTCCATGGTTCTGATATTTAAAAGGTGTGGTGAGGGCAAGGGGATTCTCCCCAGTTTTTCTCTGGGCCAGGCTGGGCAGGCCCTGCTCAAAGAATTTCCTCACACAAACCCAGCAGCTCATGGCACTCAGTGACCTCCTTTAGACCCTTCTCAATGGAATGATTTCCTTCCTGAGCTGAGGAGCCCAGAACAGCACAGGGTAGATGGTGAGTGAGCCCAGGCGTGCGCTGGGACGTCACAGCCCTTCCTGATCTCTGCTCCGTCCCTACCCATATCTGGTATTCCCTTGGAATATCAGGTTGAGCTTTTGTTGAGCTGTCACTGAGATGGGCTGGCCATAAATGGTCCATGGAGTCACCTCCGTGCCCATCTCACAAACGAAAAGATTATTTCACCCCACACATATCACTTAATATTTCACTGAGCTGATGTTTGTCATTTACTTCCCTTTCCTTACTGGTCTCTAGCTCCCCAAAATTCCACAGACATTCCTCCATCCTCAGGAATGTCATTGATGTATCAGGTATAGCAGCCTGTAGGAATTCTCCCCATTTTTCACAGGCATCACAAACTGGAAAAGGTAAATACCTGCTCTTCTCTGCTCCTCTCCTTCCTGAGTGCTCCTTCTTCTGATACCCACTGACCCCCTATTCTCCTGGCAGGTTGTTCTCCTCTAAAGAGAGATTCTCTGACTTTTTGGCTCATTCTTCTGACTCCAGCTGGTTGTTCCTTCAACTGCTTTTGGCAGGTTTCGTGTAGTTTGTGTTGAACTTGGAAGAGGCTGTGAAGCCTTTCCTATTTTTGTCTTCAGCTGTTTGAAAAACAGCTGCTGACACTTCCTTCTCCTGCTGCTAGCACAGGCCAGCTGCCTTCTTCTGTTCCTCAGGGAATTCCTCACTGCTGGGATGTGTTGGGACTGAGCTTCAGGATGATGAATGCAGCCCACATTGCCTGGAAGCTTTAACTCTCCCTTTCCTTTTCCCTTTAAAAGCATCTCCTTCTAAGTTCCTATTTTGGAGGATGAGCCTATGGTAGTGGATATGAAGGCTTTTGTTGAACCCAGACCTTTTCTGCTAATCAGAACCAAAATGGAAGCTGCATCTGCTTAATGGAATTGGTATTGACAACATCCAAGGATTTGGTCTTTCCATCAGACCCTGCAGGAACATGAGCCCAGTGCACACGGGGAGAACTGAAGTGCAGGACAAACAAAAGACTTTGTATTCCCAGTGCTGGGGAGCACTGGGGTGTGCAAACACTGGAGCAGCCTCACAGAGGGAATAAGGAAGCAGCACCTCTTGATCTCCTTCAAAAGACTCTTCAAAGCAGACACCTGGCAAAGGGGAATGAGCTCAGCTCTGAGCTGTGTTTGGTATTTATTCAAGGCAAGGCTGACGAATAATGCTCTACTACTGCCAGGATCTCACAAACAGAGGGTTTGCAGCCCATCAGACAGGCTGGGCACACTCTGTGAGCATGTGCAAGGGACAAGGGACAGATGCCACTCCCTGCACATGGCTCAGAGCTCCTTTCCAGGAGCACCCTCTGCTGCTCTGCTCAGGCTGCTGAAGGGTGGGTGAGCACTGAAGGATTAAGCACAAAGGCAAAGCACCCAAACTCAAATGTCTAAGCCAGCTTTGGGTGGACCCAACAACCCTCCAAAACCTAACTGCATTTCAGCTGTGATAACTCCTTTCCCAGACTGTTCCTGGGGCCTGGCACAGCAGCAGTATTCATAACTGGCTTTGAATGTGGTACATAAGTTTTATAAAAGCCTATTAGGGAGCAGCACATCTAACAGTCCTCGGGAGGATTAAATTTGACATCACAAACATCACCAACTGGGGATGTCCAGTCTGCAGCTTCTTCAGGCATGAATCCCACCTGAAGTCATGTCTAAGAAAGGTCATATCAATGACAGGCCGGGAGAGCAAGTTGCCTTCTACACAATCTGGAGTGTCTACAAGGAATGCAGGTGAGTCCTACTGTCCATTCCTGAGTAGCTTCCTGGACACTGGAGAAAGGCAGGACATGATGATGTAGCTCAGAAATGAATTTTTGCTCACCAGTGGAGCCAACACACGACCACATGCTTGGATCTCTGCCCATGTGCAGCAGGTGAAATGAATCCCAAGTAACCATTGGGTCTTTTTGAGGTCTGCATCCATGTGTGTGGACACGTGAAAAAAGCCCATTTTCGGATAGGGAAGTCTGTGGACACACACAAAGACCACAGGGAGGTTGCAAGAAAAAGACAACCAAAGCGGGATTCAGCTGTGCTGTGAAATGGGTCCCTTCAGAGCCTGGCTCCAACAGTCACAGATGCACTGATTTAGCTCAGGAGTAACTGGACTTGCAGCAGGATTCAAGGGGAGAAAATGGATGCTACAGGGTGCAGAGCACCCACAGAGCACTCATTGTCCCAAAGAGAGCAGGCACTAAATCCTTGGAAACCATATAGGTCCTACAGTCCTGGAATCCCCAATATTCCATGGGGCTCCACCAGCAAAGCCTCATCCCACCAGCCAGGCAGCCCCTGGAACAGCCCCTTCCCATCCCACAGCACAATGTCTGAATCCCTTTTCTCTGCCTGTGATGCTTCAGGGCAGACCACACTCTTCATCTTCCAGTCCATGGTATTCCATCCCACAGGTCCCAGGCACCAGAATTTCCCGACTTTCCCAGGCTACACCACTTCCCATGCAAGACAATTCCATGGCCTAGATTCCACCCTGAACTGTGCAGGGCACCTGTAGGAGGCACCGAGCCCAAGCCAGAAACCCCAACAGCCCCGAGGACCCCACAGCACCAACACCTCCTGCAGGGACACACAAAGCTCCTGCTGGAGCAAACTGGCTCAGCAAAGTCCCTCTGTCTCAGTTTCCCAGCTGATGTGGGATCACCCCAAGCACAAGCTCTGCTGTGGCCCCATGGCCAGACACGGTGGCACAGCCCCACAGGGCACGCTGTGGGAGACACCGGGCTGCCCATGGCAGGGGGCCCTGCCCCACACAGGTGCCTGTGCACCACAGTTTGGCATTTGCACCCAGAACCCCCAGGGCAGCTCCTCTGGGAGCTGGGGCTGGCTCAGGAGAGGGCAGCAGTCCCACAGGGACTCAATCCCTGCTTGCCTGCCCTGGAACAGGCAGGACTTTGGGCTCCTCTGTACAACCCCAATTGTACCTCTCCCACAGCTCCCAGCCTTGCAGACTGGATCTTGCACAGAAGTTGTTACAGCTCCCAGATTACTCTTGGCCACTTTTTTGGTGCTTCCTAAGCTTGTCTTTGTCTCAGGAGAGCCTTTTGTGGGACCCCCAGGAGGCATCCCAAGCGCAGGACCATGTCCCTTTCATCCAGCACCAGGAAGCCTCTCCTCTGCACTCCTGGGATGCAGAAAACTGAGCCTGAGCCTTCACAGCACCGTCTACCATCAGGGTGGGGGCAGCAGTGACATCCGGAGCGACATTTCCCAGATAAAGAAAATTGAGAGCAGTTTGCCAGGATGTGGCATCTACTCCCAAGCCCCAGGAATGATTCTCAGACTCCCATCCCAACTCTCTGCAGCTTGATCCTCTCATTCAGAAAAGGCTCTGATAAGAGGTTTTGATGTAATTACCTCCCTCTTACCCCCTTCTGGATGTGGTGGTAGAAATGAGATGAGATCCCTGGTGCAGAAATGAGATCCCTGGTGCTCCCAGCCTCCCCATCCCAGCTGATGGAGACCAAGCACAAAAAGAGCACTGCAGGAATCCTTGCAGGATACCAGGGAATGTCATTCTGAAGGTGGAACTGCTGTCAGGCATTTTTAGGAAGCAGATCTGGTCTTGATCAACACTTTGGCCAATATTTGAGGTCCTGGATGAGATCTCGGGTATCCCAAAGGTGGGAGGTGGCCAGGGCTGAGTGCAGTTCCTGCAGCAGTCCCAGAGATCAGCACTGTGTGGGTGCAGAGCCTGCAGGGGCCCTGCATTGGCTGCATTTCTGCAGAGGAGGAGCAAAGCAGCCAAAACCCCCCAGGCTGGGTAGCAGGGAAGAATCCCCTCGTATCCAAGGTGGGTCTGGCTTCCCAAGGGAATGCCATGGGAAAAAAAGCAGGTGAAATTTTCAAAGGTAATACATCTATTGGATGTTCCTGGCACTGCAAAACCCAAATACTTTTCAAGAGAAGTAGAGTTCCTCCTGCCTTTCCTTGGCACTTGTCTCTCCACAAAGAGACTCACAAGGTAAGGATCTTACTGAGAGAGCTGAGCTCACGCAGTCCCTGTCACTGCTTTGGGTCCCCAGGTCAAGTTTCAGTGTGGTAGATGCCCCAGCCTTTGCTGTCCAGTGAAGGGCAGCAGAGATTTGCTTTGTGCATCTCAGTGCTTTCTTCCCAATGTTTTTTGCTCTTTCTCTAGGAAGCCTCTTTCTCTCCCAGTACAGGCAACTCCTGCTTCAGTCAACGAGGATCTCTCCCAGCAGAACAGGAAAATCAGTCCTACTGATTTTCCCAGGGCTGAAAGACATGCTCAAAAAATGTAAAGGGAAAAACCGGAGGTTATCTGGGAGCCTTTGAGTTCCACCTTCAGCTTTTCTTTAGCACATTTTACCCACGGTGAAAAGGTGAAAATTGATTCCTGCTTCCTTCCAGGGGAGGAGACACTGCCAGGAGGGAGAAAGACACTGGAAAGGATCACTGGAGCAGGGCCATTGACAGGATTTCAGTGGGATCCTGGATTTCCCAGGCAGCAGCACATCTCTTAAATGGCTTCTGTCATTCTTGGCTGTGCAATGAGAAACTGGCTATGCCTATCCCAAATATTTTTCTTTTTTTTCCCAAGGGTAAGCCAGAAGTCACACAAATTATTTCCCACAGGACATGCCAAAGCAGAAGAGGAGCCAGGAGAGAGGGAGCAGGAGGAGATGTCTCAGGGAGTGTTTGTGATATTTGTAGTGATGGCTCCCTGGTACACGGAGCAGATCCCACACCCAGCACCCTTCTGCCCCTGGAGCCTGCCCCAAGCTCCCGAGAGCAGCAGCAGCACCGCTGCGGGCTCAGCCAGTGCGGGAAAGGAGCGGAGCCACTGCGAGCCCAGCTGGGGCTGAGTCACTGCTCCCGCCCCCTGCGGGGAACAGCAGGAGGCAGAGCCTGGAGAGGCTCCCAGAAAAGGCAGAGCAGGAGAGGGTCCGACCCACGGGACCCCGATCCCATCCCCCCTGCCAGGAACTGTGGCTAAAGCAGGGACAGAGCTGTGGGCTGGGTCAGCGAGGAGGGAGGGAGGGAGGGAGGGAGGGATGGACAGATGGATGGATGGATGGATGG
>VWZP01008600.1:21746-37263 GCA_013396995.1 Dicaeum eximium
TAGGATAGGATAGGATAGGATAGGATAGGATAGGATAGGATAGGATAGGATAGGATAGGATAGGATAGGATAGGATAGGATAGGATAGGATAGGATGAGCAGACACCTTTACTTATGGGCAGGACTGCTCAGCTTGGACAGCCCTGGGACAGGTCCAGCAGAGCCCAGTGCTGACAGAGCCAAGAGCACTGGATGTGGGAATATCTCCCTGATGAGTGTCCTCTGGCACCACCCTCCTGCTGTGGACCATCCCTGCAGGGGGAAGTGCCAGCACAATTCTGTGCCTGTGTAATCCCTAAAAACCAGGGCTGGGGTTTGTCCCACACATCTCCTGGGGTCTGGCAGAGGGAGGGGCCCTTTTCCCCTCCATCTGAGCTGGTGGACAGGAGCAGATTGTGGCAGGAGACATGTGCAGTGTCCTGCAGCCCCATGGCTGTGCTAAGGACAGAGTGATGACCATGATCTGGTGACAGCAGAGCCACAGGCACCTACCATGAACTATCCAAAGGGGAATGCAGCCTGCCCAGAAGTTGTCCAAGGGCAGCCCCTCCACATCCTCCAGTGCAGAGCTGGGCTGCCCACCAGAGGAGCACCAGTAGGGCACAGCCCAAGGCCAAGCCCTGAGCAGGAACCAGGCCAAAGTCACCGGTGTGTCTAGCAGGAAGATGCTGCAGGGACAATCCCTGTGGGACAGTAGTGTGTTATTTCTGTCCATGTTCAGGGATGTGCCACTGGGCTGCTCCTCCTTCCCAGGAGGAGCAGGAACACAAAGTTCCTATGCCCAGGCTGCTGCCACCACCCTGTCACCCTTCCCTGGGACCACAGTAGGCAGAGGTGCTGGCACCATGACAGCCTCTTTCCTTCAACATTCAAGGCCTAGCCAGGAGTGGGTTTCTCTCCTTTCCAGGGCCTGTTTGGGTGCCTGAGTGTCTGTTCTGCTGGGTTTGGGAAGGTCCCAGGCCATTAACATGGGAGACCTGCTTTGCTACTAAGCTGGCTCCACAACTCCTTGCAGGAGAGGCAGTTCAGGCATCCTGGGGAGTTCTCTATGCCTCCTCCTTTCTGGAAATCCTGGCAGAAAACTCCTCACATAACCTTAGGTGCTCTATGATAACCCCAGACACCTGTTTGGAGGAAACTGGACTCGTGGAGGGTGTTCCTGCCCATGGCAAGGGATTGGAACTGATGATCCTTGAGGTCCTTTCTGACCCAAACTGTTCCATGGTTCTTTGATTCTGCATTTTTGAGCTTGGGGGTGTCTCCAAGCATAATTTATTGAGGACACATGTGCCAGCAGTGCCAGCAGTGCTGGTGCAGGGCAGGGCAGCCGTGCCAGGTATGGAAGCAGAGGATGCCCACAGCACCTGCCCTCCCATCTCTGTGGATGGAGTTGCAGTATTGGCAGCTTTCTTGATTGTTTTTTAAGGTGTAACACCTGTCCATAAGCTGAGCTCAACAACTACATCTAGGAAGGTTTCCCTGTGGACACTCTCAGTTCAGTCGAAGAAAGAACAGAGATAACTCTCAGAATTCTAGACTGTTGTTATGTCTTCCTGTAGCTGTTGTTTATAATAGTTAGCTACTGTTTATAATAGTTGTCCTTCAAGGAACAATATTTCTGACTCACCAATGAGGTGAGAGGTGTTCCTCTGTATCCAATTATAATTCACTTCAGTGAGTCATGTTATAAAAAGGCACGGGATTTGTATTAAACCCCCTTTTTTGCCCTGCTGTCTTCTGAGAGGTTGGAGTCTTTCTTTCTCATTCCTGGCTCAACAGTGACATTTCCCCACCTTCCTGGCCTTTATTGCTCCTTCCTTGTTAGGAGGAATCTCCAAGGATCAACGCACCCTCAGTTGGAAAGCTTAAAATTAGACACTGAAGACTGAGATAGTTGCTCTGGGTTCCCTTCATAGCCAGTGGAAAGAAATAAACTGCCCAGCATGTGGTTCATCTCATGGCCAGGCAGAGGTGGATGGAGGGGCAAATGAACATTTTTCCATTTCCATTGCTAGTTGATGAAGTGCAGATTAAGACAAGCAATGCTCAGATACAAGAGAGTGGCTCAAACCTCATCCTTTATCTTCTGAGAGAGCACAGGCACAGAACCCCCACTCTAAAACTGCCCTGCAAAGGAACTATCTTCTTTCCAGGAAGCCAAACCAGCTCTGGCCTGGCAGGATGGGATGGCAAACAACACATTCCTTGTGTCTCTGACAGGAGCTGAAACTGCTGCCAGCCCAACAAAGGAGGTGAAACCACAGCAGCTTTGCAGTGCTCCTGCAGCTTCTGCTGCGCCTGAGGGGCTCCCACCACTGCAGTGCTGCCAACTCCTGTCTTGCCATCCCCATTCCTCTGAAATTCCCTCCTCCTGCAGTCATTACCCTACCCATGACATTTGCTTTCTTTTATTTGGAAGCAGAAGTCTTCAGAGAAAAGCTTGGCACACTCAGCACCACCCTTGTGCTGCAGGGTAATGCAGCTTTATGGCCAGGATTAAGAGACTTCTCTGTAAATCCTAAGTGCTCTGACTCATGTTCATTGTGCTCAGCCTCTGTGGAAATCCTTCTACCTGCATTTCTTTGGCAATTTGTGGCTGCTTTCCCTATCTCTGGTCAGGCAAAACAATGCAAAGAGAGGCTGGGTAGCAAAGGAAGTTTCACTTGATTGTCCAGCCCTGCCTCTCATGGGGCTCTGAGCCAGCACTGAAATGAGAGCTGGAAATTCGGAACTGGTGCCAGTAGCCACAAAAGGCAGTGAAAAGGAGAAAATTGTTCCCCAAACAAGGAATACCATTAATTCATCCTAGTATCATGGATGTCCAGCAACACCAAGAAACAAAACTGGTAACGGACTCTGGGAAGGTGAGTGCTCAAGTCTGGCTCAGCACAGGGAGGTGGTATCAGTGAAACCTGCAGGGAGGAGTGAGCCCTGGGAGCAGCTGCATATTTAATTCACATTTATGTTCAGGCCCTTGCACGTGCCCAGGGCTGAGGCTCACACTCAGCAGGGCCTTTTTCCACAGACTGGGCTTGTGGTGCTCCTGGAGCACACCCAGACCCAGCTGGAGCCTCAGGCTGGAGCTCTGCAGGGTGACCAGGACAGCCCATGTGCCACCCCTCCCTAAGAAACAGATGGATATTTTTGCTCAGGGATGGTCTAGAATTCAATAAGAGGTGCATTTTGCTGTGAGACCATTGCAATGGGGCCAGCAGAGGTGAAGCACCAATTCTGACACGTGATTTCTTGGAGCAGGCCAAATCCCTGCACACTCCAGCTTTTGAAGTGTGTCTGGTGAGATCTCAAATTGCCAGGAGCAGCACCAGTGCCCAGCTATGAGAGAGAGTTGTTGGAGCTGCTGCGTGCCCAGGGCAGCAGCCTGGCCAGTTCTCCTTTGCAGAAACACAAACAAAATTGTCAATACTAGTTCTGCTCTTTGAGCCAGACACACAAAAGCTGCTTCCTGTGGACAGAGCTAATCAGAACTCCATAGTCATGCTCTCAGTCATCCCCAGCTGCTCATTCATGGCTTTCTGGGCTGCTTCATTTTATTCCTCTCTATAAAAATCTCAGGTTCTCAGATGCTGAACTTGACCCTGAACACACCCACATCAGGGTAGAAATTGTAAAAAACCCAAACTGTCTTCAATCTTCCCTTTTGTGTCTGAGTGGAAATAAGAAGAAAGAAGATTGAAAATAATGGCCCAAATTCCAAATTTCCAGGTCTTCTGTCAGGGTAAAGTTAATCCTGGAGCTGTTGCTGATTGCCTGGGCTGTGATGCTGAGCCCTCCAGTTTCTGCCTGACGGGTGTTAAAGAGCTTTAGACTGAAGAGTCACTGAGCCTTGAATAAGACAGAGAGAAATCAGAGAGCTGGGTGTGAGGACAATTCAGATTTGAGTGCCGTCCAGCATCTCAGGCTGAGCCTGGACTTCATTGCTCTGTCACATAAAAAGGATTGCAGATGAGCTAATAACACTTTGCTCTCCTGGCCTGCTTTGCATCTTCAAAGCCTCCACAAGAACAAATAATTAACTGTCCAGAGCACAAGCTCATAACTAAGAGCTGTGAAACCAAGTGAGTCAATGTGCTTGCAACAGCTCCTTGCAGTTTTCAGTAAAACCTCATTTTGGAGGAAGGGCTTTACTGGCCCAACTGGTCGCCCCAATCTACATTCCAGGGACAGACCTGGGAGAAGCCCCAGCAACTTCAAAAGAGCAACACCTTGACAGGAGTGCCCCAAACCCAGCCATGTGGCTTCCTCCTTTTAATTTGCAGGCACAGGGTGAAACTGCTGAATTCACATCCCTGTGCTCAGCTGGGCTCTAGGGAGGGAGCCGGACACATCCCGCTGCACACAGGGAGGCTCTGGCTGCAAACAGCCTCTTCCCAGGACTATTCGTTCCAAATGAACTCCATTCCACTGTCCGTTAGGGCACAGTTAGCTGTCCTTAACATAACTGTGGGTGCTACAAACTCAGCCTTGGAGATGCACCTTCAGCTCGAGGAGCTCTGTTAAGTTCCAGCTCTTATTCCTTGCTTTGGCAAATTTTTAAATGCCACAAGAATGTGACTTCTCTTGCAGGTTCTTGGCTTTTGGGGAACATGGGTTACATTTACCTGGGCAAAATAGAGATGAGTACATTGTTTTTTTACATGGAAAATGAAGTCAGAGCCTCAGCCCTACAGAAGAATGTAGAGATTTCAGGCCAAGAATTTTGTCTTGGAGATTCCTGCCTAGCTGTGTGTATTTCCACCAGGAAACATCCCTGCTCTGTCTCTGAGGCAGAACCTTGAAACATCAGTCCAAGTTTCCTCAGATCCATAGCACTTAAACTCAGTTTCCCCAGATCCATAGCAAATTCCAGCCCACAGATTGTGGGAAATTGCTGGGAAGGAAACACAACTGTGCGGCTTGCTCAAAGGCAGGGGCCTTTCCAAGGGAGATGCCCAGTTCCAGGACACCTTTGTTATGGGTAATTAAAGCAAATTCCTTTTTGTGGAAATAAAAATATTAAAATGTTGATATTAAGGATGAGCCCACAGAAACTGAAAAAGAAAAAAAGCCTAAAACCTCTGGCTGGGGCCGTTTTCCCGGGATTCTGATACAAGGAGAAGGGGGAAAAAAAAAAGGGAAATTAGCAAAAGAAAAGCTCCTGGCCCTGAGAGCCAAGGACCCACTAAGACGAGACAGGTGAAAGAGATAATAATCAAAATGCCATCTCTTGATACCCAAGGGCTGTCTCGGAGTTAGACAAAAAGACACAGATGATACAAAGGGGGAGGTGAATTATGTATGTCTTTCCCAGTAAAAATTAATCAACAACGGAGAAAGCCAATCAAGCAGGATATCACTCCATCTCGACCACTATCAGACTCCGGGGAGCCAGAAATGGACTTCAACGACCCTCATCACCAGCCACCAACTTGTGGAAGAAGAAACATCAACAAGCAGGAAACCCTTCCCATCCGACCATGGACCAAGAAAAGAGCCAGCTGAATATGAACAGAACCGAGGAATTTCTGTCCGGGGCTGTAAAACCTGTATAAAACCAGGGACGTGGGGGAAGCAAATCGTGGCATCGGAGAGCTTGTCACGATAGCGAGCAAGCGAGGTGTCACCCAGGGCCGGTTCTGTATTTTGGGGCGATATGCGACTGTCACGCTGTCGCGGAATAAATCTTATTATTTTTAATAATTATCAATTTGGCTATATTGGACTATTCATTTATAACACCTTCCAGGGATGCCAGGCCCCATCTCACAACCCCCAGTCCCAGGGGTGCTAAATTTCCATGTATCACTCTCAGATGAAGCATGGGCACCCATCCCACCCAGCTGCAGGATGCTGACGATGCTGCCATGATGCTCTTGCTGTCCCTCTCTGCTCTCTGAGGCTCTGGAACACCCCAACCAGAGCTGCAGCTTCTCCTGGAGGAGTCAGGTGCCTCAGAGGAACAATTCTGCACCTGTAACCCTCATACCCTGAGGTAGAACTTATGGGGCCACTGCTTTTCTGTGGAGCACTGAGACATATTTACAAAACACCCATCTCAGATATTGCGGTCTGGAACCTGCGGAGGAGTTTTATGCCTGAGGGAACCTGGAACCATCCAGGGATGGGTTTCATGCTGTACCCACCTGCCTGGAGCTACCCTGGTTCCTCATCTGGTTCACGGCCAGAAGGCTTGGCGACATTTGCATTGGTTTTCTTTCTTCCCAAAAGAGAAGCTCTTCCTTCCTTCCAAGCTCTTTGTGAGTTTGTGTCCCAAGGGCCTTCAGGCTGCAATTGGGGTTCAAGAAATGCCAACAATTTCCAGAATCCTTTAGTTGCTCTTCTCAATGATTCTGTTTGGCAGCTGCAGTTAATCACAGGGCTCAGGAACATCCAGGACTGATTGCCCCATCCAGCAAACACTCAGGAGCTGGTTCCCATCCTACCCCAGCATGCTCCTGCCAGCCAGGACCCTGCGCTGGCTCTGCCCTGCCAGTCACACAGCACTGAATCACCCTTTGGAGATGTTTATCTCTACCCACTGCCAGGAGAGACCTGGAATTGAAATCCAGCCATGAGCAGATCTGCTAAGAATGCTGGGAGCTGGGATAAACCTGAACCTCCTGTACCTGATCCACTCTGAGTGGCTGGAGAAGTGTCAGGTTGAGCCCTGCAGGGGACTGATGGTATACAGAGATCAGTTCCAGTGGGGAGATCTAGAGCCCAGGGTGCTCAGAGCTCCTCTACACTGAGCTTGCTCCATCCTGGTGTAGCCAACCCATCGTGGCAGCCTTGGGGATGTGGTCTGGGCAGTGAGGAGGGACATCCCGGAGATACTCAGCCTGAGGGACCAGACCTGTCCTGCTCCAGCACCCAGAAATGCTTCTCTGTCTTTGCCATGATATAATTACATCAAAGGGTTTGAAACAAAACAAAAACCCTGAGGTGGAAAACCTCGCAAAGCCAAACATTCCTTCTCCAGGACATGCTGGACAAAAAATGTAAGAATTTGAGAATGACAGACTTAGTTGATTTTAATATTCAGTTAAATTTCGTATTCAGTTGAACTTGATATTCTGTTGAATTCCGTGTCCTGTCACTTTTCCCTGAGGTGTGCAAGGCTCAGCTGGGACAGAGACAGCCCATGTGGCACAGCCGCTGCCACACCCCGTGAAAAGTGCCGGTAATTGCTCTATTTTTACAGCTAAGCAGCAGCATCTGATTCACAGGAGAGATCAAAGCGTTTCCCTGGATCAAAGTGTTCCCTCTTTGTCATGATATCAGAGTCGGATCTATTGCTCTGCCGAGGTACAGCCGTGTTTGTTGATAGGGGCAGATAAAAGGTGTGAGTGGCTCACAGCCCTTCCCAAACCTGGAGCAGCCAGCAGAGCACAGCATGGGGCCCTTTCAGTCCCAGCGTGGCCATGAGCCTGAAGCTCTGGATTTACGCACTGGGGGACACCTCATTGTGGCCTTTTGATACCTACAGGGCGCTAATAGAAAAGAGGAAGAGCAGCTTCTTACCCAGACAGACAGGATGAGGGCAACAGTTTCAAACTAAAATATCTGGATTGGCTATGAGGCAGAAATTCTTTCCCGTGAGGGTGGGGAGGCCCTGGCACAGGGTGCCCAGAGAGGCTGTCGCTGCTCCATCCTTGGACATGTTCAACGTTGGCAGTGTCCCAGCCAGGCTGGACGGGGCTTGGAGCAGCCTGGGAGAGTGGAAGGTGTCCCTGCCCATGGCAGGGAACAGGATGGGATTTGAGGTCCCTTCCAACCCAAACCACTCTGGGATTCTGTGATAAAGCAGCACCAGACAAAGACAGGACTGAGTGCTGCAGTTTTTAACCCCACCTCAGCTGGGTTAAAAACCAGAGCTCAAAGCCATGTTTGTATCAGGCAAGGACATGAACTTGCATTTTCCACCTCATCAGCAAGTGCTGCACCCTCTGAGCTGTCAGATAAGGGATGCTTTCCCTTCCTCTGCTGCTCATACCTCCTCCTCTTTGTTTATGGTTTAAGGCCAGGCTCAGAGGCAACCTGGGATAAAACCCCTCTTGCTCTGTGCAGGCGCTGAGGCTGCAGCAGCCTCAGAGAGCAGGTAGGGGTGAGGGAGGTGTGGTGGCAGCTCAGGACAGGGGTCAGGCACTTCAGTCACCAGCACCAGAGCAGCTTCTCACATGTTCATTTCTCACAGCAGGACATCCAGAGCGAATTGCTGTGTAATGAGGATTTTCCCAGGATTGGGTCATGTCAGGCCTGAAGAGAAAGCCTGTGAGTTCACGCCTGGGCATTACCCTCGCCTTCAGCTTCCAATAGACCCCAGTTGTGGAGCAGGGCATGCAGCTCCTGCAGTGAGAGCCCAAGGTGCAGGACCTTGCTCTTGGCTACTGAAATCCCATCCTTCACTAAATGTGCTCATGGAGGGGTCTTTGTCCATCAACAGACCTGGGACCTGAGAGCTTCCACCAGAGAGGCCCAAACTAAAACTGAGCATTGCCTCATTCCTCCAGTGCAGCCCACCTGCATCTCTGACATGTCCTGTGCAGGGCTCCTCTGGGCCCCTCCCTGCTGCCAGCACAGCCCTGAGCCCTCGGCGTCAGCCCTCGGGTGTCTGTGAATGAGTGGCACCCAAAACCACATCCCCTGGCTCTGGGACAGCCTATCCACCAGCAGTTCCTCGGGAATGCCATGGGGACAGCCTCCCTCTGCACCCCTGTGCTCCCTGTGTCCCCTGTGCCTCATGCACCCCCTTAACCCCCCGCACCCCCTCTACCCAGTGCTGCTGTTTCACCTCTCTCTGGAGGGGTTCCACAGGGACTGGTACTGGGAGTGTGGAGGTACCTGTGTCTCTGTGTGCACACCTGGGACTCTGCACACATGTATGTCTGTGTGTCTGTGTGTGCAGGGAAGCCCAGAGCAGGAGGTGTCAGCAGAGAGCAGCAGGCATGTCCTGAAGATCTGTCCTGGCCTCAGAACTGCCAAGGTGGGTTCTGAGAGCTGTCACTGAGGTTTGCCAGAGGTGACACCTGGGGGACACTGCTAAAGGCTCCTGTCTCACACTCACTGCTCCTGCAGAGCCTTGTGAGCTGCTCAGCCGGGGTGAGTCCCATCTCCATGGGGTGAATCTCACCTCCATGGGGTGAGTCTCAGATCCATGGGGTGAATCCCATCTCCATGGGGTGAGTCCCAGATCCATGGAGTGAATCCTGTCTCCGTGGGATGAGTCCCATCTCCATGTGCCTTTGGAAGGAGGGGTGGGTTGGGAGCTGGGGCTGAGCAGGACCAATTCCCCGCAGCACTCCAGATGTGCCATCCCTTGCCTGTTCCCGCCAGAGCCACCACTGCAAGGGTCACTTTGGGGCTCAGCACCAGGTCAGGCCCACAGGGCAGCACCACGTTCACCTGTCAGGGACCTCAGGGATCCAGTGCCGGGCAAAGGGCGGGTCCCAGCTCCAGGCAGGACTCAACCCTTCAGTGCTCCTGCCAGGGAGCTGCTGCCCTGCGCTGAGGAGCAGAGTTTACACCCAGGCCCTACACTGAAACCAGGGCATGAGAGCACATGCAAAGGCAGTGATTCACACATCACCAGGAAGCTCATTTTCCTTCCACCAAGTGCCAATAAAATGCTGCTTCCAGACAGCAGCCAAGGCCTCTTCCTTCCATCACAGTGCATCACTGCCTGCTGTGTCAGCGGGGTTGGTCTTGCAGACACGGGACGATGTGTCAGTGCCAAACCCAAACCGTGCTTGGGGTGCATTAAAGACTTCATTGGTTACTTAACGTATCTGTAGAATCAGCAGAAACCATGAGTGACTTTAACCAATTAAAGGCCATTAATTGGGACCTGTGAACGAGCTGCTACGGGCAGTGATTTACAGGGCTAACAAACCTGCAAACGTCAGATGTTCACAGGAACAAAGGGAACGGCCCTGCAGGGGCTGTGTGAAGAGGCCATGGTACAGCAATACCAGGATTTGGGACTCTCAGGGTGAGGGCTCCACATCTGGAAGGTGTTGCGAAGTTCAGCATTTATGTTCTTTTTCTGTCTTTTAATCTACAGGTGGTTGTTGGACGTGACTTGCAAGAAATCCAAGGTAGTACTTCTCAATTTTCTGCAGTTTTTGGTTATCATTTGGTCTTGGCTTGAGCTGGAGGCTGGACACCCACTGCTTATGTGGGGACAGTGGCACTGTGGATCAGGGCAACACAGGCACCCTGTACATGAATTCACGGGTGCTGGAAGCTGTGAATTCCACAGGACACCCCAAAGGATGGGCATTGCCGGCTGCCCACAGTGATGGCATCCAGTGCCACCTGCCCCATGCTGCCCTGCACACCCTGGATGGCACCAAAACCCAGACCTGGGCAGTGGGGGCTATGCTAGCCCCAGTCCACCATGGGCACAGGAGTCAGGGTGTATTATCCTGCAGTGCTCTCCCCCTCTCCAGCCCCACAGGACCCGGGTTCCCCATCCTGCACCAGGAATGGGCTAATGGGCTCCCCAGGGAGACAGGCAGGAGAAGCAGAGCAGCCCACCCACCCGGGATATGCCTGAGGGGGAAACAATTCCTCAACATCTCACTGCTTGAGCAGGGAGGTGGGACTGGATCACAGAATTACAGAATCATGGCATGTCCTGAGCTGGAAGGGATGCACGGGGATTATCCTGTCCAGCTCCTGGCCCTGCACAGGCACCTCAACAATCCCGCCCTGTGCATCCCTGAGAGCAGTGTCCAAACACTCCTGGAGCTCTGCCAGCCTTCAGACTGTGATCACTCCCTGGGGAGCCTGGGCAGTGCCCAGCACCCTCTGAGGGAAGAACCTTTCCCTGATACCCAGCCTAAAGCTCCTCTGACACAGCTCCATCCTAGCAAACCTCCCTTGGCCCCTCCCAACCTTCACCATTCCACGATCTGCCACCTCTGAGCTGGGGGTGAGGGGATCTCTCACTCTGTGCCCCAACTGATGGCCCCAGTGAGAGGCCCCACATCCCCAGGTGAGACCCTGGGGCCCTGGCAGAATTCCAGTTTCAAGAGCTTCTGCTCCATTGTCCCAGAGGGTCTGTGAGCCACTGCAGCCCCATCCTGGCCCATAATGCTGTGGGCACTTGCCTGACCCCGGTTCCTTGGGACACGCATTGGCCAGATGGCCCCAGGACAGCAATCCCAACATCTCCCATGCTGCCCAGAGCATCCCTGGATAATGGGAGCTGGCCAAAGCCATGAGCAGGCAGTTCCTGTGTGGGATGCAATGGCAGCACCGTGTCTTTGCTCTGGGTCTCAAGCGGGCAGAGAAGAGCACGAGGCTGCCCTCACTCCCAGCACTGCTTTAGCAGAACGACAGCCCAAAACATCACACCAGCATTTATCAGCACCTCCTCAGTATCAAATGCATCCTCCCTCACATCTATTCCACCCCATGGGGACAGTGGGACCCTGGGGAGCACCCTGGCATGGGAATGCATCGACAGACCACGAGCTGCAGGTTATGAGCCCTGGCACAAGTCTGCTGCAGGCTGGGCTTCTCAGCAGTGCTGGGACACCTGTACTGGACACTGTGGGAAAAGGATTTGGACCCTGGGCTGGCAGCAGCCTCTGGAGCTTTGAACTCCTGCCAGGACATTGGCACCACCCCTGGGAGGGCATAGCCCTCCTGTGCCACACCAGCCCTGCACTGCAACCACCAGCACACAGCACACTGCAGCTCCTGCCAGTGTCTCCACAGAGGACACAAGGGCTCCTGGCTGCCTTCACTGCACAGACTCCATGGGACACAGCCTGATCCCAGTGCTCAGGCTGAGACTCTAGAACTCCTCTAGCAGACACAATTCCCATGAGCTGTGCTCCAGAGAGGTGCACAAAGGACTGCTCCTCAAAGGACCACAGGATGGAGCTGGAGCTGGACTTGATGATCCTTGTGGGTCCCTTCCAAGGCAGGGAATTCCATGACCCTATGTCCACACCCTGTGGCAGAGATGCTGCTCCTCTGCAGCCTGCCAGGGAATGTTTCACCTCATAGCTCCCGGGAAGGTGCCCTGCTAAGGAAGGGCAGAGCTCCCTACTCCTCATACCAGAGGTAGTGCCGTGGTCTGGTAGCCAGAGGTGCTGCCCATGGGGACAGTGAGACCACACAGCAGAGCTGGAGGACACCAGAGCACTGCAAACACTGAATCACTGAATGGATTGGGTTGGAAGGGATTGTCTACCCCCTGCCATGGACAGGGACACCTTCCACAGACCAGGTTGCTCAGATCTCCACAATAAAGCACTTCAAGGCTGTGAACACTCTGCATGACCTCCCACCCACACACCTCCCGCAAGCTGCTCCTGGGATCCCTCACTCTGGGCTCAGCCCTCCTCTGTTGAGCTACCCAAGACTCACCCTTTTGCACCACGTGCTCCATTGGCAGGTGGGGACAGTGGCACACCACAGAGTCTTGAATGTCCTGAGCTGGAAAGAACCCACAAGGATCACATCCAACCCCTGGCCCTGCACAGGCGCCCCAACAATCCCACCCTGCGCATCCCTGGCAGCGCTGTCCAAACTCCCCAGGAGCTCTGGCAGCCTCGGGGCCGTGCCCATTCTCTGGGGAGCCTGGGCAGTGCCAGCACCCTCTGGGGGAAGAACCTTTCCCTGATATCCAGCCTGACCCTTCCCTTGGCTACAGTCGCTGCTCACAGTGAGCAGAGATCGGAGATGCCCCTCGGGAGGAGCTGCCCCTGAAGAGGAGTCCGGGGCAGAGCTGCCCCCCAGCACCATCACAGAACCCATGCCATGCTCCAGCCAACCTCGGCACAAAGTCCCGAACCACTGCCACCATCCCACAGCCAGTGCAACACTGGGATGTTTCCAGCACCCTGGGAGATGCCAGCGAGCACCCCAGGCTGCTCTGCGTGTCCCAGAGGATTGCAGCATCCTGCTCCCCCTCTGCCGTTCCCGAGCACGGCAGCAGCGCGCTGGGAGCGGGAATGGCGGGGCTGGGATGGGCGAGGGCCAGGGCAGGGTCGGGCCAGGCCGGGCTCTGACTCGGGCGGTGCCCGGCGGTGCCAGCGCGCAGCGGGCGCACGGAGGGAGGTGCCGGGCGGTTTCGGGCCCGGCGCGGGGATTCGGGCTGGAGCGGGGCCGGGAGCTGCCGGGACAGGCAGCGCTGTGGGAAGCAGGGAGTGCCCGGGTACCTCCGCCCTGGGCGCTGCCAGCCCCAGGGACGGGCAGAGAGGTTGCGGGGCTGCTCTGCGGCACCGGGCAGCGGCACGGCCCTGCCTACGCCTGCCGGAAAAGCCGGGAGAACGGACCTTCAGAGCCTGCAAAAAGGGATATGTTTTCCAGGGCAGACACAGCTGACTGCCCCGAGTGCTTCTGTCTCCCGTTGCTGTGCATCAGGCAGGCTGGAAATGTCACTTGCTGGACCATCACTCACCCACGCTCTGGATATTTCACGTCCCAGCACTGCCACAGTACCCAGCTCTCCCCTTTGCCCTCCACACTTCGGTTTTGAGGAAGGAGGTGATGGGGAGCTGGTTGTCCTCCACTTGTGCCTCACTGATTCTGAGCTTCCCAGAGCCTTATTCCTCAAAACCTGGTGATGTGTTTTGAAGTAGGGAAAATAAATTCTCATCCAACAGCTGCACACGGGAGAAACGTGTAGGACACCTCCATATCACCGGGCAAGGCATTCGGAGGACAGGCAGCCCTAGCAAGGGGGACACAAAACATCTTGCCAAGGGACAAGATTCACCACCCTGTGCATCCTCCCGTACCCACAGCTCTGGGAAAGGCTTCTCAGATGCTGGATTTTGCTTTATCAACAGCATGGGACAGGTTGTCATAACATAACAGGGCAGCATAACAGCCTGCCAGGACCTTTGGTGCCTTGGGCTGGCTGCCAGTCCAGGTCCAGATCCAGATCCAGATCCAGATCCAGATCCAGATCCACCATTAACACTGGGGAGTCTGCAGGTGATGTGTCCCCAGGGACAGCACACGCGTAACGTGCTACAGATTCCCAGCCAGATGGAGGAGATCTGCCCCCTAAAGTACAGAGAAGCGGCCTCATCACATGGCTTTATCTCAAGGCTTCATTGCATGTTGTCAGTAACATGCAGAGGAGGCAAACACAGCTGGTCAGAGCCTTTAGCAAGAGCTGGAAATAGGAATAGGTGAGTTCGTGACTATTCCATGGGCCAAGAGGCTTGGAAGCAGTGCCCCTGTCCATGGTGTCCCACAGGGACAGCTGTGACCAGAGAGGAGTGAGTGGGGCTCTGGTACAGCAAAAGCAGGACAAAAGTGGCCATTATGAGGATTGCCCCAAAGTGCAGCAGAAAAAGCAGCTCACACCACTGAGGTTTATCACCAAACCTGCCAAGGACTGTAGCTGAGATGATGCTGGGAGGCACAGGGACCATCACTTGGGGATTCTGGCTGGTCACTGTGACCTCTCACAGTCTGGGGAGCAGGTGGGCAACTCCTCGAGCTGTGCTGAGCCTGTGCTGTGTCCTCTGGGATCAGAGCCTCAGGATGGAGACCACAACTGCACCCCCTCACCACCTCTTTATTTACAGACACAAAAACACTGGAGGGTGGAGATGGGAAACTCATGAGGCCTCTGCCCCCCAGAACCCCCATTCCTGCAGCCAGGGCTCTGTGCAGCCACTGCAGCTCCTGAGGCTCGGCCTCCTCTCTCCCTGAACCTCTACTTCCTTCGGGTGCCCACCATGGTCTTCCCACGGGCACTCTTGGATCTGCAAGGGAAGAGGAAAAGCACGTGCAGAATAGCGTCAATGACCACACAAGAAAGATGAGGTGGGTGGTGTCAGTGGTCTGACATTCTTCACTGGCCCCAGATAAATCTTAGGACCTGAGTCAAAATGTCGTGTGACTCTCTGAGAACAAGCTCATGCAGTTGCCAGGCGATTCTAAGGATCCACCATTTCCTTCCCATGTTTCTCCCCCACAAGAACCATTCCAAGAAGAATTGACAAGTTGCATCTGTGGCTGCAGAGGGATAAAAGCAGCTGCAGGATCCTTTGGGACCCAGCCCATCGCTCCCCTTAACCAGCATAGGGGGAGCAGGCACTCCTTGGGCACAGGGCAGCACAGAGGAGGAGGTTTGGGTGGGCAGTGAAGGGCATTTCTGGCTGCCAATCCTTGGGATTGCCTCTGCTGAGCCCTGACTCTGCCCTGGGGTCCCAGAGTCCCTGCAGTACACATGGGACATGTACAGGGACACACACAGCACCTGTGCAGGGACACACACACAGCACCTGTGCAGGGACATACACAACACCTGTGCAGGGACACACACAGAGCACCTGTGCAGGGACATACACAGCACCTGTGCAGGGACATACACACAGCACCTGTGCAGGGACACACACAGCACCTGTGCAGGGACATACACACAGCACCTGTGCAGGGACACACACAGCACCTGTGCAGGGACACACACAACACCCATGCAGGGACATATACACAGCACCTGTGCAGGGACATACACACAGCACCTGTGCAGGGACACACACAG
>VWZP01008600.1:37332-112816 GCA_013396995.1 Dicaeum eximium
CACCTGTGCAGGGACACACACAACACCCATGCAGGGACACACACAGCACCTGTGCAGGGACACACACAACACCCATGCAGGGACACACACAACACCTGTGCAGGGACACACACAACACCTGTACAGGGACATACACAACACCTGTGAAGGGACATACACACAGCACCTGTGCAGGGACACACACAGCACCCGTGCAGGGACACACACAACACCTGTGCAGGGACATACACACAGCACCTGTGCAGGGACACACATAGCCCTCAGAAATGCCTGTACTTACCCTTTTCTGCAGGATCACACCATGGTGGGGCAGGAGAGAAGAGAGACCTGGTGTAAGTGGGTGGGAGATGCTGCCCCTGACACATAGGGTGGACTGAGCACCTCCCACATGAGGAGGAAGTGGGATGGGAATGTGAAAGCACTGGGGTGTTCCTGGGAGTAGGGGTTAAACACCCTCTTCCTACAAAGGGTTCCCCAGACATGTGCAGAGAACATGGGCATGGGGACAGGTTCTGGCTTTGTGGGCCTGCACAAATCCCACAGCCCATGGGATTTCCCCTGCTAGACAAGCTGGGATCTCCAGCAGATTCCTGAGGTGCTGGGTAGAGCCCCTGCAGGGATGGGGTGGCTGGAGACTGGAAGGACCCCAGAGCACACAAAGCTTCCCATGCAGAGGTGGGTTCTCCCTGGGGTCCATCCCCTGCTGAGGTCTCTGGGGAGGGGGAAACTGGTGACAGTGGGAAGCCATGGAGGTCCATCAGGAGCAGAAGGACAGGGACTGAGATCCCTGGGACAGACCTGCAGGTCCAGGAATGCTGGGCACCAGCAAGACCAGAGGCAGGAGGGGGAATGGGAGGAGGTGGTTTAGCAAGAGAGATCCATAGGGAGGGAACTGGGGAGCAGGGAGCTGGACTGGAAGGACAGGAAGAGCAATGTGCAGCCACTTACACTTTCTGGTGGTCACTGATGCGGTTTCGAAGAACATTGATCTGCAAGAAAAAATGGTGGGTAGTGAGGTCTGGCAAGAAAAAGCTGCAGGTGGACAGGGTGGTCTGGCAGTAAAAACTGCAGGTGGATGGTGAGGTCTGACAAAATGCCCCAGGCAAGGGCTGGGTGAAAATGCATTGCTGCTCTCTTTTCCCCAGCAGTTTTCTGTGGGGTTTAGAATCCCAGAATCCCAGGATGGTTGGGGTTGGAAGGGACCTTCAAGCCCATCTCATTCCACCCCCTGCCATGGACAGGGACACCTTCCACTGTCCCAGGTTGCTCAGGGCTCCATCCTGCCTGGCCTGTGATCTGTTTGCCCTGTGGTGGTGCCAGGTACACGTCCCCAGGAACTGGGAGATCACTTGCACACCCCAGCTCATCTCCTGGCTGGGGATCAGAAGGAGCAGTCAGGAACACAGAGGGTGGACAAATCACAGAGTCCCTGGGGCTCACCTCATATTTCTGCCGCTTGAACTTCTCCTGCAGGTCAAATTTTTCAGCCTCCAGGTCATGGATGTTCTGCCACAGCTCCTTGGCCTTGTCCCTGCATGAAGAGCCGGCTGGGGACAGTGCAGGGAAGGGCCGTGGCTCCCAGGGAGCTCAGTGCAGGGATGGGGCACTGATGCCAACCCCTGATCTGCTCCCTGGGATGGGGCTCTGGAGGCTCCCAGACAGGGATGTGTTATCCAGGCAGTGAATTCAGGACAAGAGCCACGGGGGAGGTCAGTACATATGTCCCATCCCCACCCATATCACCCTGGCTCCTCGGGACACACCAGTCCCACCCATGTGACCCTGGCTCCCTCTCATGGCTGGTGCCATCAGCCGCAGCCCAGCCATAGAGGCCCTGCACAGCCTTGGAGCCTGTGTCCCCTATGGGGTGTCACAGCCCATCTCCAGCTGTGCCATCCCCCTCAGCTGGAAGCCCCAAGGAGCCATCCCCAGCCCAGGATCCTGCCCAGGAGCTGGGACCCAGCACAGGGCTCCTGCCCTGGCCATCCCTCCTGCAGCCTATGCTCACCTCAGCTTGTCCTCGCTGAGGTGGTCAATGTTCAGGGGCTTCCGTCGCTCACTGAGGATCTTTTTCTTCTTTTCCCGCTCTGTTTGCTTCTTCCCACCCTTTTTCTCTGACTGAGGAAACCACCAATCCACTGGAGAGAAGGAAGTCTGCCCAGCCTTTGCTCTCCCCCCTCCCCAGTTCTGCACCCAACACCCTCAGCTTTTGGGACTCCAGAAGCACATGAGGTACTCAAAGACATTTTGGCAACAGTGGACAAGACACCTTAACCTTGTCCCCATCCCTGTCCCTCTCCCTGAAGCAAGGTTGGAGCTGCCCATCTGCAGAGCAGAACTGAGCTCAGGGCAGCTCTGAGCTCACTTTGGCCCTGTAACTCCTGACCCAAGAGCAGTTCCCTGCCCTCTCCTGCCTGTAAACCCCACAGTGTCACATGGATGAGGTCAGCCAATGGCCAAGCCCTTCCCAGGAGCAGCAGTGGCTCCGTCACAGCCCCCTTGGGAAAGGTCCAACCTTCTGCATGTAACCCCCAAAGTGCAGCATGTTGGAGAACGCCTTCTTCTTCCGCGCCTCCTCCTCCGCCCTCTTCCGTGCCTCCTCTTCCTCCTTGCGAGCTCTTTCTTCCTGCCAGGGTCAGAAGCCAGTCAGCAGTGGATGGATGGATGCACAGCTCATGTCCCCAGACTCCCCAGGCCACATTTCCAGAGGACACTCACGGCCATGCGGGCCTGGCGCTCCTTCTCCCGCTCACTGCGGATCCGCTGCTGCTCTGCCCGCTCTGCTCGCCGCTGCTCCTGCACAGGGAGGGAACCTTGGCTTGGACACCGCAGGGAATCTACATCCTCTCTGTTCCAAGGGACAGATCCCTGACCCCAATAGCCCTGAGAACCCCAAGGGAGCCTGGGGACAGTGACCCTGGGAAGAGGTGCATCCGCATCAGGCACTGCAGCACCACAGCAACCACACCTGGGGACAGGGAGAGGAAGGGAAAGGCTGGAGCTGTGCCAGGGGAGATTTAGGCTGGATATCAGGAAAAGTTCTTCCCCCAGAGGGTGCTGGGGCACTGAACAGGCTCCCAAGGAAAGGGCATGGCCCCAAGGCTGCCAGAGCTCCAGGAGTGTTTGGACAGTGCTCTCAGGGATGGGGTGGGATGGTTGTCTGTGCAGGGCCAGGAGTTGGACTCAGTGATCCCTGTGGGTCCCTTCCAGCTCAGGGAATTTCATGGTTTGCAGGCACTGGGGTGCCTATGAACCATAAAAAAAAGGCTCATCAAAATCTGGCTCAACCTCAGACTCTGTCTTGCAGGGTCAGGGATGTCCCACGTCAGCCAGGACTGTGGGGAAGGGACAGTGGCTGAGTGCCCACAGGGACAGGGTGGAAATAGCCAGAGAGGGGAAGACTGAACACGTACAATTCTGTCCTTGAGGGACAGGAGCTCCTCTTCCTCCTTCTTCCTGCTCTCAAAGTGGGCTTCGATGAGGGCCTGCAGCTCGTTCAGGTCCTTCTCCATGCGCTTGCGGTGAATGTCCTGCGGACACGAACAGCCGAAGGCTCCAGCAGCTGCCAGACACTGAGGGGCAGCGGCGGGAGGGCAGTACCCCCAGGGGTGGGAACTGGGGGCACAACTTACATCAAAATCCAGTCTCTCACCATCTGGGATCTTGGGAGGGACTAGGTTGGGCATGAAGACCCTGGAAGGGGAACCAGAGCACGATGCAGCTGCAGCAGACCTGCAGCAAGTGCCTTTCACCCATCCCACCCTCCCCTCTGAGCCCCGCAGCCCCCAGGGATGCAGAGTGGGCGTTGTTGGAGGACAGGGAGTGCAATGCATCCTGCTGGAGGTACCAGCTGGGCAGCCACAGAGGAAGACCTGTGGCATTCCCGGGAAACACTCCAAGGTGCCTGCATGGCTGGAATAACTCTGCAAGCTGCAGACAACATGGCCAGGGCCCTTTGCCAGGCCCCCTGAGCTGGCAGCTACCCACTGCTCCCCCCAACGGGCACTGTGTGCTGTGGTGTGACCTGGCACAGGCAGCTGGATCCTCTTATCCTGTGGGGCTTGGGGGATGGCAGGAGATGCTCAGCAGGGGCACAAAGGGATGGAGGGATGATGGCTGAGGGCAGATCTGCCTCCCACACTGCAGAATCCCAGGGGCCCAGGAGGACCCCTCAGGTTTCTGGCAATGGTTCACAGTCCTGCTCCCTCAGGCTCAGTCCCTGGAATGCTGGCATGCTTGGAAACATATACTGCATGCCAGCCATAGCCTGGACTCCATATCCCAGACTGGGATGCTCACACACACACACACACACATATTTTTGCCACCTGCAGGGTGACAGGGCAGCTGAGCTCTTCCCAAGGAACATAAAAAATGCTTCAGAACTGCCTAAAGACCTCATTCTCAGGGTCTCCTTCATGCTCTGTGTTTTGATGTCCATTTCTCTCCCTTTTTCTCTCCATGTCCCAGTCCCACCCTGCATCTGTGCTGTGCAGACTCCCTGTGCCCTGCCCTTTATGGACCAGGCTCTCTCACATGGAGTCTCTGCCCTGGCACGGCTCAGACCTTGCCCCAGGGAAAGCCCTGCCACACTTACTTGGGTTTTGGCTTCGATTCACCTGTAGGTCCCAGGAGCAGGACAGAAAGACAAGGTCAGTGTCACCAAGGGGTTTCCTGTCACGCTTTGACCCAACCCCCACCCTGAGCCAAACCCTCCCTCTCTCCCAGCAGCAGCAGGGGCTTCACAGGGACCATCCCCCAGCAGTGAGGTGCCAGAGGACACGTTGTGCCTGAGGCACAGCTGGTGCTGCTGGCTGAGCAGAGCAGCACCTGGTACCCCCCAATCAGGCAGAAGGAATGAGAGTGATACTTCACCTTCCCCAGGCTCCTGCTCCCGGTCTCCCTCTCCACCTGTAGAAAACACGATGCTTTGTGTCCCTGTGGCCAGTTCTGCCCAGGGACACTGTGGGGTGGCTGTCCCCATTTCCCATGCTTGTCCCCACTGCAAACCCCAGCTCCATCCCTCCAGGATGAATGGGGGGAGAGCAGGCCCCTGAGGTACATCCCTCACTCACAGAGTGGCCAGGAGAGCCCTAGATCCTCTCCAGAAGGAATCCAGACAAGCTTTGCAGAAGCTCAGACTGGAAAAGCAGCAGTGCCGCCCTCTCCTGCTGTATTTTGGATGAGTTTCTGCCAGAGGCAGCACAAATCCACCCCTCCTGCTGCCCCTGTCCTGCTGGGGGGTGTGGCCAGGGCAGCTCTGCCCCATTTATCACAGATAGTCCCTTTGGCAGCAAATAAACTCAGCACCAAAACTGTGTTACAAGGGCCCAGTGTCTCAGGGGACTGAGATCAGGACTGGAACGGCCAAACCCATCTCTCCTCTGCTCCCACTTTACCTTCTCCGGCTGCTTTCGTTTCATCATCTTGTTCTGTTTAAAAGCAATGGGAGAACATGAGTACCTCTGGGTGAGGGCAGTCACATCCCCCAGCACAGAGGGGTTCCAGCACCCTGACTTCGGGTCACAACCAGGATCTGAGCCTGCCCCAGCAGAAGTGACAGCACAGGGTCACACACCATGCCCCAAAGCCACCTCATGAAACCCAGTGCTCTTTTGATGATCAGATACATCAGAGCTCAATCCCCGCTCTGGAAATCCCCTCTAAGGCAATGGACCCCTTGGTGAAACAGGCTTGGCCCATTTTTGGTGTTATTTCAGAGGGCTGGAAACAGCCACCAGCAGCAAACGCCATTTGTATTTCATGTATTTCATCACCATTTCATGTCTGTAGGGCCAGACAGAACAGGGAAGGGCATCTCAGTTTGACACCTCCTTACCAGACACCAGATCTGGGGGACAGCTGCCCCTCTATGCTGATGTCCCCCTGTCACAGCCACTGGGACATCCCAGCTCCCACCTGGCACCCCCTGGAGCAGAGCATGGCCCAGCCAAGCCATGGGAGCTCCCTGGTACAGCCCCCACTCACCTTCTGCCTTGGTTTCTTTGGTCTCCTCCTCCACCTCCTCTATCTGCTCTTCCTGACCTGTGGAATAATGGGCAGGGTGAGTCCACCAGCACCGTTCCCTGGCTCCCTGCAGCTCCTGTTTTGGGATAACTGTGGCAGAGCCGAGAGAGAGCTGGGGGAGCTACAGCCACAGGAAAGAAACTCCTTTTTTTTTTTTTTTACCACAGGAAAGGGCTCCTCTCTAACCTTACCCGAAGGCTGCTCTGTGCTCATCAGGGCAAAACCCCCTAAAATTAATGAAAGTGAAGGATTTATCGCCACCTCCTGGCTTGTCCCTTATCCCCTCTCATGCTG
Organism: Dicaeum eximium; assembly: GCA_013396995.1. NCBI lineage: Eukaryota > Metazoa > Chordata > Aves > Passeriformes > Dicaeidae > Dicaeum > Dicaeum eximium. The sequence continues at coordinate 43,654 of VWZP01008600.1, forward strand.
CCATTCCCTCACACCCCAAGAAGGAAGGAGGGATTTCTATTGCTCTGCTCTAGCAGTGAACTCCAGGAGTGGCTGAGGACGTGCCTCTGGCACCTTCCCAATCGCATTTGTGACACTGCTGGAGCCTTTTTCCACTGGAGGGAGCAGCATCCCCACAGGATTCCTCCACTGGGGCCAGTGATGCTGTGCCCGCAGGCCCTGGGAGCACTCCTGGTGCCACAGCCAGACAGAAGGGAAGAAAAAGAAGACAGCAAAGGCAGCAAACAATGACTGGCAGATATAAGAGACAAGGCACAGACAGAATGGACACATAGCACAGCAGGGCAAGGGTGGAGTTGGGGAAGAAGAGAGAAAAGTGGAAGAATGAAAGAAAACCATTGCCCAGCTATGGAGAGGCAGAACACATTGACCCACGACTTTTCCCAAGAGCAGAGAGAGGAAATGAAAGGTGCAATAACTACCGTTGTCTTCCTCTATCCATTCTTCCTCTTCTGAGCCAGGGAGGAGGGAAGGAATAAGCACAGGGATTAGTTGGGTGCCACAGAGTTTGGATATGCGTGAGATGAGGACTCAAGCACAGCAGGGGCTTCACCCTGCACCTCTTTGCTTTTACACTCAGAATGTTTTGGCTGGCAGTGCCCTAGAGCAGCCAGAGGCTCAGCTCAGCCCAGCCCAGCCCAGCCCAGCCCAGCCCAGCCCAGCCCAGCTCCCATGCCGGGGTTGTGTCTCCATCAGGCTGAGGCAGGTGGAAGTTTGAGTCTGGGCATGACTGCCACACATTCAGCAGAGGCTCCAGCTCCCGTTGGGATATTGGGATCACACCTCAGCCAACACCCATGTCCAGCATTGACAGCCCTGGTTTGAGTCCAAGGATCACTGACAAAAGAGATTTTGAGAAAATTCAGACTGGGTTTAATCCTACTGATGTTTCAGGCGCAGGCATCTCAAACATGGTCACATCTGCCTTTCCTGGACATGATTAGCCCATTGCAGCCCAGGAGCTGCAAAACCCCCAACCCCCCCAGCAAAACACTGAAGCCCCAGCATTTGGCTCTTGGTCCTTGCAGGTGCAACTCCTACCTTCCTCAATGCACTCCTCTTCACAGAGTACACAGGGCACGGACAGAAAGAAGGGAGAGAAGCCTCAGGTTATTGGAGTTTCTCTGATCAGTTTTTGGCCTCAGGGCAGCTGCAGGTGCTCCATGTCCTCTTACCTTCCTGCTCCCTGCAAAGCACACCAGGAATTTACAGTCACATCAAGTTGCTGGAATGGGGCCATCAGTGAGGCTGAGGTGAATTTGGGATTTCCTCAAGGCTGGCTCCCCTTTCTCACAGCACAGGCCAGGGCTGCTGGGTGGCTGCTGTGTGGGTGGCTGTCAGGTGGCCGTGGGAACAGGGACAAGGCACAGGTCACCCTGCAGGCTGTGGAGAGCAGGGGCTGAAGGTCTGGACTGGCACTTCGACAGTGGCCAGGGCACCCCACCATTTTGCAGCATGAGAAGATGAGTAACCTTGGCCTGTAATCCCAGAAATGGGCATCTCACATCCCACTTTGCCCCCAAGTCCTTCCCTGACTGTGGGGGAGATGCACAGCCTGTCCCAGGGAGACAGATTGGTGACACACATGAGTCTTATGTGGCACTGAAACACCAGACAATTCAGGTCCCCTTTCTCTGCTGGTGGATGAGAAGTGGGAGCTCTTCTGTGTTCGAACTCACCCCTATAACCCCAAGCCCATCTCTTTGGGATGTGCCTCCTGACCCAGCAGCCTCCATCAGCAGAAGCTGCTCTCAAATCTGGGCCTTGGAGAGTGATGCTCTGGATGTGGCAGCAGGACCCCAGCAACAGATTGGTGGCCTCGGGTTTTCCCATCTCTGTCTCACAGATTTAGACTGCAGCATTTTTAATAAAGGAACCATCCTTGTCCTGCCCATGGGTGTGGATACAGCTCCCAACACAAATTCCCACTGCTGGGGTCAGGCACTGCGAAGGCAGAGGGGTCCAGGCTCGGGGTCCATGGTGGGTGGTGGGGTAACGAGAGCACTTCCAAGCAATGCTGCAGTGGGAAAATGGGAATAAGGAGAAAGAAAGGGGGTTAAAACCACCCCACTTACTGTTCATACTCCTCGGTGACCTCCTCTGTGTCTGACATCCCTGGTTCTCTGGCAGAGTTCGAGGCAGATTGGAAAAAGTGAGGGTTAGAAGTGAGATAAGGGCTAGCACAGCCTGTCCCTCAGCACCAGGACAGGGGCACAGAGATGCTGCCTCTCTCCAAAGCACTTGGAGCCTCCAGCTATGCCCAGCCAGGTTGTTACATCGTTATCTCAGCAGAGATAAGGTGCCTGCCCCTCTCCTGTCCCAGGATCACAGCTTGCCCCAAACAGGAAGGCAGGAGTTTGGACACAGCCTCCTGTCACACTGATAACTCTGTCAGGAGTCATGTCCAAGGCACTCGGCCCCCCTGGCCCAGCCCTCTCAGGGGCTGTGTTTGCTCAGGGGACAGGAAAATCACCCCATTGCCTTGTTCAGCTTGTTTTGCTTCCTGGCTATTCTTAGCTCAGGGACTACCCCTTCTCTCAGATTTACAGCCCTGCACCAGGCACAGCACAAGACCTCAGCAAACCCTTCCAGCCAAACCCTCCAAGTGCAGAACTGCTGGGAAAGGGGCAGCCTGGGCTCAGGAGGAGTATTTTCCCCCTGTTAGCTAAAATGAATAATTTACAGCCTGGTTTACTAATTTAGCCCTCATTTTAGGGCTAAAACCTCTGCAGAAACAGTCTTTCATCTTCCCAGCACATCTGTCTCCCTCCCAGCTGTGCTCAGGAGGACTTTGCTCATCATGTCACCTCCTCTGACCTTCACCCAGCACTGCACTGTGAGATCTGCACCCACCAGCCCCATCTCTGGGCATCCTGGAGCAGCCCAGAGGCCCAGCCCAAGCCCAGCCCAGCCCTGTCCCCTGCTCATGCCAGTCCTCGGCAGGGCTGAGATGCCACAGGACGATGCAAGGCAGCTCTGGAAATAACTTCCATGTGCTGAACCACCTGTTCCCAGAGCAGCAAGGCTTCCCTGCTCCTGCTGCCCAGAGTCTGAGAACAACTGCTCCTGGCTACATCTGTTGAGCATTTATTACCCAGGATGGGTAGGACAGGCCTCAGGAGTGCTCATTCAAGATGCTGGATCCAGGGTTGGAATGCTCAGGCATGGGAAAGGGGCATTCCAGGAGGGGAACCTTGGCATAACCATGGCTCCAGAGAATCTCTAATCTCACTGTTACTCACAAGGTGCTTTTTGGAGACAAATAAAGGCAGAACTCAGTCCTCTCTGCCTCAGAGTCACCGCCTGCTCCTGCCATCACTGTTCCCTTTCCTGTGATGGGTCTGGGGCTTGGCTCTAAGCACCCCCTCCAGCACCATGCCCGGGATCTCTGCTTCCCCAGGAACATCAATTCCCACTTTCTCCCCAGGCTCAGCATGGTCCTGATGCCCCAAGTTTGGCCAAATCGTTTGTGTGGCCTCTGAGCACCCAAGGCTCCACACAATTGTTTCATGACGTGAGAGAAGAGGGTTCCCAGTCCCAACAGTGTGAAAGCCTCTTCCTACATGCTCACTGCCCTCCTCCCTCAGACACCATTAGATCCCATAGAGCTGAGGGAACAGCAACAAATCTGATACTGTTAAGAGGGTACACAAGAGAAAAAGTGGCTTAAGGAAATATTTTGGCATCCTCTGCACAGAAACACATAAACATTTTCATTAAAGCTTTGAAATCTTGATTTGGTAGAATTAGGAGAACACAGCAGACATTACAGAGATAAAGAGGAAATAGTGCACTGACTACAAAAAATCTCCCAGAATTTGCTGTGTATTAAACAATCCAGATATTCCTCACACTCCTCAAAATCCCCCTATCCTTTAGCGCAGGGCTGGCTGCTCACAGCTCTGGGGCTGAGTTAATCCTCCACAGTTCTGAGTCTCTGCTTTCCTCCAGGCTGCCCAGACATGGAGCTCTCCTTTCCCACCGTTTGCTCCAGGAACAGGTCATGTCCCTGCTCCAGTCCTGCTTGGCAGGGTCAGACCACGCACAGGAGCATCCCATCCCATCCCATCCCTAACCCACCCCCTGGGCTGCCAAAGAGCCAGGGCCAGGCTGGCCATGGGCATCACATCCCTGCTGTCCACCGCAGAAACACAGGGAACAGCGGTCTGGGAGATTTCCCCGGAACCAGGGCAGCCAAAATCCATCTGAACCACTTGGGCACCCATTAAGGTGGTTCAAAAGAAAAATTGCAAATAAAACCCGCTGGAGAGGGTCCTGATGCTTTCTGCATGGGAATGCCTCCATGGCATAAAACACCCCGGAGAGAGCGGCCGGGGGACACCCTGAACCCTGAGCTGATCCCGTCCCGGGTCTGGATCCAGCGCATCCCCCCCCGGGAGGGGCGGGCGCCGCCCCAGTCGTACCTGAGCGCCGGTGATGCCGGGGAGCGCGGGGAGCCGGCGGGGTCTGGGAAAGGCTCTTTGGGCCAGGAGGCTTTAAGGGGGCTCCAGCGCCCACCCCGGGGCGGGCAGCGCCTCAGGAATGTGCCCGGCGCCCAGCAAGGAATGCAACACTTGTGAGCTGCTATTTCGGCAGTCGCGGCCCTGGCCCCCTCCGCCGCTCCCCCTTCCCCCCCAGGAGCCCATATAAGCCCAAGCTATTGTGTGGCCTCAGAGATTTGCTATTTTAAACCCTCCGGACAGAGATACGTGAGTGCCCGAGGGGCTGACACAACCCAGCCCAGCTGTCACCGGGGCCGGGACGCTGATAAGGCAGCGCTGTCACCAGTGCAGGAGCAGACCCTGCCCGGCAGCTCCGAGCCGGCTCCCTCAGCCGCTGCTCCGAGCTCGGGATGCTGCAATGAGAGGAGTCTGGTTTTTTAACCCCCCAAGACATTTTTGATTCGGGGTTTTCCCTGTTTTCTCCTTGTCAGGAGAAGGGAAGGGAACAGTTTCCAGTCCCAGACCAGCAGTAGGTGATCAGGAGTGTCTTAGAAACAGAAATTTTATTAGAAAAAAAGGCACAGAGAAACCCAAGTCCTTTCCCAAGCCCAGCAAGCAGGATCAGCTCCAGGGGCAGCAGCAGATTCCCACACTGAATTTGTCACCACAGTGGTTGCTGGAGGCACAACCCAAACCCAAAGAATAGCCCCAACAGGAGAATTTGAGCCCTTTGCCCATGGCACCCTAAAGGCATCAAGAGAGCATCCCCCATCCCTGCTGGGTGGGCTCAGCAGCCCAGGGAATGCAGGATCAGAAGCTGCACAGCAAAGGGCTCAGGAGGAAAGGCAAGAGGGAAATGGGGCCCAGCACAGGCACTCAGCTCCATGAAATCCCCCAAACAGGGCTGTGGCCATGGCCAGGGCCACATCACCCTCCCCTGCATCACTGGATGAAGGGTCACTGCTTGCAGGGCCAGGGGATGGCAGGAACAAGGACAAGTCTCTGGCTCAGCTCTGTGTGGAGGGAAACACCAGGGCCAAGTCCCCCTTTCTTCCATGAGACATCTCCGAGCACTCGTGTAACTTCATGAGCATCAGCCTCTAGTTGGGTCACTCTGGCAGTGACAGCCTGGCAGGGGGCTGACACCTGCCTGCCCCACCTGCCCCAGGCAGCAGGGATGGACATGGTCCATGGATGTGCAGCTGGTCCCTTGGCCAGGCAGGTTCTCACCCCACTGACATCTTCCAGCTGCCAGGGAGCCGTGTGGGGAATCCCCTTTGCCAGGGCAGTTCCGAGGCACAGGCAGAGATCAGGAACAGAACAGCAAAATGTGGTGGGCAAAGAAGGCAGGAGTTTGCCTTCAGCATCTGTGGGGAGCCTGTAGGCCAGGACACCCCCAGACAGGCAGTGAGTGGAGATTGGGGGCACAGAGAGACTCTTCCAGGCTTCTTCCTTCCCATCCCACAAGCAGAGGACCCCATGACCTGGGCTGCACCCTCACGTGGCACAGAGGACTTGTGGCAGTGGCTGCTGGACAATTGAGTAGGGCTGGGCTTTGATCTTTGGAGCAAACCAGTTTTTCCCAGATGGTCTGATACCACAGCTGGTATTACTGCAACTGGAAAAGAAAGCAGGAACCACTGAGGCTGTGGCTGAGACTGCAAACCCCCCAGATGCAGCTGCTTTAACCAGGACAGTGGCAGGCAGGCATCCCCTAAATCCCATGACAGGCCACTTCCCTTCTCCTCCCAGACCTTCTCTCAGAGTCCTTCTCTCCCTTACAGATGCCTCCAGTTGTCCTCTCCTGCTGACTCCCCAAAGTCACAGGGTCCTGATGACCCCCACGTCACCTCTCCCCTTATATCCTGGCTCTGCCTCTGCCTCTGCCTCAGATGATGCACCAGGTTTCAGAGCAGCTTCATAATCACCTCGGTGTCTCCAGAGGTGTTTCCAGGCTGCTTTATCCAGACATCTCGCTTTGCCAGGCTGTTGATTCTCCAGATTTCCTGCAAAGTCAGAAGTGACAGGAGAAAGTTTTCCCCATGCATCGTGTGCACTGTTGCCTTGGTCTGATGTATCCAAACCTTGAAGCACACATTGTCCAGGTAAAACCAGCCAGCTTTGGGATGCTGCACCTGGGAGACCCTCAAAGCCAAGTGCACCTCCAGCCACAGAAGTGGAGCAGGTGCTATTAAAGGAGAACTGATCAAGGAGCTGCAGACTTTCCCCAGGTGTCACTCCAGGAGCAAACCCTTTGCTGGCACAGCTGCCTGGCACAGACACGTCTGGGCAGTGTTGATCCAAGCCCAGCCTGGATTCACCTTCCCTGGCCGCCGGGCTGGGCTGGAGCTGTGCCTCCTGGGCCAGTTGGCTGCCAGGAGCAGTGGCCAAAGCCCTCCCTGCTGTGAGCAGTGAGACCTGCCCAGGACCTGCTGAGCCCCTCCTTTCCAAGAACACCAAACAACCCTGGGGCCAAAGGCTCTCTTGTCCTTCTCCTGCACATGTCCAGGGAGTAGCCACGGTGGCCAAGTGATGACCTCTGAGTCCCCCTGGCTGGGCACTTTGCACAGCCACAAGACCCCCTATTTTTGGGGGCTGGTTTCACATGGGGACGCAGATGACTCCATCTGCAGTCTGCAGATGGCTCCAGACTCCTCATGCACCAGGACCTCTCCAAGCACACACAGGTCTCCAAGAGCTGAAAGGCTGAGCACACAGCTCCTCTCCCGTTGGCCTCCAGGCAGAGCTGCTCATCCAGACAGAGGAAATGGCAGAGATGGGATCATGCTGGGGTGGCAGGGTCAGATACCCCTGCATGTCATGGGACATGCACCCAGCTGGCTCCTGCTCCCTCCTCAACCCACCAAGGGCTGGAATCAGCTGTCTTGGGAATTTTGGGCTCACAGTCAGCAACAAGTAGAGCCCACCATCTCATCATGGTGGCCCTGCAACTTTGAGGCCTCCAAACCTGACTAAACTGCTCTCAAACCCTTTAATAGGCTCAGGCAAGGGTTCATCCACCCCGCCCCAAGGTGCAGCACCATGTCCTGTGAGATTGCCTGGTCCCAGGGCTCTCACTTGAGATTGACACAAGCTGGTACCTTGCTGCTTTCCTCCTTGGCAGGTTCTTGAGCTCGGCTGACCCACAGATTAATACGGGATGTCACCGATCCTGGGATCTTCAGGTTGTCCTGTGGCACAGAGAAGGACGCCAGGGTTACAGCAGTAGCTCTCGCTCTGCACGAATGTAACCCGGCCAAGTCCCCAAGGCACAGGGAGACTGAGCGGAGCTGCAGCAGTAGAGCCCAGCCCACACACCGGCTCCATCTCGGCTGCTCAAATTACAGCGCTCGGCAGGAACCCACACAGTACCGGGGCAGTTCCTGTGCCCAAACGCAGCCCTGGAACCCAGCTCCCACCAATCCCTGCACCAGCCTGCCAGGCTGAGCCTGGTATCCGAAGAGAGGAAGATTTGCCCCAAAGCCGGTGCCTGCCCCAGCACAGACCTGCTCGGAGGTCCCCGCTCAGCGCAGCTCCTGCCTCACCTTCCTGAGAGCCGCTGGCTCCGCCTTGCTGGGAGCGCTTCTCTCGAAGAAGTTGCGCTTGCTCGCCACCCCCTCCGAGGAGAGCAGGCGACTCTTCTGGACAGACACGGACGATTTCACCCCCTCCGAGCGCTGGGAGAGAGAGGGGTGTCAGCAGGGCTGTGTTGCATCCCGGGATGAAAAGAAAAGTCCAGCTACTGGCTCATACCCTGAGCCTCTTGGGGTCTGGTCCCCTCCTGCCCCTCACCAGCTCACAGCCTTGTGCACTGCTTCCACCAATGGACCACAGCATCCTCAGACCCGCTCCAAAGGTCCCTGCTCCTGAAACTCTGAGGCAAATCCCTTTTCCTGCCTGGGACCATCTCCTTCATCCCCATCAGCTCTGGTATTTAGTACAGCTCAGGCCCTCCCCTCCCCACTCGGCTCCAGACCACCCCTCTCTGTCTCCCCACACATCTCTGCTCCCCCCCCCGCCCCCCACTGGCTCTGCCAAGGGCCTTTGGTACCTGCACAGCCGAGTTGTACTTTTCCAGCTTCTCCCCAATGGTGCTGTTGCTGCCTGGGATCCTCAGACTCGCACTGGTGAAGAAGAGGGAAGAGTTGAAACCAGCCCCCTCAGGATCTTCTGGGACTCAGCCCATGGTCCTGGGGAGCTGCACTTGGCAGGAAAAGACCCCATCCCACCCAGGCACTCCTGCATCTATCTGCCAGGTGAACCAAGCAGTCCATTCCCTGCTGGTGACCGAGCTCTCTGAGTATCACCACCTTTCCAGGGCCAAACTGAACATTGAAATATCTCGGGGCTCCTCAGCCTGCCCTGGGTTCAGCTCTGGTAGCTCTGAACTGCATTGCCCCCAATGTCAATGTGGCTCTGCCCACAGCATACACCTGCTCACAGAGGGGTGGAGAATCCCTTGATCTGGTCACCAAAGCCAGGTCAGGTTGCTCATGGACTCGTTTTGATGTCCCCATGGATGGGACGTGTGCAGACACAAGCACCAACATGGAACTCCACGACCCAGGAGAAGTAGGGGCTTGCAGGGGGATATTGTAGCAACCTGGGACAGTGGAGGATGTTCCTGCCCATGGCAGGGGTTAGAATGAGATCTTTAGGGTCCCTTGGAACCCAAACAGTTCTGTGGTTCCAGGATCTCATTTGGATGCAAGCTGCACGTTGGACATTGTCCTGTCTCCTGCCAAGCATCGCTGCCCACCCAGTCCAGAACGCTGGGGACCAATGTCCAGCATATCTGTGCCAGGCCTGTCAGGCCCCATCACCTCCTCCTCCCTTGGAAAACAAAGGATGGCATTTCCTGCTCAGCAGGACCAAAGCAACACAACGAGAGGTGCTGACCTCCTTGTGAGAGGGCTTTGGCTCTCTTCTTTCTGCTTCCTGGAGATGATCTGGAAGACACAAGGAGAGATCATGCAGTGAACTTTGGTTATCCAAGATAAGCATGGGAGATACTATCTCACTGATCTCCCCCAGGAAAGCTCCATTTGCACCCACACCAGAGCTTATCTCATATCTCAAAGCTCCCCAGACTATAGACACTTTATGGCGATGACAGTTTTATTCACAATAAAGCCTCATGGAAGTGAATCAAGTGTGGCTAGTCAGCCCTGATTCACAGCAGGGATGATCTTGACAGTTCTTGCTTTTCCCAGGCTCTTCAACCACTTTATTCCAGAGATCTCTTTTGAAATTAAATATATTCTCAGACTGTAGTAGGGGATGAGAGAGAAGATGGATGTTATTTTTATCCTGCGCTTTCACATAAAGCTGGAAAGGCTGGAAGTGGATGGTAAATCCTGTGGCTCTGGAAATTCTGAGGACAATGAGCTCCCTGTTTTCTCATCACTTCCCATAAGTTTTCTGGCCAACACAAGGGGCATGAACTGGACATGTTCATCCTCACATACGTTCAGTCAGACACAGAGAAGGAAAATGGAGGAAGAGAGAAGCAGGATTGCAGTGCCCAGACCAAGGGTAAATTTTGAACACACTTCTGGGAACAGGTTCTGCCCACATAATCCAGAGGCCAAAGCAATCCTTCCTTCCCTCCATCCTCCATTGCCTCAATGGAGTGCTTTCCCCACCTGTTTTAGCTCTTACCCGAAAGGAGACAGTTCTTGGGCTGGCCCGTCGGATGGAGCTGCTGAAGGTGATGTGAGTTGGAGAAGGGTCTGGCTTTTCTGCAGGTTCATCTCGGGGAGGGGAGAGCTGGATTACCTGCTTTGAGGGGTTCCTGGATGGCTGCTGAGGAAAAAGGAGACCTCAGATGCATCCCTGCAGAGCCTGCAGAGAAGACTGAGGTGCAGGAGCTGAGCAGTCAGGACTGGAACTGGGTTGGAGGCCAGAGTTTGAGATCAAAACCCTTCAAACTCTTCCTGTCTCAGTTAGACATACAGAGTCCCAAACAGCCCTTCAGTGTCACCATGATGGCAATCAGTGGGACTTGCTGGAGAAGGTGATCAGGACAGCATGAACTAGGGAGGGGAAGAAGGTGGTGGGACCCTGTCCACCACCTCGTGGTTTGCAGCTCTCAGAAAAACCTTCCCCAAAATCCTTCAGGTCCTATTTCCCTCCTGGTATTTTTGGACTGTGTCTTTCTCTGGTTCTCCCGGCACACAGGACGTCTCCCCCCAAGACCTCGTGCCCCATCCATTCCTGCTTACCTGCTGCTCTGGAGATGAGGTCACCACTGAGGTTTTCTCCTCTGTGCTGTGGTTTCCCACCCTGGTGAGGATCTTCACCTCCCGGAGGCGGCAGCTCCCCACCTCTGGCGGCTCCTTCGCCTCCTTCCTCTGCTCTCCCCGAGGAGTCCGCGCTCCTTGGTCTTTGTCCTGGAGCCGTGCTCTCCCCATCACCTTCCTCTCAGAGCCTGGCTCCAGGTTCTTGTCTCCTGGTAGGTCTCCTCTGCCCTTGGCCACCTCCTGAGCCCGCTCTGCAGCCCGGATGCTCTCCTGCCTCCCGCGGGGCTGGCGCCCTGTCTCTGGGCAGCTTTCTCCCATCCCTGGCTCCTTCTGCTCCTTCTCCTGCCTCAACTTTTCGGACACGGGTGGGAGGCACCTCGTCCTTCTCCCTTCTTGTGTTTTCAGCACCTCGGAGAGCTTTTGCTCCTCCCCATCCTCCGGAGACTGCAGCTTCAGTAGGGATGGAGGTCTAGGGACAAGGACAACATGGGATGATGACCTCAGCACCTGGGGCTAGAGGGGCAGATTTCATGCTGCAAGTGAGGCAAAAGGCTCTGGGGAGGAACATAAAAATCCCACCAACATCCTGGAGTCCTCCCTGCAGACCAGGGCTTGCAGCCACTCCCATCCCCATCATCCCAGCCTGGCTGTCTGAGGAAAAGTTTGGATTAAAATTCCTTTTTTTTTTCTTTTTGTCATAGAGGTTAAGCACGTCTGCAGCCTCATCCCAGGACACCAGCACCCACTAAGTCCTATGCCAAGGAGATCCAGGCTCAGGACAGTGTGCTGGGTATGCTGCTGGATAAGAAGTGTGGCTGTGACTCTTCACTGGACTAGGGAAAATCCCACCAACTTTAGGTGGGAAGTGTTGGTTGAAAGTCAATCTGCTCTGGCAGGTCCACCCACAGTCCCAAGATGGCCCGTGAAAAGCAGTTTCCCCTCCTTCCCCCAGGCTAACAGGCACAAGGAGAAGGACACCTGGCAGGTTGTGTCTGCACACTCCCAGGACTGGGGAGGAGATGGGATAACATTTGCCCTCCTCTTGAATTGCAATCACCACACATGGCCAGGCTGTGTCAGCACCAGGGAAGAGGAACTTGTCCTTCCCACCTGGTTCATTTTAGTCATGTCCAGGCCCCATCCAACCCAAGCATCCTAACTCCATCCTGTCTGAAACACAGAAACACCTCTGGAGTGGGAGTCTCACTGTGGACACAAACCACCTAAGTACTGGACACTTCCAGGATCAATTTAGAGAGTGGATCAGGTTGTGTAAAGGCAGCCTGGTCCCAGAGTACCTCCAAATTCCAGCTCCCCGCAGCCAGGGACTTTGGAAGCACCACTGGAAAACCCTTGGGTCAAATCCCCACTTCAGCAAAGGTCCCACAGCGTCACTGTGAGATTCAGAGGGGCAGCACAGCCAGCCGGGCTCTGCCTGCTCTGCTCTCCTGCCCTGCAGAGCTGGGCACCCCTTACCTGCTGCACATCTCACTTGCAGCACCCATCTGAGCTCAGCCCTGGCACCAGCCCTCCCCCAGCATTCCTGCTCCTGTGCCATGGGGAGCTCACCTGAGACCTTCCCCCCTTGTGCTCCTCCTGGGGAGCTCATCCCTTCTCCCAAGGGCTGTTGGCTGGAGCACAGCTGAGCCCTCCCTCAGTCAACAGCCATTCCCACCAACCGCAGCAGCAGCTGCCACGACTCGGTGTATGGAGCGAGGCCAATGCCAGCAGGACCCCACAGACCTGCTGGAAGTTGTGCTGGTGTCTTTGACAAGGCTGGCAGGTTCCTCATCCATGGATGTGGACGACAGCAGGCTCCGGTGCCTTCGCCTGCGCTCTCTTTGCTGTTCTTCCTCATCCTCCAGGGTCCTCTGCCTGGCCAGGCTGTTTGGGAGGAAACACAAGGACATGGGGAGGCTTTGTCTTGCATGGGCACCCTGAAGCCCTGGTGCCAGACAAGAAAGGAACTGCTACACCCTGGGCAAGGCCAAGGGGCTGACAGAAGTCACCTTGCTGGAGAAAAGCAATGTCAGCACAAGCCAAGCACCCCAAAGTGCTCTCACTCCACCCAGCTGATGCAGGCCTTCCCAAAGCAATCACTTGACTTCCCAACTCCTATTTTCTCCTGCTGGTGGGAGCACTCATTTCAAAGGAGTCTCTATATTAAGCCAACCTTCCAGGGGAAGGATATTGAACCTGTAACTTAGCCAGACCCTTGAGCTACCACACAGACCTCAGCCACACAACCTGGAAAGGTAACCACTACGGCACGAAATGTTAGGCCAAAGCCAAGATGTGATGATGGCAATTTAATTTTTATAGAGCAAAAAGCCTCAGATGCAAAAGTATCAGAGTCTGAAGGGATCTGCTGAGAGGCTCTGCCTGGGGATGGGGCTGGCAGGGCTCCTCTTCCCCCCTGCAGGTACCTGGACTGGGAATTGTTTGTAATCACAGACTGAGCCAAAAAGACAAGGTTTGGAATCATCTTTAAGCATTTCATTTTGCACAAGCCCAATGTGTGTNAAACACCACTCAGAATAAAAAGTTGTCTCGAAAACACCAGCTCTGCCATCCTTTCTCTGTGCCAAAACTGCCCACCCTCTGTGCTGGTGCATGAGCTGTGCTGGAAAACATTTTTATTGACTGGATGGAGCTTTTCAGAGCCAGGTTCATCACCCCCAGTATGAGCCTTCAATCAGCCACAAACACTGCAGAGACCCCCATGGAGCTCCCGACACCCCAAAAGAGCCTCCCTGCTCAGGGTCCATCCCACGACCTCATCCCAGCTCCGTCCAGCACCACCCAGGCTCAGCCTTTACCATGAATTTGACTTCTAGCTAAAGTCAGAGGGGTAGGGCCGCATTACGGCGAGCGCGGCCGCGAGGACTCGCGGCTGGTTCCGAGTTACTGAGTAATCACAGCCGGTCATAAATTAAACCGCTTTACCCCCCGCGAGTGTTTGCGGCTTCTGTTGTTCCTGCTCGGGGCAGGGGGAGCGCGGCGGGGCCAGCGGAGCGCGAAGGGGAGCCAGGACTCGGCTGAGAGCTCCGGGCTGGGGACAGGACGGGGCAGTGCCGGGCTCTGTGCCCTTCCCTCCCGGTGAGCCCACAGCCCAAGAGCCCCAGCAGCAATCGGACCCACGTCTGGGGAGCTCCGGGCGGTCTCCGATGCCACGCTCGGTACCGGGAGAGGCTGGGATGTGCCCAGGGAGCATCCCCAGGTGGGACAGCCCCGCTGTGCCCGTGTGCGCAGCCCGGCCGTGTTTGCACAGCTCCGGGGCAGCGATCCCTGCACGCACATTCCCAGCCGGCACCTTCCCGGAGGGAGAGGGACACAGATCCCGGTGCTCTGCACTCCTGTCCCTCGAGCTGTGACAGCACAGAGCACTAATGCCAGGCTAAATCCTCATGACGACTGGGTACTTCTTTGATTTTACACATTCTCCTTCGAAGTGAAAATGGGATTTTCCTGCCTTGAATTACCGTGGTTCCTTCTGAGGGAGCACAAAACCTGGCACTCTTTGGGAAGGCCGAGGGAGCTGGCTGTGCTGCGGGGATTGCTCAGGGATTGCTCAGTCACTGCCGCTGAATCAGGGCTTGTTTAGCACAGGATGAGTCGCAGTCTCCGCAAGACAGAGCAGGACATACACCCAGGGCATGGGGGGAGTGCAAGCCCCCACCCAGCTCAGAGCAAGCCTTGTGGCACAGCCCAGATAGTCTGTTCCCCAAAGAAAGGCAAAACAGACCCAAAATGTATCCAGCGTGGGGTGAGAATGCTTATCCAGGTAATTCTTCTGTGCCTGGCTCAGCTTCCCCAGGCAGCAGAAACAAAAACGCCTCTGATCTTGCCCAGCCACAAGAAACTCCAGGAGCACCGAGCTCCCCGTGGGGCTGGCATTCACCTCTGCAAACAACAAACAACATTCCCAGGGCAGCTGCCCCCTCTTCCCATCCTCCCCAAGCCCCTTCAGCCACCAGCAGCCCACCCTCACCCCTCCCTGCCAGCGGTGGAAAGGTTTAAGCATTAATCCACAGCACTTACCTGGAGAGATCGGACCAGTTCCTTCTGCTAAAGGACATTCCTGCTTCTCGGGAGTTTCAGAGAGCCCCCAGAACCTGAGCAGGCATCCAGGCCAAGGTGCCGTGGGAGCCGCCGGGATCAGCGCCGCCTGGAGCCTCTGCTCCCCGAGAAGGGAGGGAGGGAGGAACTCCCTGCAAGGTTATTTCCCTGTGCACCTTTACCCTGCCTGCCACCCGCTCCCCACCAGCTGCATCACATGGTTCCTTATCTACCTGACACAGGCAGGGCTGCGATTTGTGTGCCAGCGGCGCGGGGCGAGAGCTGCCCTGCCCAGCAGTGCCACGCAAAAGCAGAGCCCTCCTCGCTGCCAGGCTCCGAGCCGGGACCCGCGGCTCGGGCCATCCACGTCTCCCGGGGTTTCGGAGACAACTCCCTCCAGAGAACCTGTTCTACCAGCCACAATCCACCAGTCAACAGCTCCTGCAACCCGGCGGAGGAGGTGAATTACCCCGGGCTGAGTGGGAGGAGGTTGGCTCCCGGGAATCCAAAACACTCATTAAAACACCTCCGGCTGGGCGCAGTCCAGCCTTTCCAAAGAGCTTGGGAGGGTCCCCTGCTCCTTCCAGCCCTCTCTAGATGTCTCGAATGGAGCTGTCAAGGTCTTCTCATTCTTATGAGCTTTGCTGCAGAAGTGAGCACTCACAGAGCCTCGGGGGAGGGGGCTGGAGCACGGGGGGATCCAATTTTTGTGTGCTGAAGCCCTGTGCCAGAGAGGACCTGTGTGCCCAGGTTCATCTCGCACCTGGACCCAGCCCATCAAAGCCATCCCCCCCTTCGTTGTGCCTCGAGACCCCCACCCTTAGACAGGGCAGCCCCTCCTGCCAAGGGCAGGTGTGAAGTTACAGGGGCATTGCCTTTAGTGGGGGAAGGGGGGCTGTCTTAGGGGCGGATGCGAGGGCCCAGGCACAGCAGAACCAGGTGCCAGCCTGGATTTTCCCACAGCATGGCCACGACCCCAGTGCTCCCACTGCTCGGGCTGCTAGACACTATTCCCTGCAGGAAATGTCATCCAGGACCCCTTGAGTACATCCTCTGCTCCCAGTGAGATCCATCCCTGCACCAGCCCGAGGAACTGGTTGTGAGGCTGGGCTGGCCCTGAATGGCTCCAGCCCACAGGGGCATGTCATGACCTGAGCAACGATTTTAATCAAAGGTTCCTGATTAAAATCCCATTTCTAGGAGATAGCCCTGTCAAACGAGCCACCCACGCCAAGCAGGCCTAACTCTCTACTATTCTTTCTTCTTGCAGTAATCGCTCGTCTTTCAAGTGTTTTCATATATACAGAGAATTCAGTTAGTTGTGGCATAAGGGAAAAAAAATTACTTAAATTACCTTGCAAGCATACTGCTAATTGCTGACAGACTATATATAGCAGTCCAGCATCAGCAGCTCCTCTAGAGCAATAAAAACTCTGTGATTAATGCACAGCAAGCATAGCCCTTGCAAAACTCATTGCCAAAGGATAGTTTTGCTGGAGCACAGGACTTAGCAGGGTTTTCCAACGGATTAGACTGAACCTGGCAGTGAAAGAACACCCCCAACTAGGATCTACATGGCAAAGGAAAATAAAACCCCCCAGTCTGCAATTCCTCTGGTTATTAAGTTGAAGAAATTCTAGATGGGCATTTAGTGCCTGGGGATTAGGCAGAGGATGAGCCTGGCTGACACTCGTCCCCTTGCTGACACTTGCCCCTTCCTGGGGCTTTATTTGCAGCTCAGAAACCTTTGGAGCTGAACAGAGTTTCCTCTTTATTCAAGATCCCTCAGAAGGTTTCTCCTCCATGGGTTTGCCCTGTTTCTCTCAAGCCCAGGAAAATGGTCAGAGGAGAAAATATCCTTCAGCAAGAGGTTCCCAAGGCCTATTCCCCACTGCTGGAAATCTCCTTTATCTTGGATGGGTCCTGCTGGGCTGAACATCTGCACAAAGCATTGACCTCTCATGTCTGGAGATCTTAGCTGCCATGGAGCTTCTGTTTTCCCTGATGTTCCTCTCATCTTTTCATGTCCACCATAACCCCAAAATTTCACTCCCAAGGAGGTAAAGCCAGCCCAGAGCCCCTCATCTCATAGATGAAGACATGCTGGATTCACTGTGTGTCACTTCTTCATACCCCTCTAAACCTCCTTTGCCACTTTATCCCCAAACTCCAAGTGCTGCCAGATCTTTTTGAATGTCTACATCACCAGTCTTCCCCTCCACTGTGACAAAATCACGGGAATTATCAGCAGTTTGTTGTCTCACTACTGTTTCCTCTCTGCTGGTTTGATTATTTAGCTCTGTTTGGACTTCCCCTCTGAGCCGTGCCAAGAAAATGCTTGTCTCCCAGGTCACCCTTATCCATAGGCTCATTGATGCCTTCAGCAAACAAGAATCACTTTGTCAGACTGGATTTCCCTTAACAAAGTTATTTAGGCCATCCTGAGCTCATCCTCAAAGCCCAGCCCAAGCTGCAGATGCCCAGAGTTGAAGGTGATGAAATCAGGCAGAGAGATGAGTCTGTGAGGGAAGGGATGCCCAGAGAACCAATCTGATGTTTATCCAGACCCGCTCTATTCTCCAGGCTGTCCCATCTGTGTTCCAGACCCACAGCCCCGAGGCAAGGCACTGTGCTCATGGCCAAGGGAGCAGAGCTGCAGGATGTGCCCTGAGCAGAGAAGTTCAAGGGCCAAACCCTTCTCCCCTCCTCTGCCCAGGGGAGGTGCACCTGCCTGAGAAGGAGCCCAGAGCTTCTCCTGGTGTGATCAGCAAAACTCATTAATACCCTCTAAGGAGCTCGACCAGTTTCAACAGGGCTGGTTTTTCCCTTGGGAACAGTGTCCTGTGTCTCATCACAGTGCAGAGCCTGTTTCTTTGGCTACAGGGTGGTGGAGAGCTCCCAGTTTGCACAACTGTGCTGTAATTATGGCATTCCTCAGCTTCTCCTGGGCCTGGCTGAGAACCCTCCACCTCCATTCCTTGTGCTGTGCTGGTCCCTCAGCCTCAGCCATGGCTCAGCTCCTCCCTATCTCCTGAGGCTCATCCCTGCTGCTCTGCAATGGTGGAGCAGCATTTTCTTCCCAGGCTTCCCTCCTGAGCTGGGATATGGGGCTCCATGGCCAGGAAAAAGGGTTTTCACTCTTGCTCAGCTCCATCCCAACACTGCAGTGGTGCCACAGATCCCAGAGGTCCCACCAGCATTTAAAAGCTCTGGGATGAGCTGGAGGTCTCCCTCCATCCCTGGGATGGTGCTCTGCAGGCCCTGGAATTGTCCAGGGGTCTTCTTCCCCTTAAAATGTATTTTGGAGAGATGTGTGAGATGGTACAGAAAGAGCTGTAGAAGGGTCTGGAATTGGTGCTTGCTCAGAAACTGAACCAAGACTGATCATGGCCTTTTCTAGGAGAGGAAATATTCCTAGGAAAGGAATATCCATTGTCTGAACTGCCTGGCACCAGCTACCAGAGCGCTTAGTTTCCTGTAGAATTTAGCTTTTTATTAAAAAAAAAAAAAAAAAAAAAAAAAAAAAAAAAAAAAAAGACAAATATTGCTTCAGAAATTCCACCATGGTGCCTCACTGTCCTTCAGGTTCCCATTCCATTCCCTCCAGATTGGCCTCCTCATCAGATGCTATCCCTGTGACACTCCAGATCTAACAATGGCAGATGAGGGACATGCCCCAAAAGTGACATCAGTGCAAACTTCTCAGGTGATGGACAGAACAAGCCTGGCTCGCTATCAGTGGCTCTGTGACAACTGCACCCTACAGCACAGGGAGTGACAGAATCCCAGAGTGGGATTGGTTGGGTGGTTGGGGCTGGAAGGGACCTCTGGGGATCAGCCAGTCCAACCCCCTGCCCAGGCAGTGTCACCTGAAGCAGGGGACACAGGGATATGTCCAGGTGGGTTTGGGATGTCTCCAGAGAAGGAGACTCCAGGCCCTCATTGGGCAGCTGTTCCAGGGCTCTGCACCCTCCAAGGAATGAAATCCTTCCTCATGCTGAGGTTGAACTTCTTGTTGAGTCTGTGGCCACTGCTCCTTGTCCTGTCCCCAGGCACCCCTGGATTGGTTGTGATTCTTGAGGAATCTGTAAGCAGTGAGGGACAGGGCTCAGGCCCAGCAAGGGAAGCTGGACAAGAAGGATATGCCCTGCTCACCCTGAACTCTGCTCCTCCCCAGAGCAGCAGCACCTGAGCCTGGGAGGCTCCAGAAGGGGAAAATTCTTTCCTGGTTTTTACCACAGGGGACACACAGGACCAGCCCTGACAAGTCAGGGGTGACAGAGGGTTGTGCCATGCCATGGGGTCTGATCCTGCGCCCAGAGCCCACAGGGGTCTCAGGGTGATGTTTCACCTTCACCTCGGGGACTGCTGCCTGTGCCAGGCCTGTGCAGGGCAAGATGCTGCAGTCACCTGCAGAGGCTGTGGAATAATCTTCACTCCCTCCCACTCCAAGCCCGTGGAATAAACTTCACTCCCCTCCCATTGCCACTGACTTTTCTCCCATCCTCCCTTTGCAGCACCAGCCTCCAGCTGAGCTGACAATATTCAGGAAATATTTGAGCACAGTTCAGGTGTCTCTGAGCATGACTGGTCAGCAAGGAGGTCACATAGACCCTGTAACTTGGAAGGGACCATGTTACAACCAGCAAGGAGGGATGTTTTTGGAAGTCCATACTGTCTTGATGATATTTTTTTCCTACTGTCCAATTTAATTTGAAATTTGTGTAATTTTAAGATTCTAGTGCTTTGCTTTCAACTGCAGGACAGTGGGGACTGGACTCTGCTCAGTTCAAGGAGACAGGGCTGACTTCCAGTTCCTTTAGAAAGAGACACCATGACCCCCTCCAGCATCAGTCTCTTTCCTGAGAACAGCCTTGTGAACTCTCCCATTTGGGCTGAATTTTCAGTAAAAACATACTGGAGGGTTCCTTTCTAATTCAGTGAGCAGAAACTGAGGTTGTTGTCACCTGGGAGGGAAACCACCATTGGGACTGCAGAGCTGTGGGGTGGGGGAAGCCAGGTGCACGCCTGGATGAAAGGCTCGGCCTTCCCCTTTGCCATGGGAAGAGCTGGGATCCCACTGGCCCAGGGCCACAGGAGCAGCTCCAGAGCAGAGACGGAGAGGAAGACTTGGATCCCAGTCCCTGATCCAACCAGGAGAGCTCAGAGCTGACTGTCGCATCTTCCCCTGGAGATTCAGTCCCACTAAAAGAGCTTTTTTTCCCCCACAGTTTTTCTGTGTTCCTAATAAAACTGAAGTCTGTAGAACTTTGTTTTCCCATGGCAGTCAGTATGGTTTTCCACCGAGAGGGATGAAAATGGGACCCAGTCACTGGGGAGCATTATACCTTGAAAAAGTGGGGATTCTTGTAAGAGGGAAAAGTTTTGGGTGTGAGATTTTCTCTCCCCACTCAATCTAAAACACAGGGTGGCCTCAAAAAGCCACCTGTAGCCCCTAACAAGGGCATGTGGGTCCTGGGACCTTGCTGAGCACACCTGGGTGCCTTTGAGGCTGCAGAATCACCTTGGGGAGCCCCTAGGTTTGGCTCTGCAGCAGTTTTGGGTGAGCAGGATCTGAGGGCAGGCTGGGCAGAGGGACAGGGACAGGCATGGGCACGGGGCACGGGCATGGGGACAGACACAGGGACAGGGATAACCTGAGTGCCCAGCACTGACCAGGGCCTGGTGCACAGCACTCAGCACCCTAGGGCCTTTCATTTCCCTTCCACCCCTCCCCAACCCCACAAACCCCACCCCTTTATTTAAAATTACTAGATTAGAATAATTGCACTAAGCTCAGAGAACTGCACTCAGCCCAAGCTGTGTCATTTTCTGCTTCTGTTCCAGGCCTGAAGAAGGCTTTGTTTCCGTGAAACCTCTCTTGCATTTTCTAGCTCTACCAGTTGGTCAGGTCACAGTTTTTAACTCTCCCTGCACATCTTTCTTCCTCTGCCAGGACCTGTGTGAGTTCCCTCTGGGGATTCCCAGAGAGATCCCAGGATCTCAGACCTCAGCACTGCTCCCGCCCGGGCCCTGAGCTTGGAGGGGTGAGCTGCTAACCAAAACCTTCTGCCTCCAGTGTGGGGCAGGCTGGGCGATGGCAGATGCTGGAGTCTCACCATGCACCATCTCCGGTCACCCCTGGGAGCTGAGTCATTGGTGTTGGCCAAGACAGAGACACTTCCCAGGGCTGGGCCTGCCTGGAACCTGTCCTGGGGTGCCTGGAATGAGGACAAAGGAGCTCTGGCACCCTGCTAGGCTGTGGCTGCTTGGCCAAATTAAGCTTGAAAAGATAAAAAATGGGTGGGAAAGGCTCTGTGTACCATGCAACTGCTCCAGTCCTGCAGGAGGATGCTGGGGGCATGAAGGGTCAGGTGGAAGGACAAGGACTGAGCATCCCAAAGACTGAGCCAAGAGAGCAAATTTTCCAGTGGCAGCCTCCTCTGACCCATTCTTGATTTGGGAAAGAGTTTGCATATGAGTTTTGAATCCTCCATGAAGGAGCTGCAGGGTGCTGTGGCAGCCTTGAGTGCTGGTGGCCGGGCTAGAGAAGTGTCCCCAGCAGTCTCCTCCCTCACCCTCTGTGCACAGGGGGCAGCTTGCCTCAGTATCCCTGAATTGGCCAAAGGAAGGGATGTGATGCCAGAGGAATTCAGCTGTCTTGGAGATAAACCCAAATCCACCTCTTGAAACCTCTTCCTCACTCCTACTGCCAGCCATGAGTCTGCTGTGTGAAGTCCTGCAGGAGCCATCTGCACGGGGCCATCCTTTCCCATCCCTTTCTTTAGGGAATGCAGGGTTTTCCTGGGAAGGTTGATCTCTCTTGGAGCCTGCACACTTTTTGATGCCGTTTCCTCCCAGCCCTGTCTAAGACTTGCCCTTTCCTGCCAGTTTATTGCATTTTCTGCACTTTACAGGCTCACTCCAAAGGGATGAGGTGTGCTGCAACACACCCGCTGTGGTGTGGGCTTGAATCTGTGGATGCTGCAATTCCTCTGGATACCCAGGGAACACAGACAAGGCACTGCTGTAACTACCAAGAGCATGCTCTGCATGTGTGGGCTGAGCATCTGCAGTTCCCCGAGCCAGGAGACCCCTTGTAGTTTGAATTCTCACTAATTCACCCCTGCAGCCCTGCTCCAGAATGAGCTGACACATTCCCAGCTGCTTTCACTGACCAGCTGCAGTTTGGGGGGCTGTGACTCAGGAAATGGTTGGGCTGGGAGGAAAGCATGGGATGTTTGGCCTGAAATATGGATTCATCTCTGGAATTAAGCATTGAAATAAGGCTGCCCCAATTGCCACAGCTCCAGCGCTAGTGGTGGGCAGTTGGTGGGGGAGTTGATGTCTGGAGCTCTGAAGGCTTTTCCAAAACCAGAGGAGAAGTGGGGCTTGGAGAACAGGCAACTCTATTCACCCAGCCTGGTGGTTGTGAAGCTGCTGCACCCCTGAGGCCCAGCAAGGGCAGCCCTGAACAGGGTCAGGGGGCTCAGCAGAGCTGGTGGGATGTGAGGAGCAACCTGGGGCTGGAAGGGACGAGCCCAAGGCCTGTGTGGGCCCAGGGTGTGGTGTCTGAGTGCCAACGTGGGGACATTGCAGGGTGATCTGGCCCTGGCACTGGGCAGAGTTCCCCCAGTGAGGAGCCCACGCAACCTCAGCCCAGGACACGTCCTTTAATACATGTCTGGCTGCGCAGGGACATCTCGGGGTGACACATCTCGGGCTGAGCCATGGGACATGGGGCATGGGGGAAGCAGCAGCTGCCTCTGGGGTTGCAGGGCTGGGAGGGGGTGGGTGGCCAGTGGCCCTTGGGGACAGCACGGCCTGTGCAGCTGATGGATGGGAGACGCTGTGCAGGAGCAGGGATAAGGGCACTGCCGGAACGAAGAAGCTCAGGTCTCCTTTCCACACTGTTGTCCTTGTGTTTCAGCTCAGTGGGAAGTCAGGGAAGGGCACAAAGGGACAGAGGAGCAGCAAGGGCAGGCTGGCAGCAGAGAGGGGGACAGTCTTCTTCTCAGTGCTCCTGTGGGAAAGAAACAGCAGAGGGGCAGAGGGGCAGCTTTGGCTGCTGCCAGCAGCCTGTGGGTGGTGCCAGCAATGCCTATGGGATGAGGGTGGCACAGGCAGCACACCCAGAGGGGAGCACCCAGGAGAGGAAGAGAGGGACTGGCAGGCACCCCATGGCAGGGAGGTGTGAGACAGACCCCCAGCCAAGTGTGGGGGGGGACATGGGGATGGGTTGCCTTTTTGTGTAGGGAGTGGGGACATTTCTGCATCTCTCCAAGCACAGCCCAGGAGGCTGAGGGAGCACAGGGGGATCAGGACTCGGCCCTACCTCTCACTGCCCTGTTGGGGACTTGGCAGCGTCGAACATCTTCTTCCTCCCCTCCATGCCCGACATGGCTTCCACGTTCTTGCGCCAGTCGCCCACTTCCACTGGGCGTTCCTGCAGAGGGACAGGGCTGGGGCATGAGGGTCTGGCAGCCCTGTCCTGTCCCTCCCCCTGCACAGGGCCCTCAGCTGGGGGACACAGCTGCCCCCTTGCAAAGTCTGTCTCTCTGCCCTGTGCTCCTGCACAAGGAGCTGGCTGGGGAGGAGGCAAACAGCAGCCTGATCTCCCCAGGGAAGTCTGGATCCATGTGGATATTCCCCTCCTCATAGCCTGGCCAAGTTGCATTCATGCACCAGAAGGCTCAAAGATCCCAGAAAGATTTCTTTAGGAGGAAGAAACCGTGTGGGACTTTGGATTTACACCAGTACAATGGAGCAAATGTTTTTACTGAAGTAAAAACACCTCCTGCATTGCCCTCCCACCTCTGCCTTCTCTGAGCCTTTGGTGGGGACTGGGATTGTTGGTGTGACAGTGGGAGCCTGGCAGACACTTCCAGAGCAGAAGGGGAGGTGACAGCAGCTCTGGGCAGGTGACAGCAGCTCTGGGAGCCCAGGTGTCTGCTCTGCCAACCCCCAGCATTTGTAGATTACAAGCTGTGCCCCAATGCCATCTCACCACATCTAGAACAAACCCAGACCCATTCTCCACCTGATGCCCAGGGCTGTAAGCACAGTTTTCTGTCCAAAAAGCTGGAAAAGTGCTATACCACAATGGTGAGACAAAGGAAAAACAGATGAAAATTGAGATTCTCATCCAATTCTGTTAATCCAATTCTCATTCAATCTGCTGAGCTGGAACAAGCTGGTGAAAGCCCTCTGGGGAGAGGGGATCCCCAGCTGTACCTGGGGATGAGGCACAGCTCCTGGTGCTGGGGCACCTGCACACCCCAGGCAGGTTTGAGCATCTCTGGCATTGAGAGTTTCCCTTCTCACACCTCTGCCAAGCTGGTGGGAACTGGGCCATTTATCTCAGGCCAAGTGCTGGGCTGCTCTGTTTTATCTAATCTGGGTCTGGGAGTTCCCTGGGAGTTTTCTGGGTGTGATTGTGCCCAACAGGAGCTCTCAGAGTTCCCAACAAGATCAAAGATCAGACTCTGCATGTGCAGCTCAGTCATGGTGCCAAGGGGGCCCAGGTGAGGGACCCTCACACTCTGGGAGGGAAGAGCACCACAGACACAGCCCTAAATCTCACATGTTACCATCCACCAGTTGCCTGGCCCAGTCAAACTGGTCCTACATGATCCCACAACATCCCACAATGGGAATGGCTTCACAAGGCTCTTTCCAAGGCTGACAAGGGGTGAACACAGGGTACCCTGGAGAAGGGCAAGGGCCCCCCAGGAAGTGTGTCCATCTCCAGCCTCCAGAGGAGCCACCCACCTTCTCCGTGTCCTCCTTCTTGACAGACTTCAGGTTGGCCCTGAGATCCATGGACACCTTGTGCTTGGAGCCCAGCAGAGCCCTGAGCATGGCGTCGGCCGAGACACGAACCCGGCGCAAGGGAGGGCGCTTGAACTTCCCTCGGAGATCAAGAACTTTGATTTTCAGATCTTTAATCTGCAGGGGAGGAACAGGAGTGGGAGGTCACACTTGGCTGCCTTACACAAGGAGGCAAGCAGCACTACTACTGTGGGAAGCAGTAGGCTCTACCAGCACCAAGCCCCAGAGGGATCTGCACCTCTCCTGCAGGACCACCCCCACCAAGGCTCTGCCCACCCAGGTTCAGAGCTGGGCCATGGGCTGGGCCCAGCCTGCTCAGGTGGCAGCTGTACCACAAGAAGCTCTCAGACCCACAGGGGTGACCAGGAGAGTGAGGAACCTCTCTGTGGACCCTGAGGACAGTTTGAGTTCCCTTGGGCAGGGATGAACCTTGCTCCGAGTGGTGCCTTGCAGAGCAAACACCAGCCCTGAGAAAACCCTGCCTGTCCCACATCCCAGCTCAGCCTGGTCCATGACACATCCCCACTGAGGCCAGAGCCGACACTGGGAGAGAGTTTCCAGAAGGAGCCAGCCCATCCTCCCTCCTACCTCCCGGGTGTTATGGTTGCATTTTGCTTCAATGTCATATCTCTCCTCATCCACAATTTCCACCTTCTCATGCAGCTCCCTGCACAGGTCCTGGGGGCCAAGAAAACAGCAGAGTGGTGAGCAAGGCCCTTCCATGCTCCCAAGGAGCTCACTCCCCACGGGCCTGAGGAATACCTGGAGCTGGCTCAAGGAGAGCCCACTGGTGTGCAGTGGAGTCACCCGCTCAGACAGGTACCTCTCCTTCTCTGCCTGCTTGTCCACAATCTCCTGATCCCACTCCTCCTTGGCTTTGGCCAGCATCAAACTCTGTGAGCACAAGGAAATGGCAGAGGTGTGAACTGAATAGGGCCCTGTTTCCCCTGAGCCGCTCACACAACGTCTGTAGGATGGGACAGTCTCGTGTGCCATCCCCCTCCCTGCTGCCCCCAAACACACATCAAAGCCTCCCCACAGCTGTGGTGGGGGCAGGTGGGGCTGGGCACCAGGGGCTGTGGGGGCCGTGGTCCCGCTGGGTGCTGACGTTGGCTCTGCTGGGGCAGGGAATGTTTATCCCAAGCCAGAGCCAGGGAGCTCCCAGGCTTGTGGTGGAGCACAAATGGGCTGAGGCTTCAGAGCTGAAGGTGTGGGAGTCTCTCCCCACCTCAGTGAAGGGGAGGTTTGTATGCACCACAAATCCCACATGAGTGAGAAGAGAAAGGTGGGGTGGGAGCTGCTCCCCACAGCCCATCCTTGAGCTTTCCTCATCCCTGTCCCACACGCTACAACCCGGCTCCTTTCCCCAGCAAGACAAACCCCAGGGAGTTTCCAGCCCTCAGGACTCACCTTCAACAAGAGTTTGCGTGAGGCTGTGATCTTGGATTTTCTCTGGGGGAAAGGGGAGGGAAAGAAAACACCCTTTGAAAACAAATGCGCAGCAAATGCAGAGCAGCACCAAGGTCTCTCCCAAAGGGAAAGGCACTTACCTCCCTGCAGGCAGGTGAGCAGCCAGGGAGGAGCAGAAAAAAAAAAGATAAGAGAACAGGGCATCAAGGAATGAGAGTAAAAAAGAGGGGACAGTCAAGGAATGCATCTCATCTGGTTGCAGTTGGGTCCTTATTTCTGTATTTCACAGCTGCCACCAGCTCATGAGCCAGGTCTGAGGTGAAGGTGCCCTCTTGAAATGCAGTGTGAGCTTAGGGCCACAGCTAAGAAAGCCAAAATGTCACTCAGGTGTGACAGGTGAGCTGGCACTGTGCCCATCGTGCCAACCCCAGCTCAGTCCCTGTGGTTCAGACACCTTCCTTCCCCCACTCCCACTTCAGCTGGGTCAGGATGCTTGGATCCTGCTGAGGTTCACAGGGTTGGGATATCCCCAGGTCACTGCTCCAGGAAAGCTTTACAGGGAGTTTCTCCCTTCTCGGCTCACCAGGGAATGTGTTGTATTTGTACAATGCACTACAGAGAGCTTCACAGAAAATCCAGAGGTGCTGCCCCCCCTCAAACCCGCATTTTGGGATCTAGGAAAGCCCCGAGGTTTGAACTGGGACATTGAAAGGGCAAACAATTTGCATTTAAAGACAGTTTTTGCAAGGGGAATGGCACAGAGGTCTGTGCCAGGGCAGGGTCTCCCAGCTGATCCTCCCCAAAGCGCAGCCGGGCGAGGCTTTATGGGATCCGAGGGGACTGCGGCTACTCACGGCTCTGGCATCGCGGCGTGCGCTGTTCCCTGCCAAAGAAAGGCAAAGCAGCTGAAACAAAGGTGCAAATCCCAACCGCGCCAGAGGCACAAGGCAGCGAGGGAGGTGCGGTGCTGCCCCGCGCTGTCGGCGGAGGGAAGCGGCTCCGCTGCCTCCATCCATCCCCTGCGGAACACGGCCCGAGCCGCGGGGCTCCGGGAAAAGCTGAGTGCACCTCGGGCAAGCTGCAGCGAGCCGCCAGCCGGCCCCGCAGGGCTCTGCTCCTGCTCCTCGGGGCTTTTCCCAAGCTCCGAGCTGCTCCCCCGCCCCAGCTCGGGGCAAGGGATGGAGGCTGGAAATCTCAGGAGAAAGGGGGGTGCCTCGGGGGTTCCCCCACTGTGTCGGCTCAGGGAGTCCTGTCCTGCAGCTCCCGTGGGCAACAGCAGGCATGGGAGAGCCAAAACCCATCCGGGCAGCGCCGGAGCAAAAGGCAACAACTCTGCTCTGGAACCAGGCTGAGAGAGCTAGGGGTGTCCAGTCTGGAGAAAAGAAGGATCCAGGAAGACCTGAGAGCCCTTTCCAGTGCCTAAAGGGGCTCCAAGAGAGCTGGAGAGGGACTCTGGGACAAGGGATGGAGGGACAGGACAAGGGGAATGGCTTCCCACTGCTGGAGAGACAGGGATAGATGGGATATTGGGAAGGAATTCTTGGCTGTGAGGCCCTGGCACAGGTTGCACAGAGCAGCTGTGGCTGCCCAATCCCTGGAAGTGTCCAAGGCCAGACTGGACAGGGCTTGGAGCAACCAGGGTAGTGGAAGGTGTCCCTGACCATGGCAGAGGGTGGGACTGGATAGTCTTTAAGGTCCCTCCCAACCCAAACCATTGTGGGATTGTCTAAATCAGAGCCCACAGCTGAGCAGGTTCCTTCAGCAGTCATATTCCAGGTGAAACACTCAGGGTTTCCTATTTTGCATTTGCCTGGTGATCCCAAGTCCTGGCAGCTGCTCCAAGCCACACTGCTCCCCTGGCCCTGCTCTGACCCCGCTGTCCCTTCCTGTGCTGAGCAGCCAGGGCACCCTGTAAGCCCAAGCAGCAGAAAAATGTAGGGGGAAATACCAATCCTTTTACATTTTTTTCCCTCAAATGGCATTTTCCAGGTGTGGGGTTAGTCCTTTTCCTTGGGAATGAAACAGAAAGCTGGCTTTTTTTGCCTTGATCCTTTGCATCCCCCGATATTTGGAAACTGTTTTAGACCCCAAAGATTCCTGCTGGGGAAAAATGAAAAGCTGGTCTCAAACAGCTGCTCACAGGTTTGTGTGGAGCCTGTGTCAAGCAAATCAGGGCACTTACTGGCTTTGTCCCCTTGTCCCTGTTCCCTCCCCATGCCCCCACAGCTCAGTTTGGGGGATGGGGGCGGGGGGGAATGTAATAAAATCCCAGCAGAAATCATCTTCCCCAGAGCCTCCCAATCCAGATCGCTGGATTTACAAGGAAAAATCCCAAGAACAGGAATTTCTTTTTCCTCAAACCACATCAGACAGATTCAGTTTCCTGCCTTTGTGGAGGTTTTTGGTGCTGTGACAAACATCCCAAAGGGCACCAGGCAGCACTGGTGCCTTGAGCAGGCTGAGTCCCAGCTGCTGTCCCCAGGATAATTTCGGGGGTGGCAGAGGAGCCTTTCTTTCCCTGGAGCTGATGAGGGCTGGGAGCAGCCTCTCAGCATTTCCATTGTCCCCTGCTGGAGCAGAGCCTGGCATTGCTTGGGGTGGGATCCACACCACACCTTGAGCTCATGACCTCTGCCAAGGTCAGTCACATTTTAGAGCCAAACAGTCCTTAATTGGCTTCCCAAACAACTTCAGGGACTCAGCTGTGCCAGTGAGACATCCCCAGCAATCCCCAGTGCCAGGGCTTTTTGATTCCAGCTGGATCTGGCGCATCCATGAGAGACTTCGCTCCCTGATGGGAACAAGAGGATCTGGGCAAGCTAATTCTGCACTATTTGCACTCTCTCAGCTGTGAAAAGCTTATAAAGCTTATTGAACCACTGGATCATGGAAATCCTTAAAAGAAAGAATCCCATAAACCAAAACACAGTCAATCCTGACATCCTTCCCCATCCCAGTAGGCTGGAGACAAACCACAAGCACTCCCCCAGCTACCACAACTCCACACTCTGTTCCCACCCTGAACCTCCCACCCGTGAGCCAAGCCGGAACACTTGGGCCAGTGCTTCTCAAACAGTCCTGTTTGCCATGCTTTGGAAAAAATAGGCAAATATCAGCTCCAAAGTCTTTGTCCCTATTGCAGCCTCACCAATCTTCTCTCCAAGAGCAGAGGAAATGTCTGATCCACCACAGAGAAGGGGAGAAATTCAGGCAGATCACATGCTGGGGGTTCCTCTCTGTCATGTGTGAGTGCCAGGGGTCTTGTGCCCATCTCAGCAGCAGCACACCCAGAGGGGGACAGGGGGGCAGTGTCAGTGTCTTACCTGGCTGTGCAGGAGGGAGGTGATGCCTGGCCTCAGGACAGCAGCGCTCTGCCAGGGCTGGGGTTGAGGGAGGGTATTGAATCCCAGCCCTGCCTGCAAGTGGTCGGTAAAAATAGCACAAATCCCCTCCTCTGCAGGCATCTGCTGCAAGCCCCGGGAGTGCTGGGGCTGCTGCTCACACCTGGGACACTGCCTGGAACACAGGGACACACACAGGTCATCCGTGTGTCACTGCACTCACGTCCCACAACCCCCCTTTGGTTTGGAGAGTTCCAGGGCTGTTTGCATGGGAATCATCCTGGACTGGTTTGGGTGGGAAGAGACCTTAAAAATCATCCAGTCTCACCCCTGCCATGGGCAGGGACACCTTCCACTATCCCAGGTTGCTCCAAGCCCTGTCCAACCTGGCCTTGGACACTTCCAGGCACGGGGCAGTCCTGTGCATCCTGGGCATCCTGTGCCAGGGCCTCACCACTTTCACGGGGAAGAATTTCTCCCCATTATCCCATCTAACCCTGCCTTCTGTCAGTGAGAAGCCATTCCCCCTTGTCCTGTCCCTCAGGCCCTTGTCCAAAGTCCCTCCCCAGCTCTCTTGGAGCCCCTTTGAGCACTGGAATGGCCCCAGCTCAGCACCTGCTCACATGTGGGTTTTTGGGGGTCACACAGACAGGCTCAGCCTGACCAGTGTTGCTGATGCCATAGGGATGGGGTGGATCCTCCTGGCACCTCTGCCTTGTGTCTATCCAGTGTGACAGAGCTCCAGAGATGCTGGAAAAGGCAGGGGAGGGGATGTGAACAGCCTGAGAGCTGCTGCCGTGCTGACCCCTGCACAGTGGGGCACACACAGGACCCTGCTGGCCAAGGGGCCTCCTGGGAGCCACCAGAGCCACCAGAGCAGGACAGTGAACCTCACCAGGCCAGGCCACATTGCTGAGGGGTGATGCCATAAACCAGCAAATGTGGGGTCACACTTCAGGCCAGGTGGGGTGGGGACCAAGGTGGGCGCAGTCCCCTTTTTAAGGAGAAGGACCAGCCCCACTCATCCAGCACAGCACTACAGCTTGGCATGCTCAAGCAACTCCCAGCCCCTCACAGGCCCTGCGGTGTTCCCCACGAAAAGCAGTGAAAAAGCTGCTGTCTGTCCCTGCTGCTCCCCACAAAGTCCCTTGCCCAGTGTCCCTTTGCATGACAAGGACTGCAGGGCAGGCAACACCTGTTCCCTGGGATATTTTTAGGGACAAATTTAGGAGCAAACAATTCCCAACGTGGGGCCCAGCAGGGACAATGCCTGGCATGTTAATCCTAGGGCTTTTATGGCCAGGGGGGACATACAGCAGGAGTGGGGCAGCTCCCATCGTGGGGAGCACAGACAGCCCCATCCTGCAGAGGCTTCCCGGCTTCTTTCCCCTGCCGGGACACCAGCAAGAGCTGGTGGGAGATCGGTGACAGTAACAATGGCAGTGGCAGTGCCATCCTCATGTGAATTGCACCAAGCAAGTCCCAGTGGGCAGGGGAGAAACCCCCCTGCATCCAGCCCACCCGGGACCCCTGCAAGGACCCCTTCCTGGCTCAAACCGCCAGCAGAGGATCTGCTCTCACCTCCGAGCAGGAGGAGGAGGCTTTAACCAGCCCCGTCAGACCTTTATAAGGAAAAGCCCCCGCGGGGCCAGGCCTCCAGCATCTTTCCTCCCGGATGCCTTGGAATTGTTTTCGGAGCACAGAGAAGCCAAAATTAGCCTGTGACAACGGCGCTGCATTCCCGCTGCTCCGGGGATGGGGCGGGGGCTGCTTCGGATGCCATTTGCTCCAGTCTCAGGTTTCATCCTCTGCTGGGACCCGGGGTGAGGAGGAGGAAAGGGCAGGAGAGGGATGGGGCAACGGGACCCCTAGGTTTGAGGTTTGCCCACGGGTTTCAAAGCCCCGGCTGTGCCATAAGGGCTGCGCAGAGGGACTGGCAGGAGACCGAGATCTCCCGTCCCTTCTGCCCAGCTGACACAGAGGGGACGTTCTTAGTCCCCATCCCCATCCCTGACTCACAAACCACAGGGAGCTGCCTCCAGGTGAGGGGCTGCTTTATCAGGTGCCACCTGGGCCTTGCACACCACTCTGAGCTCCTGGGGGTGGGAAGGATCAGGCTGGAAATCTATGGGGTAGAGTAGTGCTGAGGGCAAATTCAGAGCAAAATAATAAAAATATATCTGGGATTGGCTCTGTTGGTCAGACCTGGGTGCTGGTAACACCCAGATCATGGGTTTGATCGCCATTCACTTAAGAGTTGGACTCAATAATCCTTGTGGGTCCCTTCCAACTCAGACTATTCCATGATTCTGTGATTTGTCCATGTGCTGCTGCTGCTGCTGCTGCTATAAATCAAATATCCTCCTGTTACTGGGAGCCACTGATTGAAGGGAAGGGTTCCCCATGGGCTGCCACCAAGGGAATAGATGCCAACAGAAAATTCCCAGAGAGCTGTATGGGGAGGTCAGACCCAGCCAGGACCAGGTCCCCAGGGACAGCTGCTTGTCCCTGAATGTCCCTGTGATCTACAGGTCAGCTGTGTTTAGTCTCTTACAAGTGGACCCCCTGGCATGTGTTTAGAGGGATGGGGCATTTTCTCTCTCTGGACCTTCCAGGTCCCTGGAGGGTGTTGGTGCATCAGCCCCACACCCATGGCAGGGGCTATCAGAGCTGTCTAATGGTCCCTGGCTCCTCACAGTCTTGGGACTCCAAATGCAAAGGTACCTGACTCCTGTGAACAGTTCAGTTGCCCCACATGAAGCCAATATCCCTGAAGAAAGGCACTTGAAGCAATTCTGAAGGGATCTCTTCCCCTCCTCCTGAACCTTCCCACCCATCCTGTCCTCGCCCTCTCCCAACAACTGTCCTCATTCCATCAACCCTGATGGAATTCACAAAGCCAACAGCTCCCAGGGCATCCAGGACAGACTTAGAAGTTATAGCTGAGCCTCTGGTGTCCTTTGGGACTCATCCTCACATCTATCCCTGTAGTTATGATATTTTATGAGTTTACCTGAGTGCAGATTTACTAAGTTTTATTCCAAGGGAAACTCTGATTTTTATAAGGTTTTAAGGACATGGGTCCAGCCAGCATAAGCCAGCATGAGCCTGGCCTTTATCTGGCTGCTCTGTCTCCCACATGGGAGATGTGGGCCTTTTCTCTCTCTCCTCTCTGTCAGCCAATGATGTGAAAAATTGTTATCAATGAAATTTGTAAGCACTCTTGCACTTTCAGTATAGAGCTTGAAGAAGCAAGAAGCTGAGCTCTGTACCTGGGCAGAAATAGCCCAAATCTTTCTGAACAATGGAGTCATTTTAATGATCATATAAGCTTTCTGATATTGGAGTCAGAGAGTCCTGATTCACCCCCGCTGGGACACCAGTGACAATACATCCCCCCTCACTGCCATGCTCAGAGTCCAGCACTGGGGGGGTGACAGGAGACCCCCCAGCTGCACCAGGCTTGTCGCAGGACTGGGACAGATGATGCCCCACAGACTCACCACGGTGTGGGAGGAGGTTGTCCTTCTGTAGGACAGCTCACGGACCAGGGGACAGCAAGGTCACCCCCTGAGCCAGGTGATTGCAAGGCTGCAGGGTCAGGTGGCAATGAAGTCGTGAGGGGCCATGGGCTTTGTCCTGAGGAATGGTCCCCTGTGGGTGTTTCTCCTGCAGACCATCCAGCCGCTCTCACCCCTCCTGGGCTGCCAGAGGAATCCAGCCAGTCCCACCTGCTCCGTGGATTGGTGGCAGTGCAGTGGAAGCTCCCGGGATGCTTCTCTAAGAGCTGATGCCTTCTGCAGGCCAGGGGGGAATTTCCTCACCCTGCTGTATCTGTGAACAAGTCCCACCAAACCTGAGGGATGTCCTGAGATGGAAAGGGGGCCAGAATTTAGATAATTATCCCATTGTGGGCGGTTGGGAACCAGCACAGCCCAAGGCCAGACCCTGAATATTCCCCAGGGGCTGAGAGACTTCTCTGAGCTCCTCTGCCCCACTGACCTTCACCCCATTGCATCAGCCCCACCAGGACGCCCCCATTTCCCACTGCCTGGCAGGGCAGAGGCTTCTCATCCCTTTGGGATGTGCTGCTCCATGTCCTGCTCCTGCAGCCACAGCCCCCTCTTCTGGGAACCCCAAGCTCCGGGTACCCCCTTGGGCCTGGTGCAGCTCAGGACGGTGCCCATGCCAGCCCCTCCATCCATGGGCAAGGGACTCACCCTCCCCACTTGGCTACAGAGAGCAAATCCATTGGAGGCAGCTCTGGAGCTGGATGCCAAAGCAGGACAATTATCTCAAAATGCAAGAAACACCTTCCACTTCTAGAAATATCATGGCCAGTTTGTTTTTCTCTGCTTGAATACTTTGGGCAGGCCTGAAATGTTTGCAGAAGGTGCCAAAGCTGAGGAGGGTTCCCCAAAAGCCAAGGAGCCCTTTAGGAACAGCACAGGCTCCTGTCTCATGCCTATGGCATATGGAAAAGGTCTTGTTAAATAAGGAGGAATTACCTACTTTGGGATAGTGGAAAGACATTATTGAAATGGAACCACCCGCTGAAGACTTTAAGCTTTCAATGGCTTTGCCAGTGACACATAAAGCCTTCCTAGTGCTGATCCTGTGGGCTCTTCTTACCAGGAGGGCGATTTGGGCTGTTCTGTGCCGGTGGCAGCCATGGCTCAGCAGCAACATCAGTTTGAGTATCACGAAGTCCAGGCTGGTTTCCAGCCTAAGGCAATATATTCTACATGAAAAAAAAAAGACTATTCCAAATAATCCAAAATTTAGGGCCCAGGCAGGGAGCCTGACAGAGTTTTTGGACATTTTTGGGGTATTTGTAAATCTTTACATCTGTCTCTGAGACACATCTGAGTATCTACTTTGGGCTGGGCTGGGCCACCCCTGCCGCTAGAGCTGCTCAGTGTCCTCTGCTCAGGGATGGTGGGGGACAGACAGGTGCTGGCATGTGCTGGTTGTTCCCCCTGCAGCTCCAGCAATGTCTGGGCCCTCATTTTGTTTCTTCCTGGTGAGTTCCTGCCTTTCCATGGGCTCCCACAACCTCAGCTCTACTGCTGGGGAATGTCACAGCCACAGTTCTCAACCCCCTGCGACACCGAATCCAAGGCACTCCAGCAGAACCCTGTGCTTGGGGAATTAATGTGTAACCCCTGCAATCCCTGCCCTCGCCCCCTCAGCACCCTAAGATCTGTGGTACAAGGACAGTTATTTCTTCCCACACTCAAATGCAGGAGGATTCAATGGAGATGGCCAAGCTCCCCACAGCAGCACTGGGGACATCCCAGCCTCTGCTCCCCTGCAGCGTGGACACAGAGACATAGCAGAGCTCTGGGCAGGTGTTGTGTCACAAACTAAAATCCAGTCATTTAGGAATTGTAATTAAGGATGGCCAACAATGAAATCATTTTAGGAGCATCTGGAGGAAGTTGGACAGTTGACCTAAAGCAAAAAAACAGAATGCTACTTGCTATGATAGGAATATTTTTTTTTCTTTTTTTTTTTAGTCTAAAGGGGAACCACCCACAAGCTCAGGGATGATCCCAGGAGACGCAGGGCAGTGCCAGGCTCTCCGCAGGGCACTTGGTGATGGAGGAGGTCCAACACATGGTCCCATGTGACAAAAGCAGTGGCACCATCAGGCTGCACCTCCCTGTCTCAGCACTGTGACCCCACTGCCCTCCCTGGCACTCAGGGTGTCCAGCCAGCCCCAAGTGATCCCAAAACCAGACATGGGATGTCATCAGGTGGAAAAAACTCCTGTCCCCTGCACCCACTACACCCTTGTAGTGCTGCAGGGAATGTGGCAGTCCCTATGGGTGCTGGTAGAGCCCCTGCCCAGGGTGGGGCACAGGGCAGCTCCCCAGAGCAGCCTCAGCACCGGGGCACCCTCAGAGAAGCACGGGGGGGATGCTGGAGCAGGGG
This sequence comes from Dicaeum eximium, assembly GCA_013396995.1. Classification (NCBI taxonomy): domain Eukaryota; kingdom Metazoa; phylum Chordata; class Aves; order Passeriformes; family Dicaeidae; genus Dicaeum; species Dicaeum eximium. The sequence goes on from VWZP01008600.1 coordinate 78,955, forward strand.
CACCATGGGCTGGGAGCATCAGAGCCAGATTTTCAGGCTCCTGCCTTTGAACTCCGGGTGCTCCGGGGCACTTCTCTCCTCTCTGGGGCTCTCCCTGGAGGCCTGGGGGGGGGTCTGGCCAGCCCCTTCTCACCACTGGAACCCGTGTGCTGGAGGGGCTGAGGGGCCACAAACCCACCCCGCATCCCCCTGTTGTGCCTCAGTTTCCCCACCTCTGGGGGCATTAGAAATGCTTCCTGTGGGTCATCTCCTGCTTTCCAGGATGCCTGGAAGTGTGCTGGCACCATGTCCCTGGTGCTGGGGATGCTCCAGCCTCTGGCCCGGGCCTTACTCCACTCCCTGGCCAGGTCTCTGGGCTGTTTATTTGTTTTTCAGTCTTGGGGTGACTTTTCCTCTGCAGAGACATTCAGCCCTCCCAGGGGCAGATGAAGCCAACATACCTTCCACCCCCACACTGCTGGCTGGGCTCTGACCCCCAGCCCCTGCTCCAGGGTGAGGCTGGAAATCCACCCACTGAGGGTGGGTCAGGCAGGTGTGGGTGTCTGCTACAAAGAAAATCCAAACCTGGAGGCTTGGGGAGCTCTAAAGTCCCTGTGGGATATGGGGTCCAGGCAGAGACCCTGGATGTGTGTTGGTCTGGATGAAGGGCTCAGGATGAGGATGGAAAAGCTTGATTTTCCCCATGCCTGGACCTGAAATGCTGACACAGGGATCTGTGTTTTCTTATTGTCATCTCCCTCCATTGACTGCCTGAATTTCTTCCCAGCTCTCAGGTACCGTGGCCTCTCTGCTGCCTCATCATCAGTGCCTGGGGATGTACCATGGCCAGGGCTGGTGCCTATACACCCTCCTTGATCATTTTCTCTGACAGTTGCTTGCTGGCAGTTGAGAAACAGAAAATATCTATTTACAGGGAGCAAGAGAGCAGAAAAATTTAAAAAAGAAGTCACACTGAATAAAACTGGTAACTGGGAACCTCCTAGCACTGGGTGCTCCCCAGCCTGGCATCCACCATGGCACAGGTTGGGATGCTCACATGGCTTTGATTGAGCCTCACTGAATACCCCGACGCTGGAAGCTGGGGATTTAGGGGAAACCCCAGGACAATGATCCTTGCCCTGGAAATGCTGTCTAATCACCAGCACCTTCCTGACCACTCCATTCCCTCTTGACACATGTGCAGGGACCTGGTCTGGAGCTTGTCCACACAGGGCACCACACCTGCAGCGTGTCCTGTGGAGGGTCCCATCATCCCTGGAGCCCCCCGTGTCCCTCTCATGACACTGGGATGGTGCAGAGCTCCATCTGTGCGGTGTTTGGGTCCGGCTTCATCTGCACACCCCACCCTGGCTCCCCCCTCCTCTCCACTCCCAGCCGGGGAGGTCTCAGTAAATGGAGCTCTGAGACCAGCTGGCCAAGGAGGCTTCGCTGGGTGGAACCCCGCTAGTGCCTGTTTCTGCAGAGCCAGCACGAGCCTGGCCTTGCACAGTGAGCAGGCTCCGGCCATGCCACCGTCCCCAGAGCCGCCCGGGGTGCTGTCCCGGCCCCATGGGGTGCAGACTGGGGTGCAGGCTGGGCCCAGCTGCCGCAGCCCGGGGCGTAAGGACACCGCGCTCCGTGATTCCCACCCGGCCGGGAAATCTCCGGCAGGATCCGCAGCGCCTCCGGCCCCGGGCTGGGCTCAGGCTCCGGCTTGCGGAGCGCGCTGGTGGCTCCAGGCGCTGCTGTCTGCGCTACCTGTCGGAGCAGGGCCATCCCTTCCCTGCTGCAGAGCCAAAGCGCTGCTCCCGCCTCACCGGCACACAAACCGCCGTGGGAATCCCTGGGGACATGGGCGCAGCAGGATTGGTGACTGGGGAGCCTCGGGGTGCCAGTGGGGGGCTTTGGAGCCCTACTGGGAGATGCTGATTTAGGGGTCGTGACTCACAAAGCTCGGTGCAGGATTTGTGCTCTCCCGTGCCCTGTGGGGTCCCGCAAATCAAAGCAACACTAGGGTAAGAAGCTGAAAGTCCTGTTAAGGGATACTTTTGGTACAGGAAATTGGGGTCCCCAGCATTCTCCAACAGCCCAAGGACATCCCAGGGTGAGACAATATCCAGCAGCACAGCTGTGTCACCAGGCCATTGTTTCAGTGCCCTGCTGAGGGGTCCCTGCTGTAGCAGCAGCTTTCCAGCCCCTTTTTAAAATTGGGACCCAGCCACATCCATTTGTCCCAGTGTCACTGTCACACAGGCAGAGCTTCCTGTGGCACAGATCCTTCGGGCACAGCCTCATCCATCCCCTGTCCTGCAGGAGAGGCCTGGGGTCCCCACCAGTGCACCAAGGTCCTGCACACGCTGACAGCTGAATGAAGGGTGGTGGGGCCGCAGACATGGATGTCACCTCCTGCCTTCTCTGAAGCGCCAGGTGGTGGCCCTGCCTGTGTCCTTTGCCTCACTGTGCCAAGGGAAGTGGCTGTGCCAGCCCAGCTCTTGCAGTGCCTCTGTCCTGCCCCGGCAAGGGGGGACCCAGTGCCAGCACTGGCCTCCCCAGGGCCACTGTCCTCGTCCTTGGGCTGAACAGCAGTGACCTCAGTTGCCTGCCGGGATCCCGTTCTCCGCAGCACCTGCTGAGCCAAGGGCCATCTCCATCCGACTCCTGGGAAGCTGCGATTCCCTGGGCTGTCCCACCGGGGCCGCGTCCAGCTGCACCACTGCAGAGAAAAGGCTCCTGTCACCCACTCGGCCAGCACTGGGACATGGGACATCCTCGGGGGACTGGGGAGTGGGGCCAGACACCATCCCGACCCTATCTCATGTGCAGGATGGCAAAGGACCCTGTATCCCTCAGGCCACCCCAGACAGACAGGGGATGTTACAAAGTCCCTGTCCAGGGATACAGAGAAGCGAAACCGATGGGGCATCCCAGCCAGTGCAGGAGGATATGGGAACATCAACCTGCAGACCCACTCCCCTTTGTGATTCCCCAAACCACTCAGGGATGGGAACCTGCAGCCAGGGACCTCAACCTGGGCTGGGTCCTGCTCCCTGACCCACGGTGGCTCCCGTACCTGCTCGGCAGCTGTGCCGGGCGCGCACCTCCTGCATCGCCTGCTGGTTCTTGAAGCGCACGAGCCCCATGGTGATCTCAGCGTTCCAGCCCGGGTCCTCCTGGGCACAGCGGAAGTCGATCTCGAGGCTGTCGTCCATCACCACTGTGAAGTAAATGTGCCGCTCCTTCCACTCCACGCACTCCACGGCCTTCATGCGGGCGAAGCTCAGCTCCTTGCGCCGCGAGCCCTTGGGCTCAAAGAGCTGCAGCCCCTTTTCCGTCAGCAGGCACCGCTTCTTCTTCCAGAGCTGCAGCAGCCCTCCGCTCCGCTTCTCCAGCACCCCCTCCCTCAGCACCTTCTCAGGGGTCATCACGGCTCCTCGGCCCCGGGATCCTCAGCACCTTGTGCTGGCCCAGCCGGGCATTACCCGCCAGGGGAATTCCAGCCGCTCTGGCCAGAGCCGAGCTCCCCGGGCCAGGAACCCCGCAGTGGCAGTGCTGCCCCCCGGGACTCGCCACCCTCCGCTGCGGCTCTCAGAGGGGGTGAGCCATGGGGTGCCCCATTCCGGCCGTGAGCCCCGTGCCGGGGCTCCGCTCCCTGCCCGAGCCGCGTGTGGGATCTGCGCTCCCAGGAGCTGTCGCTACTTGCCCGGCCGCTCTCCCACTCGCATTCCTGCCGCCTCGCCTGGCCCCTCCTGCTCTCAGGCTCCCTTCACGCCCAGGCGAAGCCCGACGAGGCCCGGCGCAGCCCCGCTTCAGCCGGGAGGAGTTTTTGGGGTGCCCGAGGGCAGGTGTTGCCTCAGGGCCTTTGTGTGAATAGGCAGGGTGTGGGATGGGGCTGCATGGCAGCGGTGCAGGGTGTGGGATGGGGCAGGGCTTGGGGACTTCTCCACGACAGCCCGGGGTGCAGGGACAGATGGAGGTGCATGGGCAGCTCTTAGGGGGTGCAGCCCCACGGGCACAGGGCTATAGAGTGCAGCGCTAGTGGGGCCAGTGAGCTGTGGGGTGCAGGGCCAACTGGCTAAGGGGGCTCTTTGTAAAATGCCAGCCAGGCAGGGATACAGAGTGCAGTGCCACCGGGCTTGGGGGGCTTGGGGCTGCAGTGCCAGGACTAGGGCTTCTTGGGTCCAGTGTGAGCTAGGACAGTAGGCTGTGCATGCAGCACCAGCCAGGCAAGGGCTCTGGGGACCCCGAATGCAGCCCAGGAGGGGAGACAAAAGTAGAGAATGGACAACAGCAATGGGGAAAACCCCTGACAGCCACCCACTCCCCCAGCCACTCACCCAGGGGTGCTGGGCCACCCCTCAGCATACAGAGCTCCCATCCCTCAAAGCCCCTGGGATGGGGTTTTGAAGCCCCCAGGCTGTCCCACGGCAAGGACCAGCATCCCCCAGCCTCGTGTGACCTGTACAGGGGGAACGAGCCGTGGAGCGGGGCCGGCGCAGCACAGCCTGGTCTCCTGCCTGATCCTCCCCACCCTGCAGCCAAACACCGTCTCCTTTCCTGCCCGTCTCGTTCCCGGGCACGGCAGCACCGTCTGTTCCTGTGCCAGTGCCTGGCACCGAGGGTTCCCCGCGCCGGGCTGGGCTGGGCTGCCGGGGGCCCATCTGGGGACTTGTGCGGTCCGTGGGCTGCCAGGGCGGGTGACGGTCACGGGTGGCTGAGCAGCTGAATGTGGCCCTGCAAACGCTGAGAGAGTGGGTCTTTCACCCAGGTGAGGTCTGCAATGGGAAGAAATCCCCCCAGGAATGTGCCGGGGTCACTGACGGGGGCTGGATCCAGCCCCTGGCTCCCTGGCACCCGGCCGCTGCCCCAGCACCCACTCCCCGGCCCACCCTGCTCATGCACTCCTCGCAGACCCCAACCCCGCAGAGCCCGCAGCTCGAGTCCCTTCTACCCAGCCCCTCCATCACTCCCGGTCCCTGCCGGGGGCTTTGCCGGCAGCCGCCGTGGCCAGGGGGCAAATCTGCAGCGCTGATGAGATGCACCTCATTATCCCTCATTAAGAAGGCAGGGCGGCTGGCGGAGCCAGGAACTGGTTCGTGCTCCCTGGGGCCAACCTCGCCACGCTGGCAGAGATCCCGGGTGTCCCAGGAGACCCAGGCTCCTGACGTCAGGCGGCCCGGGAGGTCACCCTGAGCACCCCAGCGCTTCAGAAAGAGCAGAGCAAATTTGTGGGTTCCCCTACCAAGGCTGTTTTCCCATGCACGGGTCACACTCAGCTCCAAGGATGCTGAGCCCTGGGAGCTCGGGGGGAGTAGTTCGGGACTGTCACTGTTCTGGTAAGCTGGGATATCCGTGGGCAGGTCTGGCTCATCATCCAGCTCCAGCTCCATCCTCACAGCCTAGGGGAGAGCCAAGGGCTGCCAACCCCTGCCTGAGACCCTCACCCCTCTGCTCACTGCAGTCACTGCTTCTCCTGGCACCAGCCACCAAGGGAGGGTGATGGTCCCTTGTGTGTGAAGGAGCTTTGACAACGTCCTTCTCCACTCCCATCTCCCCAGCTGTCCATTCCCAGATGCACCAAGCAGGGGTCTCATCCTGCCAGGCTGCTCGGGGGGGGGATATGGCACCTCCTGCCCTGCAACAAACCCAGCAGGACTCGCTGTGTCAGGCTGTGGGCGAGCCAAGGGCTCTGCTCTGTGGCCTGCCCACGGCTCATCCCATTCGCACAAGGCCCTCAAGGCAGGTCACGGGGCTCCGCCCCATCCCCACAGAGCTCCGTGACAGGGTGACATCCCCTCTCACAGCCTGCTGGCCATGGGGCTTGGAGGCTCCACGTGGTGCCATCACCTCCAGGGTGCTTGGCCACAAGCCAAGCCCTGGTTTGTCCCTTCAGGGGCAGGTTCGGCCGTTTCCCAGGCTGCAGCCCCGAAGGATGGGAGCTGCTGGATACAGCGCGGCCCTGCTGCCTCGAGGGGGAGCTGGACAACACCTGGGCACAGGTGAGCAGACACATCTAGCTGGGCCCTGCCATGCTCGCTGATCAGCAGAGGGTAGCAGATGGCCGGAGCTGTCCCACTGCAGCTCGGGCAGGAGATTCCCAAAATGCACCCCTAATCCCACCCTGCTTCTCCTGGGCCATGTCCCACCACCTCCTCCAGCCCCCCTCATGCCTCTATCAGAATGTGCAGCCCCCATGATCCCATCCTGGTGTTCCCATGGTGGTCTCTGTCACTCCCTAAGCCCCTCTGAGTGACCAGTGCAGGGTCAGCAGGTGTGTGGCACCCAGGGCAAACCCTCAGGGCATGGTTTATCAAGGACCTTTGGGGCTGGGAGCTCAGCAGAGACTCACCAGGCAGGAGAAAAGAGGACCTGGGGAGGCTGAACTTGAGTTTTCCACCGTCTAGAGAAGGGTTGTGGAGAAGGGAGACACAGCCCTGCCTGGCAAAAGGACACGAGACACCAGGCACAGGGGCACAACAGGAAAATCAGGGATTCACAGAATCAGTCATGTTGGAAAAGCCCTCCCAGGTCACAAGATCATCCATTCCAACCACTCCCCCAGCACTGCCATGTTCACCACTAACCCACGTCCCCGTGTGCCACATCCACAGGTCTTTTGAACACCCCCAGGGATGGTGACTCCACACCACTGCCCTGGGGAGCTGTACCAGGGCCCAACCATCCTTTCAGTGATCAAACAACCCTTTCAAGGGCTGTGTGGCACAATGCTGTGACAAGATCCACAGTGGTAGGACCTACATCCTCTGAGGGTTCCCTCAGAGGGTCCACCTGAGTGGGCACCAAATGCTCTGATCAACCTGACCTCTGGAACCCTGCCTTATGCAGGAGGTTGCAGTTAAGACTGCTGCTGGTCCCTTCTAACCTACATCTTTCCATGGCCCTCCAAAACCAAATCCAGCATTTTCTCCTGGATTTGACCAGGCTTCCAGTTAGAACTGGCCTCTCTCGTGTCCATCCCATGTGAAATGTCACTATCTCATAGAACCACCGACTGGTTTGGGTTGAAAGGTTAAGAACCATCCTGTTACACCCTCTGCCATGGGCAGGGACACCTTCCACTGTCCCAGGTTGCTCCAAATCCTGTCCAGCCTGGCCTTGGACCCTTCCAGGGATCCAGGGGCAGCCACAGCTTCTCTGGACATCCTGTGCCTGGGCCTTCTCACCCTCACAGCCAAGAATTCCTTCCCAATATCCCATCTAAACCTGCCCTATGGCAGTGGGAAGCCACTCCCCCTTGTCCTGTCTCTCCAGGCCCTTGTCCAAAGTCCCTCTCCTGCTCTCCTGGAGCCCCTTTAGGCCCTGGAAGGGGCTCTGAGGTCTCCCTGGAGATTTCTCCAAGTGACAACCCCAGCTCTCCCAGCCTGGCTCCAGAGCAGAGGGGCTCCCACTCCTCCCCTCTCACTGACAGAACCTCTACAGCTGCATGAGGAAGGGACTAAAGACTCATTGTAGCTTTATTGACCAATCGGCACTACCTGGGCATGATCCCATCTGGGGCACATCCAGCTGAGATGTCACAGCAGCAGCACAGCATCCCCTGCATGCTCACAGAGAAGGCAGTGGCTTCCTGACCCCTCCATCCCTGCAGCAGCCCCACCTCACACCTCTGCAGCAGCTTCCTGACTCCCCCATCTCTGCAGGAGCTTCCAGAACAAGCTGCCCCCCCTCCCACCTCCGTGGGGGAGCAGCAGAACCTCTGTCAAGCGAGGGAGGCAGGTCTGGGTCTCCACACCTGAGCCCTCTATGCTGCAGTTCCCAACCCTACCCAAGCCCGGGCCAAGTGCCACCAGACCCCTCACCACAGCCACGACACTGCCCAGAGCAGTGGGTCCTGCTAGAATCTAGAGAGAGGAAGATTTTGGAGATGGTAAAGACTTAACTCCCCATCTCTGCTTCAAAAACACCATGTAAAACTGAGGGTGTGATGAACAGGAGAAAGCACTTAAGTTGATAAAGGAGCCCAAGTCCTGCCTCAAAATGGGATTTCTGCCTCTGTTGTGCTTCTCAGAACATTCCCCATCTCATTTGCTCAACCACAATGTTTATAACTTTAAAAACCCCAGTACTCAATTGCCTGTGGAGTTCCTAAGCTGCAGTGAGGCTGATCCGAGTCTGTCCCACCAGTCCAACAGGAGAATCAGAGAAAGGCGGTGAAGAGTTTAGATGGAAACCAATTAAACCTGGGCAGCTGCCAAACTGGAGGCTTAATGATCCACAAGCTGCTAAAAAAGCAGGGAGTAGGTGAAAAGCTGTTAATTACTTGGCACTGCTGGGCTCACCTGCTTGGAGAGGTGCCACCTAAAAGCACTGATAATGGTTTTGAGAGCGTGAGCACATGTAGTGCTACTAACACACCCCAGAAGGGCTCTCCCTGGCCTCCTAGCATCAACCTCTGCTTTTGGAATAGCTATCCCCATTCCTGGAAGTGTTCAACAACATGGCTTGGAGTGACCTGGGCTAGTGGAAGGTGGAACAAGATGAGCTTTAAGATCTCCTCCAATCCAAACCATTCCTTGCTGATTCTTAGTGGGGGCAGAGGGGGAGCCCATCCCAGCCGAGCTGCAGAGCTAAGCTGGCCACAGCTGGGCCATGTCAAACTGCACCGACACATTTCTGGCCTAAAGCCATTGGGCTTTAATTTCAAACCAGGACTGCAAACACCTCCCTGCGGGCACCCAGTGCCCATCCTCAGCCCCAGACAGCAAATAAGTGGCAGGGCCAGGCCTGGGTGAGCTTTGATGTCTCTGATGTTTTATTGCTTGCTCGGTGTCATGGCTGAGCACGCAGCCGGCGGGACAGGCAACGCGGAGCAGGACTTGGGCACTGGGGCCTCTCTGCAGCGGGAGGGAGTGGCCCCCCTGTGCCACCTGCCCCAGCAGGACCCCACCAGTACGATGCTGGGACCCCCCCGGCTCCGGGTAGCGCTGGGGCAGGGCAGGAGGGGCTGGTGCTGCAAAGCAGCGGTGGCTGGGGGTGCCAGTGGGGCACTCACTGTGGTGTGGGGCAGGCAGGCAGCACAGAACGAGCCCTGGGCAAGTGCAGGGCTCAGCCCTGGAGCTCACTGTGAGTGGACCAGTGCCCCGGCGCCCTGCCCAAAGCCAAAGCCCTTGGGACCGAAGTTCTTGGCATAACAACCTGCAGAGGACAGAAGGGAGAGACAGGTGAGGCTGGCACAGGAGCGGGTCCTCCCCAAGGGGCACACCCTGCCTGGACAGGACAAGGTTTGCCAGATTTGTTGGCCAAACAGAGGCCCTGGCTCAGCAGGAAATTCTCCAGCTCTGTGGCTGGCCCAGTCACTCCCTGAAAGCAGCTGCTGGGCCACCCCTTCCCCAGCCTCATCCCCCCCACAGTCCCCGCACAGGGGTCTTCACCCCCACCCCTCAGAGCCCAGGACAAACCAGCAGGGAAGGTGGGGCTCACCTTTGCAGTAGATCTCCCCATCTTTGTCTGCCAGGGTGGTGGACTCCAAGCTTTTGCCACACTTGGCACAGCGGAAGCAGGACTTGTGCCAGGACTGCGGGACAGGAGCAGAGCCCGGTCAGACCCCAGGGACAGGACAGCCAGGCTCTGCTAACAACCAGGCTCCCTGCTCTGTTTCTGATCCAAAGGGCCTGGCAAAGAGCTCTGAACAGGATAAAAGCTCTTCCCTGGAAAGCACTCCCAGCCCCACAAGGAAAATACAGAGAGGAAACACCAGGTGTGGGCACTGCTCCTGTGCTGATCTGGTTTTGGAGACTTTTTGCCTACACTCTAAAAAGTCATTTGTGCAGTAATTTCTACAATAATTTGTAAGGAGCAATCTCCCCCTCTTTGGTGACTGTCCTCTCTTAACCAGTAAGATAAATCCCCCCCCCACTGTCCAGCTGAGACCCACGGCTACTGGATGTTAGGCTGGGGTGACAGCAGGGATGAGACAACTGCCCTACACAACCACAGCTCCAAGGAAGGCAGCAAACAGAGAGGAAAAATGCCAAAACCAGACAGTGTTTAAAAATAACCCCCCATGGTTCTAGCAGTCCCCTGGAGATAAATACGCTCACAGCTTTCAGGCAGACCTTAAGTAGCCAGAACTGCTCACCGAGGAATTTAAACAAACACTTGGGAAAATATGAAACCTTTTTTGGAAGAAAATGTGAAATTCATGGACTGGAGGAGGAGGTATTGGATGGAGTCATCCAGCAAACATTAGCACATGAAATACACGCTCTGGAATCCTCTCTGGATCTACTTTAATGTAATTGCTTCACCAGTTTTGGTTCTCTGTAAACATTGGGCCCAGAAGCTGACCAGGAAGCTCAGATCATGGTTTTAAGGGTAAATTCAGCTTCTGACCCTGGGCTGACCCTCAACATGTCCATCACAAGCCAGCTGGGGGATGATGATGCTGAGGGGCCCTTTCTGTTGACCCCTCTCCTTGTTCTGGGGACACAGGACAAGCACAAAGCCTCAGGAAGACAGAGCCCAGTCAAGGTCAGGGAGCAACACCCCATCACTGGTGAGGCTGTCCCAGCATGGCCACCCTATCCTCATGGCACAAAGCCAAGCAGCCTGGCCTGGTGTCCCTGACAAGCTCTGCTTGTGCCTGACCTCGTGGGGAGAGCAGGTCCAGGCAGGGACCTCATCTGGGTTGACAGGGCAGAAGGGGTCCCTAGGCCTTGCAGAGGAACTGGGCTGGGACCAGGTCACAGCTCAGGGTGCAAAGAACCCTGGTGAAGGGATGACCAGGGCTGGGACAGTGGCCTTCACACCAAACCCTGAGCTGACCCAGCCACCACCAGAACAGCCCCAGGAACATTCACCAAACCCATGCCCACAGCTCCAACACTCTGCCCAACCTGTGGACAATGCTGACCAGTGACACTGGCCATGGTACATGTCACTGCTCAGCCTCCCAGCACATCCACAGCAGCATGTCCACTGTGGCCTCTGCTGAGCAGGGCTGTAAATATTTAATATAAAGTGTATTTCTCCCCCATCTGCAAGTCTGTGAGAGCACTGCAGTCTGGACCATCTGGCTTCCAGGCATGCCAAGATTCCCTTTTGGTGCCAGGCTTCCAGATAAATGTGGCCATTGGACCCAAGCCCAGCCCTGGCTGAGGGCAAGTGCAGACTCTCTCCGAAGGTGTCCCTGCCATGCAGCACCCTGTGCCCCGTGCCCACCATGCCCTCTTACCTTCCCAGCTCCGATGACCTTCTCGGCTGCGTACACGGCCTGGCCACAGCGGGGGCACCCATCAGCTCCTCCCACCTTCTGGGCCATCCTGGCTGCATTGGGGTTGGGGGGTCGGTGGGGCTGGCCCCTGTGGGTGGCAGGGAGCTCACGATCAGGGATGCAAGATGGAGCAGGGAAGAACTATGGGATCCCAAATCCCAGCCCAGTTTATAAGGGAGCTTCAGAAACAGTGTGTTGAGCCCCATGGAAAGTTCAGCCTGAAGGCTGTGTGCTCACAGCACAGGGGTGTGAGGAGAGGGTGAGCAGTGTGCTCAGGCAATGGGGACATGTTCCATCCCACCCGCCAAACAGGGTTCAGTGGGATTCCCTGGAAGGGCAGAGGGGCCAGGCAGCCCATGGACACTGCTGGGAGCTCAGCACAGCCAAGCAGCAGGTGTGGGAAGAAGGTGCCCCAGTGTCGAAAACAAGGCTCAAACTCACTCTTCATATTTGATTCCCAGGGACTCGCCCTTGTCAGTGCTCAGGGTCCCTGCTCCCTGCCCATAGCCGTAGCCCTTGGGGCCGTACTTCTTCCCGTAGCAGGACTTGCAGTAGATCTCCTCACCATGCACGGCCACAGTGGTGCTGTCCAAATTCTTCTTACAGACCACTAGAACAGAGGGGAGGGTGTGACATCAGCCTGCTCCGACAGAACTCACTCATTAGCTGGGGGGAAAAGCCCCCACAGGGACAGCACACCTCAGCTTTCAAGGAGCAGGGAAACCCTCACCAGGATCCAGCTGCAGGGAGCACATTCAAACCAGGGCAGGTAAGGATCACAACAAGAGCAGTGTCTGGCTTTAAAAGGAAGCAATTGCCAAAGCCAACAGGGTGATACCAAGGGAAGGAAAGCTCTCTTAACCCTCTGGGTGCTGCTCTCCTGCAGCTGCACTTAAACCATGGGGTTGAATTTTCCCTACAGATCACTGCAGGATTCTCTGGCCTGGGGATGGATGTCATGGCCCCATGCCTTGTCCACTGCAAATCCACAGCAGGAAGCATTCGGGGCAAAGAAATGTGAGCAAATGTGTTTTTCCTGGTGGTTGGATGGACCAAGAGCCATCCAAGAGCAGCCCTGTGGCCATCACCACACCCACGGCACTACAAGGGCTTCACACACTGGGCACAGCCACCTCTCCAGAGCTCAAAGGGCTCACATGGCACCTCAGCCCTGGTCCTGCCCCAGTTTGGGAGTGTGCATAAGCAGGGGGTCTCTGGTGAGGAACATTAACTCAGCTGCGTGTTTAAGCCGTGGGGGCCAATGTGGGAGGTAAGATGGGACAGGAGGAGATGGCAGCCAGGCTCAAAGGCCCTGCTGAGCCCACCCAGAGCTTGAGCTTGGTGCTGGGCTCAGGCTTTCTCTTGATTTTTAGGTTTCTATAGAATCACAGACTGGTTTGGGTTGGAAGGGAACTTCAATTTGGATTATTCGATTCCAACCCTCTGCCATGGATACTTTCCACTATCCCAGGTTGCTCCAAGCCCTGTCCAATCTGGTCTTGAACACTTCCAAGGATGGAGCAGCCACAGCTTCTCTGGGAAGCAATGCCCTACCACCCTCTGAATAAAGAATTATTTCCTTATATCTAATCTAACTTTCTTCTTTATATCTAATCTAGGTTGCTCCTCTTTCAGTATTAAAACATCATCCCTTGCCCTGTCATTATCTGCCTGTGTAAAAAGTCACTTTACTTCTCATTTATAAACCCCATTAAGGTCCTAGAAGTACCAGTTCCTGTCCCAGCTCTGCTCACAGCTGCCACATTCCTGCCAGGCCCTTCCTGAGACACTCTGCCCAGCCAGCAGGAGCAGAAGGCCACCAGCAGCCAAACTGCAGGTGATGTCCAGTGTTCACATGCCCCGTGCAGGATCCCACTCCTAGGGCAGCGTCTGCAGCGCTGGCAGACAGCCCCAAACAGATCCGGCTGCAGCTGCCACACAGCTTCCCCCATCCTGCTTTCCACGCCTTAAATGTCGAGGCTTCCAGCAGCTTCTTGGCCAGCAGAGCAGTTTCTTGGCCTTTCCCAATATCACAGGAATGCAAACAGAGCAGAGCTCTCCCCTCAGAGCACTACAAACTGAGCAGGGGCAGAAGGCAGCCCTTCCATGACTACATACAACCAGGAGAACCCCGTTTGCCTCTGCTGGGACAAGAAGGAGGAAAGGGAAGCATCTCCTGCCATCTAAGGAGCTCTGCCAGAGTCCTCTCCTGGCTACATGCTCCCACCTCAGCAGGAGCTGGGGACTGAGAACGGATCCCAGCTGGGAGAGACCAGAGCAGGTAACTGGTTCCAAAGCTGCCAAGCTCCTGGGCTGCTGCTGGGGTCTCTGCATTGCCCTGCAGTGATACTGCTCAGCCAGACCATCAGGAAGGAATTTGGGCACTTTCACTGGCATTTCAAATGCCTTTGTCATGAGCTTTGTCCCCGGGTAGCAGTGAATGATCTCAGTGGCATCTGGATGGATTTGGAGCTTTCACAGTCCCTCATCTGTACTCACAGAGCTTTGAGAGGCAACAGAAATCTCTTTTACCCAGCCCCCGGGTTTGTGCATTGCAGAAATTCCAGTGCACTGCACTCATGGAGTTAAGGACTCATTGTTTTTCTAAGAGCAATTGAGCTGCTCTGCAAAACAGTTAGACAAGAGCTGCCTCTGCTTTCTAAGGCCAAGGGGCTCATTCCAGCTCATTTCTGCTGCGCTACCCAGGCAGCTGGATCACAGCCAGGAGTCAATCACCAAGTTGCTCCCTGAGCTCTAATGCACTGTGGTAGGCTTGGCTCCTTTTAGATGATGTTTTTGGCAGATCTGGTTGAAGTATTTGTTATTCTCCCCTGAAGATAATGGTTTTAAGTTCCTTGATGGGGCCCAAATGCAGCACTGGGGAACAGGCTGGGAATGCAGGAGCCCAGGACCACCACTGACAGCCTGTGGCACAGACCGGGAACAGTGGGCAGCAGAGTGGGCTGGCACATGAGCCACAGCCTGAGCTGGGGAGCCACAGCCAGGACAGGCAGAGCTCCTAGGTACATGCGGAGTGGCATAACAAATGCCTGCAAAGCACAGGGACAGCAGCCCTGAGCCCAGGACCACTCCCTGGGCACTTGCTTCCATGAACACACACAGGGACCTTCTTCCCCACTCTGGCTGTGTATTCCCACCTGGAAGAAATGCCTTTAGCCTTATTTTGTGGTTCCTGGAGGCCTGCCCTGCTCTCTGGGTGCCAGCATCCCATGGCAGCAGCTTTCCCTGGCAAACCAGCTGTGTACACAAGGGGTGAGGGCAACATTCCCCACCCTCCTTATCTGAGGCCACAGAACAAACAGGATTTCCTTCTACAGAGCAGCTGCCATACACACCCAGCATGTCACCCTCATCCTGCTCAGGAAAAGCCTCTACAACTCCCCTGCTGAGCCCTACCAGCCAAAGCAAGTTTGCAGCCTGAAAACTCCCACAAAAGGGAGCTCCCAGCCACGCTGGCCACCCTCCACACTGCAGGAAGCACAGACACAGCAGCAGCTTCCCTCTCCCTCTCTCCTGTCTGGATCCAGCTGTACGTGCTGTGTCCCAGGCAGGCTGGACAAGAAGTATCCAGTAGCCAAGCTAGAATCAGGACACAGGCACATCACAGGGATCGTCCCATGAGGTCACCAGAGTTTCCTGCTGGAAGAGATCAGTTCCAGAGTGTGCCTTGTTTCCAGATCCCACCTCTGCTTGCTGTCCCTATGGAAAATATGCCAACTGTGCTCCTTACTGTGATGGAATGGTGCAATTTGGACCAGGGCACTGGGACCAGCTGAGGAAACATTAAACCTCAGTGAGGCCCTGCTGCAAGGCCACCCTGGAGATGCACTTCTGCTGCTCCATGGCAGATGTAATGTCTTGAGGAGCCATCAGCAAACACAGGCAACATCTGTGCTCCTGTCCATAGAATTCCAGAGAGATTTGGGTGGGAAGGGACCTTAAAACTCATCTTGTCCTACCCCCTGCAATGGGCAGGGACACCTTCCACTAGACCAGGTTGCTCCAAGCCCCATCTCCTGTAGGCACAGGAGAATCACTGTTTCTGACACGTGACAGTCTCCAGGGACAGAGGACAGTAATCTGGTACCACAAAAAAAAAAAAAAAAAATCTGGTACCACTGCTTATCTTTTGAATCAAACGTCCTGCAGCCCCTCTGGATGCCCCGGGTCTAAGGAGCTGCTCTCAGCACTGCAACACCACTGGCCCTGGGATTCCCAAAGGCAGGGAAGGGTGTCTGGGGATTTGCAGCAGGATCCCAGCAGTATTTGTAGGGTCCTGCAGAGGGGGCAGAGGAAGGGAGCTCGGCACTGGATCACTTGCAGCCAGATCCTGTTCTGCTGCCCCTCCCCGGAGGTGACACTTGGGTCCAAACATACACCAGAGACACCCTCAGTAACAGTGGATTTGCAGACAGGCTGGGGGTAATGCTTCAGCACTTCTCAGGAGGCTTTCCATCAGCACAAGGGTCAGGACAGGACCACATCTCCTTCCCATCATCCCCTCAGACATGAGGAGATTCCATGCCAGTTCCCCAGGCTCAATCACCTTTTAGTGTGGCAAAGCCATTTAGAAGGCTAAAGCAAGCCCCAGCTCTGAGCATTGCATGGGATGTGCCACCTCCTGCCACCACCGCTGGGAGAGGCCCTGTCTCATGCTCCAATCCTTAACATCTGGACACAGACCAGAGGACCCAGCCTGGCCTTTTCCTGGAGTAGGGACAGACTAAGTCTTTGCGTGGGTGCTGGCTGAGGTAAGCCCTGCCAGCTTGGACAGCCCATGTGTCCTGGGATGATCCATGCTCCTGCCACACTGGGGGGCTTGAAGAGATCCTAAGGAGTCCTTGCCCAGGAAGCAGAGAGGGGGTCAGGGAAGGGGTGGTACTCACTGCACAAGAAGCAGGACTTGTGGAAGCTGTTGCCTTCACACTGCACCTCTTCAGCGAAGTACACAGCCTTCTGGCACACCCCACACTTCTTTCCTCCTCCCCAGTTTGGCATCCTGCAGGGCAAAGGACAGTCAGGAACAGGGGCAGGGTTCTGTGGGGCCAGGATGGGACAGCTGGAGCAGGCCCTGGAGCTCCAGCAGCCTTCCCACATCCACACGTGCAGACAGCACCCACAGTGTTTGCAGGGTGCACAGACTGCAGGGGTGGCAACGAGCAGAATCAGTAGAACTCAGGGACCCAGCACCCAGCAGTGCCAGGTGCCTCCCAAGGACCACTGGTCCTGTCTGCCAGGAGCAGCAGAAATCCCTGTCTTAGAGCCAGGGGACCTCACAGCTCCTGTCAGTGTCAGGAAAAGGGAGGAAGCAGCACAATGCTGGGAGAGAGCACCCACAGAGTTACCCAGGCACCTCCTCAGCTCGCAGCTCCCCTGTCACCCCATGCCATGGCCAGGGTGACTGTGACTGAGCCTTGGTGCTGGAGTGACAGCTGCCACACCCCTGCACACAGTCCCAGCTTCTCCTCCCCGACCAACTTTTCCATCTCAGCCACTGCAGGGCAGGGGACAGTCAGGGCTGTCCTGAGGGTAGGAGCTGACCCCTGACACCACCAAACCCCAGGCTCTGGCACATGTTCCCCAGCACCATCAGTTCCTCTCTGACCAACCCCTCCCAGGCACTCCCTACACTCTGGTATCTCAGTCTCCTCTAGGACTGCAGGCAGAGTTACGGAGCCTGGAGAATCTGAAATCAAGAAGACAGTGCAGGGCAACCTGAGCACCAGCCTAAGCCATCATGCAGCTCCGCAGCAAGCTATAAATGCTTCTAGTTCTCTTCTCTTTCCCAAACTGTGTCTGATGAGACATCAAGAGGCTCCTAGATTTGCAGATAACCCCAAAATACTGTGAGTTGCTTACACAAGCAGCAGAGCTGCAGCCCAGAGGGGCCTTGACTTGTGAAGACCAGGTCAACATAAACCTTGAGACATTCACACAACAAAATCCTGCAAGGAGATTCTGAGGGAGCCAGGCCAATTGAGTATGGCCAAGAGGAAGCTAAGGAGGATCAAGCAGCAACCTGGGGTTGCTACAAAGACAACAGAACACTTTTATGGAGGGGCCCAATTATACAAGCAAGGTCAATAGGCACAAGCTGCAGCTTGAGAGGTCTCTGGGGGCCTCTTTCCATCAACACCTCTGTAATTCCCCATCCTGCTCCCATCTGGAGACAGGCGGCAGAAGTCATCATGTGCTTCCTGACCCCTGAACCGCTGAAGCAGCACGACAAGGTCTCCAAAACCAAACCCCATTTTCAGAGTACAAGATTTGCCAGCCCACCATGTGTGTAGGATTTTGTCACCTCCCACAGCTCAGCTTTGTGGAGATGAGGAAGGGACGTAGGTCTGCCAGGGCACATGAGAAGCCTTGGAGCGACTCCCTGCAGACCCTGGGTCACCTTGGGCAGCTGAAGCCCCATCCCTGGGCCTCCAATCTCAGTGGTTATCCCAGCTGGGGAGGTGAGTGCTAAACCCAGCAGGCCTGGGGGTTGTACAAACATCAAACAGAGATGGGGGAGCATCAAGGGCTCACAGGCACAGCAAGATCCCTGCACCTCCAAGGTCATAGGGAAGTCGAGATCTTCCCTGTGTGAGAGTATCTTGTCAGGAAAAGGAAAACTGATCCCAGCCTGGTTACCAGGGCAGAAGTCAGGACAGGGGTCAGAACTGACTTGCTGACCCCACTTTCTCCTGGCCACAGCTCCCAGATGCCTAGAGGGTCTTAGTGCAGGACAGACAGACAGAGAAGTGGAGGGTGCTGGGAGCAGGGGCTGGAGAGTCTGTGCTGGCTCTCAGGATGCTGGGAGCGGTGTCTGGGGTGTGATCTCAGCAGCTGGGAAGTCTCTTTCCCCAAGGCCCCACAGGCTGGGCTTCCCACTGTGCCAAATCCCTCCCTTTCAGCCTGATTATTCCAGTCCCAGCCTTTGGATTGCCTTAAAAGGATACAGGCTGTTTCTCTCCAGAGCCTGTTTTTCCCCCTTGATCAGGAGGAGGGCTTGACCTGGTTCAGGAGTTTCCTTGGAGGGCAGAAACATCCAGCAGCATCCCCTCGGCCCTGCATAGCATGGGAGCCCACCAGCCCCTGTAGATCCCACGTCAGGAATGACACATCACTGGCTACAATTTTTCTAGGTCCCCCATCCCTTTCCAACCACCACAGCTGGCAGACCCCATCTCTGGGATTCCCCAGCCCTGGTTTTGAGGGCAGCCTCTTGCCAGCCCCCCCTGCTCCACAGCCAGGGCATCCACAAGTGCACTCCATGGTTTGGGACCAGCTGCTCCCCTTTGCCTCCACAGCACATTTTGTTCCCCTCAGAAGCAGCAGCAGTGAAGGAAGAGGCTTTGCTTGTCCTGAACATCAAGGCTACCCTGCTCAAACCAAGAGATTAGCAGTGCAGACACCTTCCCCTAAGCTGCCTGGAAGCCTAAAGGAGGAGAAAAACTGCTTCTGGGTGAAGCTCACCTGACATTTGCCACAAGAGGAGTCAAAGCTCTTTTGCCGCTGCTGATTTTCCTCAATCCACCATGGGAAGGCTGCAGGTGCCTCCACTCAGTTTAAATCATGCTAGGTGATTTGAGCGGGTGACTCTCACCATGAAGCACAAACACAGCCCCACCAAAGCCACATCCCAGCAAAACCTCCTGACACACACAAGGATGATTTTTCTGAGGGAAGAGACCATGGAAATTAGTTTGTCCTGGGGATCCATGTGAGGGCTCACAGCTGGACACAGAGAAAACCTGATACAAGATTTAAGTTGCTGAGAATTCCCTGTTAGTCCACAACACACCCTCCACATGCTGTGAGCTCAGCAGGCCATGCAGAGACCAAATTTGTGCTACAGGTGTCATCAGCAGCAAAAAAAGGAATAGGAAAATCCTGCTCTGGGCACCTGGACCTGACCAGAGAAGTCCTCACAACTGCCATCCAGACAGATTTATCCTCCCAATTCCCTAGGTAATGGCCACTTTAAGATATGTCAGAGTTTTTGCAATCCTTTTAGCATTATTTTCAGAATACTTTGCATATTTTGCCCAATTGCAACACTTGGTGACCACAGCCACACTTCTCCAAGCCACTCCGGATCCCATCCAAAATAAGGAAGAGGAGGTGATAGTCCTGCAGCCAATGACCTCACTGAGCACAAGCAAGGGGGACATCCAGAGCTGACAAAAAAAAAAAGATTGTTCTCCTTCCTCCTGCAGCTCCACAACTCCCAGCAAACATATCCAGAGCCCTACAAACAGCACTCTCAGTGACAAGCAGGGGCTTGGCCCTGGAGCCACTCCATTATCTACTACAGATAAGGGAAGAGGCCCCCTAAACCAAGATCCCATCCTTTAGCAGCAGCTCCACATCTTTAGCTGTGGAGACCACAGACACAGGGGAGGCTTGTGCAGAACCACCCAAGGCTGACACTTGCTGAAGATTAACCCCCATTCCAGAGTCTGATGTTGCAGCAGTCCAGCTCTCCCGAAAAGACCATCTTGGATGGAGCTTGGAGCAACCTGAGACAGTGGAAGGTGCCCCTGCCTTCGGCAGGGGGTGGCACTGGGTAACCTTCGAGGTCCCTTCCAACCCAAACCTCTCTGTGGTTCTATGAAATCTGGGCTCAGACTCACGTACATTTCAGAGGTGCTGTGCTGCATCAGTCTGGGAGGCAGGGTAAGCTACACTGAACAACCAGGCATAAACCAGTATGGAACAAGTGTGTACTGGTGCTTTGGGATGTCATCACTGGCTGTAAGGGGAAGCAGTGAGCTGATGCAGCCATCAGGCAGCAGAAACACAGTCATCCTCTTTTTCAAGTGGGTTGAAAGGTCAGCGTGTTCCTGTCACTGCCCCCAAAGCTGACACCATCCACCCTGCCATCCTGAGAGCAGCTGTGTGGGAACTGCTGGAGCTGGAGCAGTGCCTGTGGCTGTGTGGATGCAGCTCCATGGCCATGGGAGCACTCAGGGCAGGGCAGGTCCTACCCATCACACTCTGAGGAACATCCCTGCAGCCACCAGGATGTCAGCTCAACCATCCAATCTTCTGCAATAGCTGGAAAATCTTCCCATGTCTGTGCCCTACTAAAATCCTACAGTAATTAATTGCAGAGCAATCACTTTGTGTTTGGGGATCACTGAGGAACAGCAGACTCGTACTGACCCATATAAAAAGGTGGGGTTTTTTTCCAAATGAGAGTATTAAAACAAGTGAATGACAGAAGAGCACCATCAGTGCTGCACAAAATTCACTCCTAGGCATGTTCACAGCAGTACAGACAGAATTAGTCCATGCCCTGGCAAAGGAAAGAGTCAAAGGGGTGGAAGCCACAGCAGGAACCCCAAGCCCTGGGGTCTGAGTAGTGCCTTCCACTTTAGAGAGCAGTTGGCATGGCCATAAAATGGGCAGAAATTTGAAGCAAGAGGGACACAGACAGATGAGACATGAGCAGAGCAGAGAGGAACCAGCTCCCAGGGATACACCAGGTAACATCCCCTGGGAAAGCCCCAGGACATGGTACCAGGGGGTCAGCACTGGGACCTGCAGTCAGACCCATGGGGGACTCTGCCCCAGGCAAACAGGAACTGTCACAGAGCAGCTTTTGCATCACCTGGGCACAGGTGGAACAGCCCTACCAGGGACAAGCTAGAACTGTCCCCTTTGTCCCCTGCTGTGTCATGAGCTGGGAGAAGCAGCAATGTGAGGAGACTCTGGGCCACCAACAGTGTAAACAAGGATAAGTGAAGGTCATGTGTGACCCAATGATCTTGAACAGGTGAGCAAGAGAACAGGGACCTGAGGCTGGTGAGGTCAGAGACATGGAAAAACATTGGGAATTACGAGGGAGAAATCACAGAACTGCCCCAGGAGATGCATCTGGATCACATCAGATGCCTTTGAGGGCTTTGCTGGGATAGGAGGGAAGGAAGTCAGGAGGCTCTGAGCTCGAGTGATGCTCACATGTGGCTCATTTACTCTATGACTCCAAGAGCAGTCAGGCTTGACTGCATCGGCAATCAAATTATTCTGCCGCCAAGGCAGCCTCAGGTTGGTTATGGAGAGCAGGAGCCTGAGAGAGGCCAGCACAGTGCTGAGCCACCTGCCAGACATGGCTCTCTCTGCCTGTGCACACACGGCTCCCAAGCTTGGCTTACAAAGGCTCCTTGGAAGCAGTGTCCTCCACGAATATTCCAACTTGATCCAGAACAAAAGCAGCAGCATTTTCAGGGAGTGCTAAGAAAAGCTCCTGACTCCCACAGGGATCAAGATCCGTCACTGGACTGAGCCCACTTGAGCTTACCCAAAGCCCTGAAATGCCCCAGCTGGTCGCATCCTCCCCATTGGTGCTGCCTTTCAGGAGCAGGGAGCTGAGCTCAGATGCTCTCAGGCAGCGCTCTGGCACTGCCATCCTGGCTGGAGACCCCCTGATCCAGAGGACAGCAGCGAGCACATGGCCCACTAGAGCAGCACAGCCCTGAGCTCCTTGCGAAGGGCTGAATCCTCCCCAGGGCCCACTGCACCTTGCCAGCCTCACCCCTCGGCAGAATAACAGAACCTCCTGAGCTGTAATTGATCCACAAGGATCACATCCAACCCCTGGCCCTGCACAGACACCCCAACAATCCCACCCTGTGCATCCCTGAGAGCAGTGTCCAAGCTCTCCTGGAGCTCTGGCAGCCTTGGGGCCATGCCCATTCCCTGGGGAGCCTGGGCAGTGCCCGGCACCCTCTGGGGGAGGAACCTTTCCCTGATATCCAGCCTGACCCTCCCCTGACAGAGCCCCAGCCGTTCCTTGGGTCCTGTCCCTGCTCACAGCGAGCAGAGATTGGAGCTGTCCCTCCGCAGCCCCTTGGGAGGAAGCTGCAGACCCTGAGGAGCTCTGACCTGAGGCTCTTCTGCTCCAGCAGAAACAGACCGAAATGACCACAGTTGCTCCTTGCAGGGCTTCTCCTCTCACCCTTCCCCAAGCTCTAGAGCCAGGAGGAGCAGTGCCCAAAGCCAGCCACACCCCTCACACTATTTTAGCACTGCTCCCTTTTCATGCAGGGAGAGATAGAAGACCTGATACAGGGACTTAGCAGCACCCGGGGCTTTTGCCCAGTGCTCCTGAAAACCCTCCCACAGGCTGAGGGCTCTGAGGATGGAAAGCAGCACCCGGAGCTGTGCTCCAGCCTGGTGCACAGAAGTGCAAATCTCCTCTGCGAACTGACCTGAGCCAACAGCTGAGCTGCCCCAAGCTCCCTGGAAATGAGCTTTACTGAGTTCAGTCCATCTGATGCGAGAGCTTTGGCTTCCGCATGCCGCCATGTGCGCGGCTGCTCCGGCCCTGGAGCAGCCTCAGGGGTCCCACCGCTCCCATGCCCACCCCACGGGCACACGGCAGGGCTGTGCCACTCTCCAGCCCCGCATCTCCCCCGCTGCGGCCCGCCGGGCTGTGGGGCGGCGGGGATGGGGCATCCTTGGGGGATGGAGAGGGATGGAAGCAGCTCCGGCCTGGGGGAGCGGCAGCCCCGGGCACGGGAGGGGAGGCAGCTCCGCTGCGCTCGGCGGGACCCGGCGGCCGCCTCCGCCCCGCACCCACCTGCGGCTGGGCCGGGGACGGTGTCGGGGTCGGTGTCAAATCCGGGGTCGGTGCCGGTCTCGGTGTGGGGTTCGGTGTCGGTGCCGCTGCTGGTGCCGGTGTCGGGAGCCGCGCTGGGGCCGGCGGCCGCTCGGCGCTTTTGTCGCTGGCGGGGCAGGGCGGGTCGCGGGGCGGTGGCGAGCCTGATGTCACGGGGCCGGGGGAGGCACGGCACGGCCCGGCCGGACCGGCCCCACAGCGCCCGGCACCTCCTGACACTGCTCGGGACCCCCATCCCACCGCCAGGGGAAGGATCCTCTGGGACCCTAAAAGCCCCAGGCTGGTTCCCAGGAGGCGGGAGCAGCTCCCAGATGTTTCGGCGCTATTTTGCTCTGCTGAACGTTTTCCTCTGAACTAAAAGAGACGTTGCAAGATTGGAGAATGGACTGAGAACAGCGCTGGGGAGAAGCTTGGGGTGTTGGTGGATGAGAGGCTCAACGTGCCCCGGCCACGTGTTGTGGCGGCCCAGAGCCCCTCACCGTGTGCTGGGCTGATCCCCCAGCATGGGCAGCAGGGCAGGGGGGGATTCTGCCCCTGTGCCCTGCTCAGGTGAGACCCCACCTGCAGAGCTGCCTCCAGCCCCGGGTTCCAGCACAGGGAGGACGTGGAGCTGCTGGAGTGAGTCCAGGGGAGGCCACGGAGCTGCTCCAAGGCTTGGAGTGGCTTTGCTCTGGAGGCAGGTTAGGAGAGCTGGAGAAGAGAAGGCTCCGGGGAGGCCTTACTGGCATTAGCAGCATTTCCACAGATGAAAGGGAGTTTATAAGCCTTCAGCAAGAATTGTTGTACAATAGGGGTGGTAAGGCCCTGGCACAAGTTACCCAGAGCAGCTGTGGCTGCCCCATCCCTGGAAGTGTCCCAGGTCAGGTTGGATGAGGCTTGGAGTAACCTGGGGTAGTGGAGGGTGTCCCTGCCAGGGCAGGAGGTGGGACAAGACGGGCTTTGAGGTCCCTTCCAACCCAACCCAGACTGGGATTATGAGTCTCTCATAACAAATTGCAGAGCAGGGAGAGTGAGGAGAGACTCTGGCAACGGCTCCCATGGGAACCCACCACAACAGTGCTGCTCTGGGTGCAGAGGGGAGAACAAATATACACAGCCCTAAACTGCACAGGAAAGGCTGCAGAAGTGTTGGGAAAACACTCCCAGCACAGCTGGAGGACAGGTGGGAGTCTGGTTCCCTGTGAAGGGAGAGCTCTGAGAAGTGAAGAGGCCAAAGCAGTGCAAGAGCAGAGACACTGCTGCCCTTCCCTGATGTCCCACACACCTGTACCCTCACACGTGTCTCTTGGTGCCCAGACATTCCCAGAGCAGCCTACAGAAAGTGTGGCTGCAGGGCTGCAAAGCTGCTTCTCCCTTTTTCCTGCATGTTTCTATGCCAGGGCAACACAGGAGCCCAGGAAGGCCCAGGACCTTGTGACAAACAATTCCAAGGCTCCAGTGGATACTGTTTACACCCTGAAAGGCTGAGGGTGGTCCATGTGTAGGCCCTGCAGCCTGACCCCACTCTGAATGCTCTGTCTGGTTGCTGCTCTGTGCTCAGAGCCCCGGCAGGACCCCACATCCCAGCTGGAGTTTGGGTGTCCCCTCACATGCTCATCCCTCCCTGATCTGCAGCTTGCTGGGGTATGAACTCCCATTCTCCATCCCCTTGAGAAACAGTGTCCTAAATCCGTCCCTCTCTGACCCTCCCCGTATGCCTGTGGAGGAGGGCAGGGACAGGAGTGGGACACCCTCCCTGATCTCAGCAAACCCCACACAGGGTCAGGAGCCAGGTGGCACCAGACAGAGAAAGGGTATTCCCTTTCTTAGGCATTTTTAGTGCTCTGGAAGATTCCAAGAAGATTCCATCTATCAGTGTTCTGTTCCCTGGACCTGGAGGTCAGCAAAAGGTTGCCAGTTCCAGGAGCAGCTGCACAGGAAGCTCCTGGAGGGGAAGTCAGAAGAATGGAACAGTTTTGGTGTGGCTAAACAGCTTCCCACCCTGAGCTGCTGCCCTGGGAGCCCCTGGGGGCATCTGTGCTCCATGAGGATCTGCCAGCCCTTGCAGCAGGTGAGGCTGGAGAGAAGCTCAGTGCTCCTGATGGCAGTGGCCATGGACAGGATTGCCAAGGGAAGCCAGGATGCCATTGGCAAAGGCTCCCACTGATCTTCTCTGACCTGGGCTGGCCTTTTTCTCCTTGACAAATGGATGAGGGTACTGAAGAACAGGCAGCTGACACCAGGAGCCTGATTGCCGCTCTCTGGGGCTCAGGGACCCTTCCTCCCACTCCTCTCCCAAAGCACCACATCTCAGGGCAGGCATTCTGCTGGCAGAAGCTGGAGGGCCCAGGCTGCTGGAGCTGCTGAGATTGTGCAACTGAAACTGGCAGGAAGGGAGGAGGACTGGGAGGGCAGCAGGGAGCTCCTTCCTTTGGACCTGGAAAGCTTTGGCACCGGATTCTACAGGAATTTTGCTGTGAACTTTGGACTAAGAAATTCCTGGCACAACTGGAGGCCATTTCCTCTTGTCCGTTGTCTCCTACTTGGGAGAAGAGCCAGACCTCTATGTGGTTCCAACCACCTGTCAGGGAGTTGTAGAAAATGAGAAGGTCCCTCCGAGCCTCCTTTTCTCCAGGCTGAGCCCCCCCAGCTTCCCCAGCCATTCCTGGTGTTCCAGACCCTTCCCCAGCTCTGTTCCCTTCCCTGGACATGCTCCAGCCACTCAATGTCTCTCTTGCCATAAGGGCCCCCAAACTGCCCCCAGGACTGGAGGTGCCTCAGCAGTGCCAGCACAGAGGGACAGGCACTGGTCCTGCTGGCTACACCGTGGCTGGTACAAGCCAGGATGCCACTGGCCTCCTTGCCCTCTTGGGCAAACTGACCACTCATGTTAAGCAGCTGTCAAAACATCACCCCCTGCAGCTGCTCCTGGTGGCCAGGGATCTCCCACAGGGTTCCCTGAGGCCTTGTAGAGTGTTAGACATATCCCAGAGCTGATGTCACCGCAGCATTTGGGAATGAGCATCCTTTCCCTAGGAGCTAGGAAGCCTCTGCCAGATGGCTCAGAGGCTATATCTAAGCCGGGGTGCAGGAGATGGTGCTACAGATGCCAACCTGCAACAGATTTGGGCAGACCTGCTTCCTCCAGCCTCCATCCCACAGGAGCAAGGCAGGGGCTGCCAGGCTCTCCTACTCCTATTTCTTTTCTCCAGAGGAGGCAGAGCAAGTGGATTAAAAGCTACTTGTCAGCTTCAGAAAGGATGCCTGTATCCCCCAATTCTACTGCTGGAACTCCATCTCTGGTCTTTGCTTTGAAGGGGCCTGAAGGGGATGAGGTTTGTGAAGGACCCCATTGAAGAGGGAGTGGGGTCCTTCACAAGCCTTCACAACGGAGCCTGGCCCCTTCCAGCACTGACACAGGATGCCTTGTGTGCCACAGGGACACTCTCGGTCCCTTTAAGGAGTGCAGAGAGGCCAAAGCCATCCCAGTTCACCTCCCAGTGTCTCCCCAGCAGCAGAGTGGTGTCTCTTGGGCTCTGCAACGTGGGGCTGCCTGGGGCTGGCCCTCTGCCTCTCATCTGCTGCAGTCTTCCCATCTCCCCAACAGCATCCAGCAGAGCCCAGGGATGCAGGAGAGCAGGAGTTTTCTGTTCAGGGACTTATAGCCAGGGGAGGGTCAGGGGGAGGGTCAGTCTCTTCTTCCAGGGGACAAGGGACAGGACAAGAGGAAGCAATCTCAAGTTGCCTCAGGAGAGGTTCTGGTTGGATATTAGAGAAAACTCGATGGTGCTTTGCAGCTGAGAAACTGCTCAGCACCTGCCAGCCAGGGCAGGGAGGAGGAGATGTCTTGCTGCCGAGCCAACAACTGGGGTGAAAATGCTCTCCTCTGATGAACGTGGTTCATTAAATCCTAATTGTATCATTAACACGCCTCTCTATGGCGGCTGGTGTCCATTTATTGCCGCTGGTTCTTCCACATTTAGGGCACTTTGTTTTGTTGTCGCTGAGCGGAGATGGGAGCGGCGGCGGCGCTGCAGGGCGAGAGGGACTTTCCTAAGTCCCCTCACCAGAGTGAAGAAAGTTTTCAGATGCATACTTTCGTATCACAGGAACCAGGTGTATCCACATCGTTATTAGACGCGGTACCTGTAATTTCACAGCCAAATGAGACTTGCTAGGACAGTCTCCTACAAATGACCACACACAGAATGAGAATGCCTCTTCCACATGAGAGAAAAACCCACAAGCCTTGGCCCAGAGGTATAATTCCTTCAAGTGCCCGTAGGTCACACCAACCTTTTGTAGGGTTAGCAGATCAACTCACAGTCCAAGAAGCAGTTTTTTGGGTGGGGTTATAGGAGCCATATTTCTTATGAATTTATAGATTTGAGCTTGAGCTGGTTTTGCTCAGGTCAGCAACTGTCTCTGTCTCTGTCTCCCGTTTTTGGGAGGGTTATCCCACTAGACAGGGATTTCTCTCTTTAAGGAGAGTTAGGCAGGCAAAGCCCACCTTGCCGGAGAAGCTTTGTTCTCAGGCTGTTCCACATATCTGTAATAGGGACGCAGGAAAGTGCAAAGTTACCTTTGCTTGCAGCCGCTGCTACCACGACGGTGATCCATCAAAACCTCACAGCTGCTGCAATTCTCCCATGAGGTCAGAGGAGTTCAGGTGTAAAGGGATCAGTGGAACGCTGCCAGCATCTCCTGGTGGGGAGTCCAAAGCATCTCATCCACCCTGCCCTTTCTCGAGGGCAGTGGTTGTTTTCCATGTCTGGTCACCGGTTATCCCAGCTGGTCTCCACTTATCGCGGCTGGTGTCCGGCCACACGTCAGGGTCACCATTTATTGCCGCTGATATCTGCACGAGGGGTTTCCAGTTATGTTGGTTGTTGCTCCTCATGCATAAAGACTTTGACTCCAAGTATCAGAAGGCTCAATAGTTTTATTATGTTCGGCTCCGTGTTCGAGGCCCGAGGCTTAATGCCTCATACAGTGCAGCCTGGTACAATGCTTCTTTACAAAGCTTTGGTGCAATCCTCGTACATGCTTTCTTCTCAGTACCTAGTACAAGAATGTCCTTATCTTCCTAAATTCATGGGCTGGTAACCAAGACCAGCTCCCTCTTACCATTGGTCAGAGAGAGATAGAGAGAAAAACACCAGATGTGTGGCCTTGAGCAGGACACAACTTAGAGAGATACGTTTACAAAATCTCTCTTTGAGAGAGTGATGTTTCTCTTGGGAACAAAACTTAGCAGGCCTGCAAAAACCCAGAAACCGTCAAGATGACTCCCCTCCATCCCAAAGGTAAACACCCCCCCCCCTCCCCCCACTAAGTATGACCACCCCTCACTGGGATGGTTTTTGTGGCTCTATCCTTAAAAGCAAAGTAAAATAATTTTACGCATAAAGGTCTGCATGACTTGAGTCACTCAGGTTCCACCTAAACAGAAAGAAAACACATAAAAAGTAAGTTGAGAATGGGGGAAGAAAAGTGAGGGAAGACTCCATGGTTACTGCTGGGTTCAGTCAATGGGCTGAACCTGCTTTCCTTCCCTTCAGGACCTGTTGGGTAAGAACTGCACTCTGTACACACTGAATACTTTAATTGGGGATTAGAGCTTGTCTGGGGATTGCTTTGAACACGTTTATGCAGTCAGATCCTATCACTGACAAACCCTATCACTGATGTACTATCTGAGGTACACTGAGGTACTATCACAGACAATTCTTGAACTGTCACAGTTTTATATCAATAAAGGGAGTTGTTCTGTAAACTCAGAGGGTGAGTCCTTCCCTGGTGCTGGCAGTCACCAGCAGCATGGAGCATACTCAGATAAAGAGGAAGAGCCCCTGCAGAGTCAAAAAGTGCGAAGAGCTGCTGAGGGCTCTCCCTTACACTGGAGTAAGTCAGTGCACCACCCGCCGATCCAGCAGGATGGCCGAGGAAGGCTCCCTCTAATGGGACGCTGACAGGCACAAGGGTCTCGGCTTTCCTGGGGGACTTAGACAAATTAAACACTGAGGGTCAAGTACATCTCCCAACACTAACGGTGTAGAAAATCCCTTTTCACGTGACAGATGTGGATGTAGCACCTGGGGACATGGGTTAGTGCTGAGCATGGCAGCTCTGGAGAAATGGTTGGACTCGACAGCCTCAGGGAGCTTTTCCAGCGGCAAGGACCTGTGATTCCCTGATTCCCTGAGGCCTCGCTGGGCGCTGCCACAGCTCCCAGTGCCAGCTTATGTTGTACTGCAGTGGGATGTGGCATTGGGAAGGGCCGGCACCCTCTGCTCTACATGGCTCAGCTTCCCCCGCCAGGCCCAGTTCTGCCTGGCAGTTTCACCCTCTGCAGGTTCATTTACCAAAGGACTGAAGGGCCTACTCAGCTTTGCACAGCAAGATCTGCATGCATGGTGCAGCTGAAATGGGCTGGGGTCTGTCCCAGGGGGCACTCAGGAATGTTCACACCTGAAGGTCCAGCCAAAGAGTATCCTGGGGCAGTGAGATGGGGCCAGAGGTGCCCAAAGCAGTGACCAAAACCAATCAAAGCGTCAAAAACACTGTTTGGACCTCAAACAAACCCTGTGGTGTCCCCTGAGGGGAAGGACTTGGGGGTGCTGGTGCACATGGGACCCAAGCCCCGCCTTGTGAATGCCTGACTGATGGGATTTAACACAGAGTTATCCAGAGAAAGCAGCTGTGCAGAAATCTGGGACAATCTCTGCCAGGTCCAGATTTCCCTGCTGCCCGTGGCACAGCCCATGCAGAGGCAGCTGTGCCCCTGCAGCCCATGGAGGGCATGGGGAGCAGAGATCCACCTGCAGCCCCTGCAGGAGCCCTGCACGCTGGAGCAGGGGGATGCCTGAGAGAGGCTTTGAGCCCATGGGAAGAGTTATAGAGGAGTAATGAGATTGTTGGCTCTCACAATTAAGGAGTGATGTTGCTGCAGTGTGTGCCCCTCCCAGCATTGATGCAGTCCTGGTAGTCCGGGCACTTGGGGAGGGGCAGGCTGGTTACAGGAGGACAGCATGGCAACACCTACCTCCAATCAAGTTACAAGAAAGCAGTCAACAGCAATGGACAGNTTTTGCTGTATTTTTACAGTGAGTAGTCATTTCTCACAAAGTGTTCATCCAGCCAGGCTGGATGGGGCGTGGAGCAACCTGGTCTAGTGGAAGGTGTCCCTGCACATGGCAGGGGGTGGAATGGGATAAGCTTTAAAGTTCCTTCCAACTCAAACCATTCTGGGATTCTATGATTCTATGATATGAAGCATGGAGAGGTGATCACTCACCCCACAACCCATCTCCTGCTCCCCAGGAGTGTGTGTAGAGGGATCCCAGCCTGCAACAACTCACAGCTGAAATCTTTCTTCAGCCAAGGAGAATGATTTGGTATTGTATTACTGTAATTAACTTGTCCTGTTGCTTTTACACCCCGTGAGATGGACCAATCTGATTTTTATTTATGCCTCTCCTGAATTGTAAAATAAGGTATTCTATATCCCATCTGTTAAAGGTGGGGTGGTTATCTTCTGTTAATTGGGCAGTTTTCTTATCTCTTCTACAACCAATCTCTCCCTCCAGGGAAATATCTTCTGGTAATGAGCCATTGAGCCCCACTGCATGACTGATAAAATTACATTAGTCCCTTGTGAAATGCTCTGCCCAGAGGGAGGAGCCAAGAATTCCTACCTGGATATAATCAGAGATTTTGGGACACTGGGAGAGCCTCTTCTCCTCTGGATTCCCAGAGGAAGACCAGGCTACCAGACCACCTACAGACCACCAGACCTTCAGAGAAAAACTCCACCCTTCTACAGGATCATTGCTTCAGCAGAACCACATCTGTCACTGCAGGAGGAGCAGCCACCATTCAACTGGACTGTTACCAACACCCTGACCCACAGGGTGTCAGGTCATATCCTGACTTTATCAGTAGTTTTGTTTGTACTAATTACATTTGCATTTTCAGTTTTCCTAGTAAAGAACTGTTATTCGTATTCCCATATCTTTGCCTGAGAGTCTTTTAATTTCAAAATTGTGGTAATTTGGAGAGGGGGGGGTTTACCTTTTCCATTTCAGGGGAGGCTCCTGCCTTCCTTAGCAGACACTGTCTTTTCAAACCAAGACAATGCCTCAACATATGTTATATCCTTATAGGGGTTGTAGATGTGCTGGCAGCCCTGTCCCTGGGAAGGCTTCACCTGGCATGCAGTCAGGGCAGAGAAAGGCTCCACGTTCGGGCTGTGAAAGGCCCCCACTACTGGCGGGTGGGGCAAATGCCCAGATGCCCATGAAGAACGCTGTGGGAGGAGCGTTAGCACATGGGAGTAGCTAGCTGCAACACAACAGGAGCCATTTTCTTTGGGTACCTTGGAGGAAGTGGGGGTATCACTAGAGAGTGCGACACGAACACGCAGAGACAGCGACTCTAGACTAGTGAAAGGCGGAGAAGAACCCTGTTTATTTTGATTTATACATTATTTCGAGTTTGAGTCTATCAAACCTCTCTCCTCCCAGAGGAAGGAATGAAAAACAAAGAGATAGTTAGTAAAACATCTGTGTGTTTATAAAAAGAACCTCGTGAGAAACTTTATCATAGAAACTAAAACATCAGAAGGCTAAAATTCAGGGCGACACGGGGGTTTGCCCGTAGGGTCCGCTCGGCCCCCTCTCCCCCTCGCATCTTCCTCCCTGTGGTCCTGTTTCCCTGTCTGCACCCATCCTGCCCTGCTGCACTGTTCCTGTGAGGCAGCTCGCTGCCGTGATGACCCACTGCTCCACTCTTCTCCCAGACGAGCGGGTGCTATCTGCACTCAGCCGCCGCTACCGTGTTCCCGCACCGCCCTGCACCAAGCCCCCAGCACCCAGCCCGCAGCCGCTGCGCCCCGACCCTGACAATACGTGGCTGCTCCAGGGGCCGCCCGTGGCCACGGCAGCCCGTTCTCCCCGAAGGAAGGAACACGCAGCCTGCTGCTGTTTGGAAATCGCGCCCAGCCCGCCTCTGGAGCTACGCAGACGCACTGCGCTTTGCAGCACTCATTCTTGTGGCAACAATGTCCCTGTCCTCTGTTTCATTCTCCGTCTCTGGTTTTCCCTCTCTGCT
This sequence comes from Dicaeum eximium, assembly GCA_013396995.1. Classification (NCBI taxonomy): domain Eukaryota; kingdom Metazoa; phylum Chordata; class Aves; order Passeriformes; family Dicaeidae; genus Dicaeum; species Dicaeum eximium. The sequence goes on from VWZP01008600.1 coordinate 110,886, forward strand.
CTTTTTTTCCTATCCCCCTTTGGTAAGAACACTTACCCGTTTTTATCAATAAACGGTTCTCAGATATAATATTGTTGCGTTTGTGCTTTTTTTTCACCCAAGAAATCTATCAAAAAGAATCCTTGCTGACTGCTCCTTTTATAACGGAACGGGACACCACCTCAACAGCCATTGTCCTTACCGCCCACTATTGGGAGCTCAACTCGGAACTCTGTCACATGAAGCCTTTGTCCTTGTTGCTCTTCTCTGAACCATTTCTGTTCTAGCAATTCCAGACTGCAGGTTTGTGATTTTGTATTGTCATGTCAGCCATTATCTGGCCTTTCTATGAATATTGAACAGCCCTTAATGTGGCTCTTAACTCTGTTCATTAGAGTGGGTTATGATATTTTGCACATTGGGGATATCAGATACACGGCTCCATGTAGCAGTGTGCCTCCTGTTGACAGGGTGACCAAATTACAAGAGAATTTCCAAATACTCTTTGTCTGCTAAAAAAGGCAAAAACTCCAGAAAGTTCTCTCCGAATTTGGTACAGGGACACCTTTTAGACTTCACCTCACACCTGGGGCTGTTCCGCAGTTGGACCGAGGCCAAGAAGTCCTGCCTGGGTGATTTAGTAGAAAAAGAAGAGGACAAAGGACATAGTCGCTTTTGTGGGGTGCTTAGCAGGACCAAGCATCTCTTGCCCTGGCACGGCTTTTCTCTGTAAAGAGCTTTGTTATTTTGTTTCTTATTAAACCTTTTTCTGTTTCAAACACTGCCACAAGAGCCATCCTTCTCCTTTTATGCCATCCGGGTAGCTGGGCTATCTCGGATATGAAGGGATCGCTGAGAGCTCATAAGACCTGGCTCGAAGCGAACCCCTTCAGCTCCACAGCTCCTGGGGGTTTCCCTGGAACTTTGCTGTAAACTGCTGGAGTTGTTTTAAGGCTAACGATCAAATGCCATCTGCTCTGGGGGACTTGTCACTGATCATTCAGCAGCGTAGCTGTCCTGAGATTTCTCCAGTGAACAATTTGAGGTAAATCCTCCGTTCGGCAGCTGGGTATCGCAGAATAACCTGACGGAGAGGGGCAGCCCCTTAACCAAGAGCAGTGAGTTGCTGTGGCGATGCTCAGCGGGACTGGACGGACGTGCAGCCACGAGAGGGGGCTCGAGGAAGGCGCAGCGAAGCCGAGCCAAACGTTCCTTGCAAGCCCTCGGCGCTGCGGCAGGTCCCGCTGGGAGGGAGCAGCCGGGAGGGAGCCCCGCAGGGCCCCGCTCGCCTCCCGGGGGACGCCCGGGCTCGAGGTTTACCAGGGGAAGCCAGACATTGAAATACTAAATGTATGCGATCACGCGTGTTTGTCCCCCGCTATTTTCCCCAAGGATTCTTTAAATCAAATTTCAAATGCCCAGAGAATCAAAAATTCTTGTAATATTTCTTCTCTAATGTCTGTAACCTTGCACAAATCCTGTATTAGTGCGGCGGAAGAGTTGTACAAAATTCTGAGAAACCTTCTTGCCTTCTGAGCTTTTCAAGGAGGATGAATTTGGTTTCATGAAGGTTTCAGAATTGCGAACTTTTTTTTTAAAATGTTCCTTGTGCCAGGATTAGAGAGTTTTCAGAGATCTACTGACTATTATTGCTTAGTTCTTGCTTGCAAATCTACAGGTTCCAGTATTTCCTCAATAAAATCAGCCACTTGTCTGACTAGCAGCTGCGGGACCGAGCTGCTCTGGGAGCTCCGCACTCCTCTGTCCGTCCCCATGGCAGCGGAACACTTCTCCCGGGACTCCAGAGAAGGGAACGGAGCTGGGGAAGGGTCTGGAGCCCCAGGAGCGGCTGGGGGAGCTGGGGGGGCTCAGCCTGGAGAAAAGGAGGCTCAGGGGGGACCTCAGGGGACACAACTCCCTGACGGGAGGGGGGAGCTGGGGAGGAGGAGGGG